>CAWUFW010003969.1:1200000-1668445 GCA_963921515.1 Calotriton arnoldi
TAATTCGACTTGATTGGCTCCTCATCACGATTCGTTGCAAGCAACTCTCGACTTCTCGATTTCTTCTGATTGGAGTCCCTCACTGTTTCAAGGAGAGGCCTTTCCCTTCATGATGCCATCTCTTGGACTTTGGTGCCTTTAGAAGAACTTTACCTTTTTGCTCTCATTGCATTTAAAAGAGGCAGATCTATGTGTTGCTGTTGCCAACGTTACATTGTACATTCTAGAGCTCTGCTTTATGATGTAACTTTAAAATGGCTGTGCTTGAAGTTGCATTAAAAGAGACAATCTCCCACTACACCCTTATCAACAGACTCCACCACATCGGTATCATTGGAAATGCCTTCAAATGGATCGCTTCGTACCATGACCGGCAGAACCCAAAGGATCCACCCCCCACAGTTCACATCGGAGTCCAAGAAGATCATCTGCAGAGTCCCCCAAAGATCGGCCTTCAGCCCGACCCTCTTCAACACCTAAATGACCCCACTGGCTATCACTGTCAGATCACATGGACCCAAAATCATCTCCTATGCAACTGACACACAGCTCATCCTCTCACTCTCCGAAGACCCCTCTCCCACAAAAGCTAACTTCCACAGATGCATGATGAGCATTGCAGACTGGATGAAGGACAACACCGAAAATCAGAAGTCCTAATCTTTGGAAAAAACACCATACCATGGAACTACACATGGTGGCCCTCAGAGCATGGCACACCCACCCCAACAGACCATGCACGCAGCCTCAACATCGTCCTGCATAGCAAGCTATCCATGAAGAAACAAGTCAACACAGTCTCATCTGCCTGCTTTCACATCCTTTGCATGCTCTGCAAGTTCTTCAGTTGGCTCCTGGTGAACACCAGAAGGACCGTCACACAGGCCCTCACTACCAGCAGACTGGAGCATGGAAACATGCTCTACATAGGAATCACTGCTCGCCTCCAGAAGAGACTCCAGACAAAATAGAACTCAGCAGCAAGACTTGTAATCGACCTCCTCAGAAGAACCCACATTACACCCCATCTCAAGAAACTACACTGTCTCCCAATTCAGAAGAGATGGCAATTCAAGATGCTGACCCATGCCTATAAGGCCCTGCATACATCAAAAAGTGCCTGTCCACCAACCAACTGACCAGACACCTGCGATCAGCGCCCCTCTCCCTCTCAGACACCCCACAGATCTGTCAAGCCAAAAGCGGAGGATGCTCCTTCTCACACCTGGCAGCCAAGACTCGAACAACCTCCACCTGCACAACAGGACCACACCATCACTCTAGCAATTCAGAAGAGAACTAAAGACCTGGATCTTTGAATGATCAAACACCCATGCAGCAGCTAGCAGCTACAGTACCTCAAGACCATCATGCATGATTAGCAACACTCTATAAATGATTTATTGATTGATGATGGCAAGAAAAACTGACACAGACATAGCTGACCGGATTTAGACCACCAGAGCCAACTACCAAGACAAGAATGTATTTATCTGGGGGTGCCACACCTCAAACATACCCCTGAAGCTGCTCCCCTGAACAAGGTTCAAAACTGATATACTATGATGATATGTGAAAGCCATTAATTCAGTAGAAAATGTTCAGCATCTAAGTGTCACTGAAGCAGTATCCTGTATCAAGGGCTCCAAGTACCTCATCAGGACATGTAAGCATTGACAATGGGGGTAGGCAGAGCATAATTGTGAATAGGAAATAGAACGTTCATGCCAACATAAACTCAGAGGTTGTTGGCAAGAGAGTACTGAGTGCAATATTCAAAGAGTGTTCTTGAGTGCATGAAAATGATCTAAACTAAAGGTAAAGAGAGGTATGTTCAAAAGGGTCAATACATGGATGAAGGAAACATGAACTGAGGCACAATCTACATGCAGGGACAAAATGGTCTTGACAAACAAAGAAGAATAGTGCAAGGAGATGTACTATAGAAAGAAGAACAGATGTACATGACTACATTTCTCTTCCTAAATAGTAAAGGGGGTGGTGAAGCAATCAACTGTCCACTATACAGTCATCATAAAACAGAAAGGGATGAAGACTGCTGTTGGAAATGGAATTCCTGGTTGGCTGAACTATGCACCCAAGCCAGGCAGGAACCACTACTCTAGGAAGGGCAAGGTAAGTACGCACTAAAAGATAACCTGTGCTCACCCTCTGGTAGCTTGGCACAGAGCATTCAGGCTTATCTAAAGAGGAAATGCGTAAAGTATTTGCACAACATACACACAGAGAAACACAATGAGTACACCACAAAAAGACTCCACACAGGTTTATAAAAATAGTTGTCTATATTATTAGCAAAACAAGACCAAAACAATAAAAATATCACATATATTTCTCAAGCTATGCTTATTTAAAGAATACCGGTGTTCAATAGTTCTTGAATGTTGAAGGGACGCTTGCGTTCAAAGTGTTTTGTTTAAAGTAGGCAAAAATGCATGATTAACAAACTCTGGAGTGCTGAAAGAACACTTGAATTGGACCGGGCTGTCACGGTATCACTGACTGGTGTATACTACCAGGAGCTAACAACAGAGGAGTTGGAACAACACGGTCCCACTAGTGAAGCAGACTCTGTCGCTTGTCAGTGGGTGCATGACAGCTGCCTGGCCCTCTGAGGTCTGCTGTGAACCCGTACCTGCTCCAGGCGCTGAGAACAGGGGAAGAGGGTTTCTGGCATTGGAAGGCCCAAGTCGTCTGGGGAAGGGATGATGTAGCCACTGCACTTCATGTTGCCCAGGCAATGCATTATAGGGGAATACAATGGATTAGCTGGGCACCCAGCTCGAGGCACCGCTCTCGTCTGGAATCTCCGCTTACAGGGCACGAATGTGGGGGGCATGGAGCATCGGCCTCCCAAGATGGAGCACTTGTCTTTAGAAAAGTGAAGCACAGAGTCTGAGGAGGTTTAGCTGGGGACTCCAAAGCCAGGGCCAGTATGATTACCCTGACACTTTTTGGAACAGGGGGCAAGCCAACAAGCCTCTGGGGAACACTTGCAGCACAACAAAAATATAGCAGGCAGCAGGCCAGCACACAAAATCAGGTCGCAGAGTGGCAGTCCCTCTTGAAGCACAGCACTCAGCAAGGTGCAGGCCAACGCAGCAAACCAGTTAGTAAAGTGGCAGTCCCTCCTGGCAGCACAGCAGTTTGTCTGGCACTATGCAGATCGAGAGCCAGGAACATCTGGTTACAAGTCCCACTCAGTGTTTGATTTTAGGGGATCAGAGCCGCAGTACTTATACTCAAAAGTACCTTTGATGTAGGGGGTGACTTAGCAGGAATTCTCTGAATTGCACAAGGATCACTTTCAACCCAGTCCTGTTTGCCAGGCTATCCATGGGGGGTTATCAGTACATTGTCTGTGGGCAGGACACTACCTATTCAAGTGGCTTATGAGCCGCTCCAATCACCCCAAGCCCAGGAAGACCCATCAGAGTAGAGATGCAGTTGAGTGACCTGTGTTGTGGCTGTCTAGAGGGAATGCACAAATGTAGCTGTCACCCAGCCCAACCCAGACATGCATTGGAGAGAGGCTGTCAGGCACACAGAGCAATAACTGTAGAGAATTGCCCGCTTTCTAAAAGTCTTTAAAACCAACTGCACTAAAGATTTGTTAAAACCAATCCAAAGATATAAAACATGAAAAAACAACTCCTCTTTGATCAAGAATTACCACTTAATAAGGTATAAGGGAGTTTCCAATGCTAACCTATGAGAGGGGCAGGCCTCACAGTAGTGAAAAATGAAATAGGCTGTTTGCCACTACCATGACATGCAAACCACAACAGTACATGTCCTACCTTTTACTTACATAGCACCCTGCCCTAAGTGCTACCTAGGGCCTACCATTAGGGCTGACGTATATGTGATAAAAGAGGAGTTTAAGGTGTGGCAAGTGGTTTAAATGCTATATTGAAGTGGGAATAAATGGAACACCGAGGCGCTGCAGTGGCAGGCCTGAGACAGGTTTGAAAGGCTTCTTCTGTGGGTGGCACAATCAGTGCTGCAGCCCACTAGCAGCATTTAATTTATACGCCCTGGGTATATTGTATGCCACTTTCCAAGGATCGTACAAGTGATCAGTTCTACACCAATTACTCACATGTATAGGGAGGAAGCACATGTGCTTTAGCACTGATTAGCAGTGGTAAATTGCTCAGTCTCCTAAAGCCAACAAAAGAGGGTCAGAAAGAGAGGAGGAGGAGGAAGGCAACAAGTTTGGGTTAACCCTGCAAAGAGGGCCATTTCCAACAACAGCCTAGTGCACTCACATATGTAAATCAATTACAGTAATTGCAAGGTTATGGCCAAAAGGTGAGTAGGGCTGTGGGTGGTACAATGCTTATGCAAAAAAGAATCATAATCAACCTCTTAAGGAACTCCCAGAAAACATGCCATTTCAATTTTATGATTTAAACCTATACATTTTAAGCTGGGAAGTATGTTAGTCCAAAAAATAAAGGGCAGAGATGGTAAAAATGAGTGCTCTCGTTTTTATTGTAGTATTGCTTGTGTGGAAGTATTAGAAAGTCATTGCTAAAGTAAGAAAAGTGGGAAACGCAAATGAGGAAAATTTAAATAATCCAGCACATCTGGAATTTTGTGAGACACAGTGGGGGATATTCTCAAGAACGCGTGTTAACTATCGCCAAAATCGCTTAACGCAACTTCTCACATCGCAGTCCATCGCGGGAAAATAACACCGTGTTAACGCAGCATTCACAATCTGGCGGCACCATGCGATAGCCTCACGAGAACGCGACAAATGCCCGCGTTAAAATCAACCCGACGCTGAAAAAATGCAAAACCCCAACATGAAAAAAGTTGCAATGACCCCAATGGCGATACAAAAATCAGCGAAAACCAGCGACAGGCCGGCGATTCCCACGCTCCATGCGTGAGAATGCACCATAAAAGCAGAGAAAAAAAAAATGTAACTGCGTACCACCATGGACGCACCCGGACCGAGTGCACAGGACAACGCAAATCCCACAAGCCCCACAGACGACCAGGGCAAGGAGAAGAGGTAGAGGGAGACGGGGTTCAGTCTGCAGGAAAACCAGATCATCGTCAACAAGGAGACAGAACACAACCAACAACTGTACGTCACCTCCACTGTGTCATCGGCAACACAAACGGAAACATGGCAGTACACCGTGAACAACGTGAATGCAGTCGGAGTGTCGAGGAGGACAATGGAAGAGGTCAAGAGGCGCTGGAATGATGTGAAGGGCAAAACCAAGAATAAACACTATGCCAACTTCAAAGCAGCAACGCAGATTGGAGGTGGGGGACCAGCGGCACACCAGGAGCTGGATGACAGTGAGAAAATGGTGGCCACAGTCATCAGTCGGGATACGGTGCCAGGAGTCGGGGATCGGGACACTGCTCAACATGACCTGACACAACATAAACAGGGCGAGTACCGACCAGGGACTGGGTGGACGGGGGGAGATGGGTACAATGGCACACATGCACAATTAAGTACAGCACACTGCACACCCACAATGACTCTGGAACATGTCCCTGATCCCCGTGCCACACAGCAGCACACATGCAGAAACTCAGGGAATGTGTGTTGCATTGAATTTATTTGCACATGCTGTGCCTGTGGTCATTTTGCACTGTCTCATGATTGCCAAGCACTGACACAATGTGACGTCCTCTTGTGAAGAAATTGTCAATGATGTTGTTCCTACGGGCTATTCCTGCTGCAGCTGAAGTGGGGTGTGGTCCACCTGCCTCATCTTCCTCATCATCGTCCGGTGCATCTGGCACTTGTAACCATGGGGCATTGGTGCGTACACATATGTTGTGCAACACACAACATGCAACGATAATCTTGCACACGATGACTGGGCTGTACAGGAGCCTCCCACCTGTGATGTACAGGCACCTGAAACGTGACTTCAACACGCCAAATGTGCATTCCACGATGCCTCTGGTGCGTTTGTGGGCCGCATTGTACTGCCTCTGGGCCTGTGTGTTCGGGGCTCGGAGGGGTGACATCATCCAAGGGCAGAGTGCATATCCCTGATCACCTGTGACAGTGCAGAGAGACATGAGTCAATAGTTGGTTCTGCATGATGTGTTGGCAGGCTTACTAGTTCATTGGCATGTGATATGTGTGTCATAGTGATTCCGGTTTGACATGTACTGCTAGTAGCAAATGAGCACCATCAATGTGTATTATGTAGCCTCACTGCTGCTCCTCCCTCCCCCCAAGCCTATTCCCTCGTGTGCGCTGTGCGCTTGCCTCACCTGCACTCCTATGGCACACCATTGTCATGCCTGTCTGCGCATGTCCACAAGCCTGACAAAGACACTGTGATGTTGTGCGTTGAAGGTGGGCGGCCACGTGTGTGTGGGCCTATAGGGCGGACACAGATGTGGAGTTCATGGCTGGCCGAAGTCGCGATGCGGTCTAGGCAAGACTTTTGGCTCATGCTGCGGTAATCACAATACACACACAACAGTTGGCATGTATGATCCCGGACTCCCAGCGGGCTTGCGCTCATTCATTAATCCCTTCGTCCGAGCCCGCACTCGGGGCATGTTACATTGCAACTTTGTCCATTGCGGGATGGGTGGCGCCGACACCACAACAAAGACACACGCATTAGGTACTAAATTGGCAAGCCCAACACTTAACCACGTCCAGAGCCCCGGGTGATCATCCACACCCCTACGCTGGACTGCCGTGCGCCAGCGCACTCCGGCAACGCCTACAGGGAGTACGACACAGCTACATGTCCCAGGTCTACCCCACTGCCTGAGGTGACATGGTTGCGTCCGCTGTACACAGCACAAGGCAATGTGGTAGGGCCCGGGGCCCTCATGCACACACAATGACCACACGGACACACTTAGATAGTTTGTGGAACTGGCTACGGGCACGTGCGCCCGGACCCTTTATTGCCAGGGTCACATGTCCAGTGACGCCTGTGCTGGATGGGTGTGGGGTGAGTGTAAGCCAGCCCTCAGGGAGTTGTTGGCGCTGGCAACAACTACAACAGTGATCAGACAATCAGAAGTTCACAGTTCAAACAGCAATGGTCCACGACTTGAGCTGCACAGAATTAGTGGCCACGGATGCACTGCGGCCGGCACAGGCACACCGCCATGGGACGGTGACTACCGGTGCACTGAGGTAGGGCCACGAGAGCTGAGCGGGTTCTCGTCGATGTCCAAGGTGAATGTCGCAGAGGGTTTCGGAGGACAGTGGAAGGTGTTTTTCCAGGGCATGATAGATAGGGCAGTACCAAGCAGACACATGCAATATGGAGGAGATAAATGCTACAGACTCATGTTTAACACCAAGTCATTACCAGCCACATGATGATGAAGAAAACCCCCAGGACATTGACTGAGACGCCACCAAAGTTCAACCAGTGGGTGTCCATGAATTTCGGGGCACAGAGTTAGTGGCACCAGAGCTGAAAGGGGTGCAGTCTGTGATGAGGCCTGTACAATGGTATAAACTCTGCCATAAATAGATCAAGGATCAGTTTCAAATGTGTAACCTACTTGAGCGTAGTGTGGGCCGGAGGCAGCGGTCAGCAGGGGCCCCCAGCCACGTGTCCTTGGCTTGCGATGCACAGAGTCAGTGGCACCAGGGCAGTTGTTGGTGGGGTTCGGTCACCTCCGTAACGAGGATCCTGTCTGTCATCCGGACTGAATCGCATCTTCCTCTTACTCCTCTCCTAGCGTGCACTGATACGGACTCTGCCATTGTAAAATCAAGACTCAGTTCCAAATGTGTGACCTACTTTACCGCAGTGTAGGCCTGAGGCAGCAGTCAGCGTGGGGCAACGGCTGTTCAGGCAGCTCCTCCTGGTACTCTCACACATGACGTTGGAATGCCATATGGCGATGATTTGTGGTTGACGGAGGTAGTGGCACCAGAGCTGTGCATGTGTGCAGCCTGCGACGATGCAGTGTCCTGCCTGGTACAGATTATATTGGATTGGTGTGAGGCCTGCGGGGCCGCAGTGTAGGCCGAAGGCAGAAGTCAGCATGGGCCCACAGACACGTGTCGTTGGGATGGTATGCACAGAGTCGGTGGCACCACATCGTAGGGAGTACGGTGATATAAACCCTGCAATAAACGTATGTACTCTGCCATTGAATAATCAAGACTCAGTTCCAAATGTGTGACCTACTGGACCGCAGTGTAGGCCGGAGGCAGCGGTGGAGTCCGCCAATGAGAAAGAAGTAATGGGGGGCTTGTGTCGCGGAGGCCGTGATGGTCTGAGGAGGCTGCCATGGTCGTGAGCCTCGGGCTTGGAGCTTACACCGGCACGTGGTGGGCCCTCTTTGACACATGCCGGTGTCGGCAGGTGAGCAGTGCGGCCTGGCTGCGCTGGGGTGGGCATGACGCATTTTGGGACCAGCGGCCTGGGGTGCAGCAGGTGCACAGGATCGCAAGCACTGCCGCTCATGTCGTCGGCCTCGTGGCAGGGTGAGGGGCGCAGCCCTGGCAGACACGTTGGCCATTCTGGAAGAGAACCACGCCCAGATTAACAGGCTTTTTATTCACACCCCTACGCTGGCCTGGCATACGCCGGGCCAGCCCGCTCCGCGCACGCTTACAGGGGGGGACGTAACAAGCTACATTTCCGCATTGTTCCCCGCTGGCTGCGGATACATGGTTGCGTCCACTGTCCAGTACACTCCAGACACCAGCAGTGTATGTCGACATGGAAGTGTCTGTGGTCTGTCCAGCACATCCACTCGACACTTGGCATTGTGTGCATTCTTATTCATGGCTCACTTGCCTCCTTCGCACATGCCGGGTTCCCACCTCTCCCCACATTCTGCAATTGTGTGGCTGAGGTGCCATGCCGTTGATGGCTTGTGTACATGGCTATCCCAGGTTGCCACAGTACGTAGTGTTGTCGTGTTTGGAATGTGGGGATGTTGGTTGTCATGTTGTATGTGATTTTGTGACGTGTTCATTCCCAGAGTTGTGAGTTGTCTGAATGTGGTGTTGAGGTGTGTGGTGTGTTCCGTTGGTACTTACCGACGAGCAGTGCATTCCCATAGGTGGCATCCTGAAAGCGCTGGTTGATGATGGACTGTCGGAAGATGAAGGAATCATGCACACTGCCTGGGTAGTTAGCGACGACATTGGTGAAGAGTTCCCGGTGGTCCACTATTGCCTGCACATTGATGGAATGCGTGTGTTTCCTGTTGCGGTAATTGTGTGCAGTGGCTGCAGGGGGCACGAGGAGTATATGTGTGCAGTCGATTGCCCCCAAGACGTGCGGGAAGCCAGCTATGGCATAGAAGCCTTGCTTGATCTCCAGCTGTTCCTGCGCAGTGTGTGGGAAGTAAAGTTGCTGGGGTACCAAGCTGATGATGGCATCCAGGACAGGTGTGAGGAACATTGATAGGGCTGGCTGTGAGACTCCTCTGACTCTGGCAGTTGTTGGTTGGAAGGTTCCAGAGGCCAACAGGTGCAGCACGGCCAGCAGCTTTGTCTGCGGAGGGATGTTGGTTCTCCGCTGTGTTGGTACGGTCAGCCTGTGGGCAATGATGCTCAGGATGCATAGGATGGTTGTCCTTTTGAGCCTGTAGTGGGCAATGACTTCCTCTGGCGTTAAGTCTCCCAGGCTGGGGCGGGTCGGAAGTTCCGGTGTCTTTGTCTGCGTTGCCTCTGTGGTAGTCCGGGGGGGGGAGTCCTGGGGGGGTGGGGGTCCTGGGTGTTGTGGCAGTGGGTGTTGTGGCCCTCTTGGCACTGTGAGCTGCATTTTCAGTAGCTCCATGGCATCTGTTGTTCTTCTGGTGTGGCTGTGGGCTGGGCTCCCTTTTATGGTGCAGGTTGTCATCCGACTTAACACCAGGTAGGAGCAGGTGTTAAATCCCTGCTGCTAACGCACCTTATTGCAGGTTTTGTGGTCTTATCGCCGATCTGTCTGGTCGTTGTGAATGTTGCGAAGTGGTGTTTCCGCGGGTTTTTGCACGGGAACGCCTACTCTGCATCTCATTAGCGTTAGTTGCTGGTGTCATCAGTGGCGATGTTTTTTGCGGCTGCTATCGCAGGAATACTGGTGATGTCGGCTGTTAGCACCAGCATGTGAATGGTGCAATGTATTTATCACCACTTTGGCTGCGATAAAGTGCCGCTAACTCGGCGATAAGTCCTTGAGAATATGCCCCATTATCTTTGTGCTACTACCTTTTTGAGGAATTAGTGCTGGCCATAACTCTTTGAACCAGACAGTCATCACCATCCAAAATGATGATTTTGGTCGTCTTACTGTTCTTACTGTTCAAAATGACCAGGCAGCTAATAAGTCTACATCTTTTACTTGTCTGTGTCAGATTTAATTCAGTTAGACATTGCCTGTCATTGTAATAGTCCTAAAAACTTATGGGAAAAGATGTCTTCAGTTGTACAAGTGGAACGAGACAGAGGATTAAAGAAAATTGGTGAAAATATGCAGCCCAGCCATATGCCACAGCTAGATTTCAAGAATGTCACAGTGCTTGCTTTGCTATTTAAAAATAGTTGAATTCAGAGTTGTGTCTCACTGTGAAACCTGAACATCTGAAGATGTAGCATGATGGGGTGATCCATGTTGTCCACTAAGTCCAAGAGATCCATTTCTCATATTTAGGCTGTGTAGCTTAATTATGAGATCATCTTAGAATTTAGATGACTTTGACTCATTACCTCCTACAGGGGCAATGTAAGCCTGCTTTGGCAAGGAAATTCAAGAACGGAAATTAAGAAAATTTGAACAAGACACAATAGACTACAAGTTGAATGAGGTATATACTTGGGCTGAGGTATACGCTCAGAGAAGAACCATTCAGAAACCAACGACATCATCACAGGAGAGCATAGTATTCGATCATGAAATAGAACCTCATAGAACACCACTGAATATTGACCCAGGATCTAGACAACATTCAGAACCAGCACAACAACAACCAGAGGAGACAAGAGGTCAGAGCAAGCAGTCTATGTCTTTTTTAACGAGCGGCCAGACCACTGATTGTCCACCAAACCAAAGCGGGCCCAAAAAACACAGAGAGGAAAAAGAAAGAGAAAAAATCTGAAAAAACGTACAGAGCAAGACCAGAACTTAGTTATTAACATATAATCTACAGCTCTGACAATGCAACAATTTAAAGTATTGAACAAAGGCACTTCCTTTGTTCCCACGTACAACACTAATACATTAGAGCTGGAAGTCTTGATCTTTAAATTCATGAGAAATTTAAGGCTTCAACATTTTTTCAAGAACATATTACCACCCATAGAACAACAAGAACAACCTCTTTACAAGGAATTTAAACCTCGCAGCATCTATTCAGCGCCAGTTTCACATACGGTTTTGGACACTTTTGAATTTCTGATCAAAAAGGATGTAGCACCACTGAACCTTCAACCAACAAGGCAATATAATTTAACCAAGAATTAATTTAGATTCATCCGAGAGCTGTCCAACAACCAACAAATAATTTTTCAACCGGCAGAAAAAGAAGGTGCCTTGGTGGTCATAGACAGAAGCTTTTACTTAAGGAAAGTCCAAGAACATGTCATGGACTCAACAGTATATTCACGATTAGACAAGGATCCTACGATTGAATTAAAGAAAACTTTAACTATGGTTTTGGAAAAAGCGGAAGCAATGGAATGGATCTCATCAAATACACGCAACTGTTCAACATCCCAGATGTCCTCGACTGTACATGCTTCCGAAAGTGCATAAGAATTTACATGGTGCAATTCCCTGTTTGAGCCTCTGGGCAAATACGTGGCTCATTTTTTACAAGCATTTGTACAATCATGGAAATCCTATATAAAGGATACCACACACTTCCTACAACTTTTAGAGGATCTTGATTGTGGAGCACACGAACAATGGTTACTTTGCACAATCGATGTCACAGCATTGTATACCTCAATTCCTTTGCAAGAAGGAATTGAAGCTTGTGAATGGGCACTGTTGCAGCAGCCAGTCATTCAAGCTAATAAGGTCTTCATTCTGGAAATACTGCAGTTTTGTCTACAGTACAGTTACTTCATGTGGAACAACGAATACTATCTTCAGCTCAGCGGTACCTCTAAGGGCTTCGCAGGAGCGTCGGCGTACGCCAATATTTTAATGGCGAACTTTGAACAAGATTTGATTTTTACTGACCCAGACTGGAGTTCCCACCTGGTTTTTTACTGTCAGTTCATTGACTAAATTTTCTTAAAATGGAATGACACCCAAGAGAAATTGGAGATTAAAATCAAGGATCTTAATTAAAAAATGCAAGAATTCAATTTACTCACAATATAAGCAACAACAGCATACCTTTTCTAGATGTACAGGTCACCAAGACTAACATGAAGCTGGAAACTACAGAATATAACAAAAAAACAGACTGTAACAACTTATTATCATTTCACAGTCTCCACCCAGACAATTTGATTCACAATTTACCATATTCACAGATGCTAAGGGTATAACGAATATCCTCTACAAAGAAGCCTGTGCAATAGCACTGGATGAACAAAAATGGAATTTCACACAAAGGAGGTACCCAGGAAACATCTTACAGAAAGCTGAGGCAAGAACATCTTCAATTGAATGTCGCTAACTGCTGAAGACCAAAGTGAAAGATCGTCAGGAGCGGATGGTCTTTGTATCTAAATTTTCCACTAGATCCAACATAATTAAAAAAATCATCAACCGACGTTAGGAGCTTTTGCAGCATGAACCTGATTTTAAAAATGTATTTTCTGAAAAGCCTCTATTTGCCTATAAAAGAAGCAAGAACATTAAAGAAATATTAACTAATCCTAAACTACATTACAGTCATCTTGAAACTGGCATGAAGAAATGTTATAACTGCATACATTGCAATAAAGTAATCACAGGGAACTCCATTACACATCCAATGACGGGTAAACCAGTGCAACTTCAGCATTCAGAAAACTGCAATACAGCTTTTGTCATTTATGGCATTAAGTGCCCGTGTGGCCTAATGTATATTGGTAAGACTGAACGAAAAATCTAAGTGAGAATAACTGAAAACAAAAGCATGATACACAATAAAAATACCAATTCCAACTTAGTTGTACACTGGTTAGAAAATACACATAACATAGCTCAACTCAGGTTCTTTGTTCTAAATACCATTCAGACCAGATCACATTTAGACAACTCCAAATTATTGTCACAGAGGGAAATTTGGTGGATTAAAAAATGTAATACAATGATACCCTTTAGTCTTAATGACAAAATTGACATGATCTGTTTTTAATAACTGTAGTAATCAACAAAAATGGTTCTGCTCATGAAACAGTATCATGTAATAGAGGCACGTTATGACGTAAAGTTGGGTAAAACTGCGACATTGTTCTATAATTTAAGTAATGAAGTTATCTGCGGCATGCAGGAAGATCAGGTTCATTCTGGATTACCATGTTTGTCATTGTTTGTCATAAAACAATCATGATTGTTTCCATTCGCACGTTCATTACAAATGTAATACTATTGATAGACAAGAAACCACATTGTTACATTACCATCAGTAATTCTTTATTTTCACTTTGAATTTCTATGAGTGCATTTTATTGCTCAACATGATTTTTTTACTCAGCTTTCAATTTTTTCTTCCACTGTTTAAGCATTTTAACTACACTTATAAGTGGTGCATTAATTGCTTTCACTGTTTGGGAAGCAGGGCTTTCTTTACTTTGCTGACTTTGTATACACTATACTTTATCCATTCTTACCTCTACAGTAGTTGCTAGTCAGGACATCACAGTTTATGGTTCTAGTTTACTATAATTAAATTCTCCTTTCGGACCTCCCCAGTACGGGGTTAAAGCATTGATAGAAACCTCAGGTGCAACTAGCGTTCTTATATTTAATAATTCGGAACTTTCCTATGCCCATAATTTTGGGGTACTTTAAAGTACGTCCTTAGGATCGGGTTAGATCCGCACAATAAATACGTCAGGAGTTTGGCATTTATCTATCTTAGCAAACTCACACATTTGAAAATTCTTCATGTTCATGCTCACGGGGTACTTCAAATATGACTTCAGCATTCCGTGCGGTACGCATCACTGCACACGATTAGTCCTGTTTTTATTTTTCTTCTTGAGAATTTTATTTTTTCTGCAGTTCCACGCAGTTTATCGTAACTTGCGTCTCTCTGTATGCAGACACTTACAGCATTTAAGGAAGGTAAGCACTTTCGTGATATCGTTTAAGATTTGAAGCAATGCCATGAGTTTAGCTCCACATAGTCCAGGTTATTTTTTCCATCATTTTGCAGGGACTTCATTCAGAATATTCAGTACTTTTCTACAAGGATTACACAGTATTCTTTAGTGCATTAATCACAAGGTAACAATACATTCAAATCCATCCACTTTCAACAACCAGCAACACCGCAGAGCTCGTTCATTGTTGGTAAACCTTTTTATATTGGTCACTTTACAGGCCACATTCCTTAACTACACATTAATGAAGATTTGAACTTAGTATTATGACTTCGAGTAAGTTGGCAACTTATAGCATTTTTCATCTTGCCTTGGGCACATACTCAATCTATTATCGTATCAGTATGCTGTAAAGCCACATTATTTTTCTTGTTTTCTTTTCACTTACCTTTTTTCTGTGTTCAATGTAATTTCACATCTCTAGAATCCGGTTGGTGGAGGCACCTCACGCTGAATCTTTCTTTTAATAGCCCTATATTTGCTATACTTCAGATTTTATGAACGTTGGATAATTGTTGGTTTAACGTGGTCGTATCACTTCCTATTGCATTACGGTGGTTGAAATCCTGGGTCTAGACATGTTTCAGCATGGTTTGAGCAATATGTTGAGATTCATTTTGTGACATATTCATTATCAGTGTATATGTATAAGCATTCCCTTTATGTATATTGGAGGACATTTAAATTAATATATTAGTCGATTATTTCTTACAGTGGCCCCTGAAGATGGGAACGCTTTCCCGAAATGCATTGGCTCGCGTAACATCTTCTGAAGAGAAGCATCGTTTTATTTGTTAAATATGAAGAAAAGTTGTATTGTCATTCTTTAAAATGTTCATTACATTGTCATGAACATCAGCATATGAACTCTTTTCTATTCTGTTTTGATGATAAAGAATTTTGAAACAGTGGGAAAGTACCCATCATAATAAAACGCAAATGTAAAAGTTTTGTTACAACTTGATTGTGAGATATTGATGTTAAGTGTTTGTTTAACGTAGTTAAATAGATTTTTCACTGTGCAGCCAGGTTACAAGTGACAGTGTACACTTGCCATATGCATTATCATGTTATGAGGGAGGCAGCCTCATCCCTGCCCAGCACACCATATCATTATAAACGGAGCACAAAATAGCCAAATTAGCTACAGTTTAAATCAACACGATAGGTGACTTATTATCACTAACAAAGTGTGTGCGCAACACACTTCAGTTAAAATTTATACTTGCTACACATTATGGGCCTGATTCATAAAGGCATTTCTGCACTTGTGTGGTAATAAGGTATGCAAATACCAGTATGCATGAGTGCAACATTGTGTCAGCGATTCATAAAAGCTTAACTTACCTAAACTAACTACAATTCTGCATGTATGTGCATTTTTACAAACCTTTGACAGACCCATGTCCTTTTTGAATAAGTTGCATTGTATTGTATATTTTATTGTATTGTAGTTCAGTTATAGTCGACTGACCTTATTAGTGGACTGCTCCCTTTCCTGCACAGCTCCGCCTGGTAGCTGCTGCCCCCTTTGCTGCTGCTGACCCTCTGGTCAGAAGTTCAAGTCCCTGGTGGTCTAGTGGTAGAGTGCTCTGCTGCTGGGCTGCCCTCTCTCTCTCTCTTTTTCTGTTTTTTGCTGCTTTTTTGCTCCTGCTGCCTTGTCTCATTCTTTTTCTGTCCCTTTTTGCACTTTTCTCTTCTACTTTGCTCTTTTCTCCTTTTCTTCACCACCCTTGCGATCCCCCATGGCCTCGCCCCCTCCAATGACTCTTTCCCACTCCCCACATTTCCCACCTCCCACCTGTCCAGTCCTCCGCACACTACTTAATGGCGGCTGCTGCTCAGTGAAGGTGCAGTCCACTGATCATATTAGTGGACTGCTCCCTTCCCTACACAGCTCCGCGTGGTAGCTGCTGCTGCTGTTGCTGCTGCTGACCCAGTGGTCAGGAGTTTGAGTCCCTGGTGATCTAGTGGTAGAGCGTCACTGCTCTGCTGCTGGGCTGCCCCTCTGTCTCTCTTTTTCTGCTTCTTCTGCTTTTTTCTGCTCTTTCTGTTCCTGCTGCCTCGTCTGATTCTTTTTCTGTCACTTTTTGCACTTTCACACTTTTCTTTTCTACTTTGCTCTTTGCTCCTTTTTTCACCATGCTTGCCCCATCCAGTGACTTTCCTGCTCCCCACATTTCCTGCCTCTCAGATGTCCAGCCCCCTCACACACTACTAATAGTGGCTGCTGTGCGGCAGCGCGGCTGACTCGCCAAAAGCACACAAAAGGCAAGCCTGTATGCGTCCATCCGTGCCTGGACAGCGCCCAGCGCCATGGACCCTGGTTCTTGGACCTTGCACCGATATGAAGCCAGAACCCTCCTTGCCCTCAACACAAGACGCCACGCCGCCTGCCATCTCACATCACTGAAAGACACCCAAGGACCCTTCTCCTGCAAAACTGCAGATACACCTTCACCCACCCCGACACTCCAGCTCTTCTCACCGCCCAGCTGACCAACAACGCACCCGACCGGCACAACTGCATCCTCCTCAACACGTGCTCCGTCCACAAACATGCCACAGAAATCTGGGACCTCCTCAACGCTATCTCTCCCGACATCGCCTTCCTCACAGAAACCTGGTCCAACCCCAGCTCTGGCCTGAATATCGCCTCCGCCATCCCTGGCTGCCAAAAAATCACACGCAAGGACCACACCGATGGACCAGCAAGAGGCATCGCCATTGTCCACAAGAACACCCTCCGCCTAACCACACACTCTGACGACCCAACAACAACCATGGAACACCTCCACTTCCAGAACTAGACCAACCCCAAAACCACTCTCGATGGCACCCTTGTCTACAGGCCTCCCGGCACCCGCCCACCCTTCAAAGACACCATCGTCAACTTCATCGCACTCTAAGCTCTCGCTTCCACCGATTACATCCTACGTGGCGACCTCAACTTTCACCTGGACAACTCCGGTGACCAGAACACTGCTTCCCTTCTGGAGAACCTTGCCAACATCAGATTCAAGCAGCTAGTCACCACTCCGACCCACGCAATGGGACATATGCTCGACCCTTTCTTCTCTGATAGCAGAAACACCACCTACTGACCACTACTGCATGCACTTTGCCTTCACTACACCCACCGTACACCACTGCCCTATCTGCCCCCCATCGTAGCTGGAATAAGGTCACCGAAGAACGTCTCACCACCTTCCTCAGCACTATGACACCGCCGACATCAGTAGATGCTAACACCTCAGCATGCAACCTCCACCGATGGCTCTAAAACTGCGCCGACACTCTGGCACCCCTCAAGAAGGCATCCGGAAAGCAACACTCTAAGAAAGCCAGCTGGTTCACTCCCACCCTCCTCGAGTTCAGACGCACCTGTAGATGGCCCGAGAAGAGATAGAGGAAAAACAAAACCCATGCAACCTTCAAAACCGCTGTCACCACACACCACCTCCTTCTCAAAAAACACAAGGAAACCAGCCCTCCAAGACAGAATCAACGCCGATGCACACACCAGCAAAGAACTCTTCACCATTGTAAAGGAGTTTGCCAGGCCCAACAGCAAGACCACAGACATCTCACCCTCCCAATACCTCTGCAACAAACTCAGCACCTTCTTCCACCACAAGATCAGGCAGATCTATGACAGCTTTGACACCCAAGACCCTCCCACCACACCTGACAACACCGCACACAACCATGCCACACCCCAACAGATTCTGCTCAACTGGATTCCGCTCACCACAGATGACACACTGAAGACATTGAAAAGAATCCACTTCGGAGCCCCCTCACACCCTTGCCATATCACATCTTCCAAAGAGCAGCCACGTCCATTACCTCGAGCTTTGCCACACCATCAACAGCTCCATCAAGATCACCACCTTCCCTGATGACTGGAAATGAGCTGAGATCAACTCCCTGCTGAAGAAGCCATCTGCCGACCGGACAGACCTCAAGAGCTTCTGACCCATCTCCCTGCTCCACTTCCCAGCCAAGGTCATCGAGAATTCCATCAACGCCCAACTCTCCGAGTTCATCGAAGTGAGCCATGACCTGAACATCTTCCAAACCAGCTTCTGAAGCAACCACAGCACCGAGACCACACTCCTCATCCCCACCGACGACATCCTCACCCCCCTTGGCCAAGGAAAACCTGCAGCCCTCATCCTGCTGGACCTCTCGGGTGCTTTCGATACCGTCTCCTACCGCACCCTATTCACGGGACTCCATGACACCGGCATCCGAGACAAGGCCCTGTACTGGATCCACTCCTTCCTTACCGGCTGAACACAGAGAGTTAGACTACCACAGTTCCTCTCAGAAACCACAGAGATAAGCTGCAGAGTGCCCCAGGGCTCCTTCCTGAGCCCAACCCTCTTCAACACCTATATGGCCCCCCTCGCTGCCATCGTCAGGAACCATGGACTCAACATCGTCTCCTATACTAACGACACCAAGCTGATCCTTTACCTCAGCAACGAACCCACAGCCGCCAGAATCAACTTCCACAGCGGGATGAAGGCTGTTGCCACCTGGATTAAAGATAGTTGCCTCAAACTCAGCTCAGACAAGACCAAAGTACTCATCCTGGGACCCACCCCCTCAGCTTGGAATGACTCCTGGTGACCCGCCGCATTGGGAATCCCCCCACCCCCACTTACCTTGCACATAACCTCGGCATCATACTGGACTCCTCGCTCACAATGAACCGCCAGACCAATGCTGTCTCCTCATCATGCTTCCACATGCTCCGTCAGCTTCGAAAGACATTTAGATGGATCCCCACCGAATCCAGAAAGACGGTCACCCATGCACTCATCAGCAGCAGACTCGGCAATGGACTCTACGCCGGCATCACCCAGAAACTCCTCAGGAAAGTACAGAACATTCAAAACGCCGCAGCCAGACTGGTGCTCAACATCCCCCTCCGCAGCCACATCACTGAACACCTTTGAGAACTCTACTGGCTCCAAGTTAACAAAAGAACCACCTTCAAGCTCTTCCCACATGCCTACAAAGCTCTCCACGACGAAGGACCAGCATATGTGAACCACTGCATCTCATTCCACATACCCACCAGACACATTTGCTCTGCCCAACTGGCCCTAGCCACCATCCCACAGATCCATATAAACCAGAGCAGGAGGAAGATCATTCTCCTACCTCGCCGCCAAGACCTGGAACCTCTCCACCTCAGGCAATCCCTGTGGCTAACCCAATTCTGGAAGGATCTCAAGACCTGGCTCTTTGACTGAACCCCTGCGCCCAGACAGATCAGCAGCCCTCTTCTCCCCCCTCCGTGCCTTGAGAACCATGCGGGTGAGTAGCCAGGCTATATAAACCCCTGATTGATTGATTATTTATTCACCATCTCATGACCCTGATTTTTCTGCACAGAAAAATATTTAAACTTGTGAGTTCCCTTGGCTATCTGCAACATTCACAGATTACCAGGAGTACTCTTGAAGTTCTATATGAATTCCAGGTGAGATATATATATATATATATATATATATATATATATATATATATATATATATATATATTATCTACTGGCGGTCGCCAGTAGATAGTTATAGTTACAACCTATTATCCATAGGAAATCCGTGACATTCTATTTGCAATAACGTTGGCGCCGGTTGACGAATCTTCGCGAAAGCTTCCAACTTGTTGGGGCGCTCCGGTCCGCTCCTACCCTGAAAGTCTCGGGGTGATACGTCAAGCGGGGGCCGAGAAAAAGGGGGTCCCAAAACGCGTTTTCCCCATTCATTTTTCCATAGGAACCTTTAGTCGCAGCTACAGCCCGAACTGCTGAACGGAATTACCCCAAATTTGGCAAAGAGGTAGCCCTTGGTTCAGACTGGTGCCTTTTGCTAAAATGGTGTAAATCCGTTCAGTAGTTCCTGAGAAATTCACAATTTAAATCACATATATATCTATGGGCGCGTCGGATCCGCGTACCTCCCGATCACGAGCTGCATGCTAATTGGCTGTCAACACTCCAAATCAAGAAGTGTTGGCAGCCATTTTATCCTCGGTAGAACCGAGGGACAGAAACTAAGTGCGCAAAGCGCAAAAGGGGCAGGGTAGAAACACCCTGACCCCTAGGTCTGCTCAGGGGTCCCACAAGGACCCCTGGGCAGAAAAGATTTTTATTTTTTTTTAAATCGGCGGGATGCGCTTAGGGTGCGCGTATCCCGCCGAGAAAAAAAGAAACAAGTGCGCAAACGCACAAAGGGGGCAGGGTAGAAACCCCTAACCCCCTAGGCCTGCTCAGGGGTCCCACAAGGACCCCTGGGCAAAAAAGCATTTTTTTTTTAAAAAAATCGGCAGGATGCGCTCAGGGTGCGCAAATCCTGCCGAAAAAAAAAATCGAAGCGCGGTCTCCCGCGCTTTGATGTTAATTGGCCCCGGGTGGCCCAAGTCCCGGGGGCATGGTGGGGGATAATTTAATGTGTGGGGGCCTCAAGGGCCCCCAAGCCCGGGACCGCCACCCCCGGGCTTTTTAAAAATGGTGCGGGAGGGCTCTGAGCCTCTCCGCAGCCCCGGGACCACCACCTCCCGGGGCTTTTTTAAATTAAAAATAAAACCAGTGTGGGGGGCTCCAGCCCCCACACGCCCGGGACCGCCACCTCCCGGGGCACTAAACATTTAATATGGGGGTCCGTTACGGACCCCAGAGCCCGGGGACCACCACCTCCCCGGGGCTGTGTACTGAATGGGAGGGGGCCGCGCGGCCCCCTCCTGGAGCCCTTGATGGCCCTGGGGACCACCACCCCCCAGGGCCGGCTCCTGCAGTGTCCCGGGTGCCTACCCCCGGGACACTGTAGTTTGCTATGGCAGGACGGGAGCCTCGCGGCTCCCGTCCTGCCATAGCAAACTGCTTTGGATATTGGAAGAGAGAGCAGGAAACCTGCTCTCTTCCAATATCCAAAGCGATTGCTTTCCACATGGGGAGCAGCATGTCAGCTGCTCCCCATGTGGAACTAGCAATGCCGGCTCCCAAGGGACGTGGGGAGCCGGCGGGACTGTGGGGGATTGGGGACCCCCCACAGTCCCCAACGGAGAAGGGCCAGCCCGGGGGATGGGGTCCCCGGGGCAAGTAGTGGCCCGGGAGGGGTGCCACGCGGCCCCCTCTCCAAAAAAGAGAAAAAAAAAGTAAAAAAAATGGAAAGGCCGGCCCCGGGGATGGGGTCCCCGGGGCCTTAAAATGGCCAGAGGAGGGGGCCACGCTGCCCCCTCAAAATAATAAATATAGAGGCCATGCCCGGGGGATGGGGTCCCCGGGGCGAATACAGGCCCAGGGAAGGGGGGCCACGCGGCCCCCTTCCCGTTTTTTTTTTTTATTAAAAATAAAAAAAAAGGGGTAAGGCCCTGGGGGATGGGGTCCCCAGGGCATAAAAACAGGAAAAAGGAAGGGGGGGCCACACAGCCCCCCTTCAGGGACACATTTTTTTTTTTTTTTTTTTTTAAACGATCGGGCCCGCAGGCCCCGCCCCTTCCTTCACCACTCTGCAAACGCGCCCTGGCGCGTTTGCAGAGGGGAACGAATTCCCCTTGAATACTGGGGGTCCCTGGGGGCCAACTAGCCCACCAGGAACCTCCAATATGTGCCAGGGGCTGCGTTGCAGAGACGTGTAGAGAGGCCACACCCCTTTTACACCTCTCTGCAACGCAGCTCTGTGGCGCTTTTTGGAGGTATATGGTGGGCTAGTTGGACTCCGGGGACCCTCAGGATTCAAGGGATTTAATCCCCCAACTTAAAACGCGCCACGGGCGCGTTTGCACAGTGGTGAAGGGAGGGGCGGGGCTTCAGGTGACATGTGTGCAAACAGGCCCCGTGGCGCGTTTTAAGATGGGGAATTAAATCCCTTCAATCCTGAGGGTCCCTGGGGCCAACTAGCCCAACAGGTACATCCAGAAAGCGCCACAGAGCTGCGTTGCAGAGAGGTGTAAAAAGGGGTGTGGCCTCTCTACACGTCTCTGCAATGCAGCCCCCTGGTGCATATTGGAGGTTCCTGGTGGGCTAGTTTGCCCCTAGGGACCCTCAGGATTCAAGGGGACTTAATCCCCCAACTTAAAACGCGCCACGGGGCGCGTTTGCACAGATGTAACCTCAGGCCCCGCCCCCTCCCTTCACCATTGTGCAAATATTCCTCTAAAATCAGCCGAAATACGAATTCCGATTTACTCACCTGTTATCAGGAGAGACCTCAGTGCTGCATCTTTCAGCCCAGTACTGGTCCTGAAAAGTAATTTTAGCCGTACTTACCGGTAACTTGAATTTCCTTCATAGGCTAACATTGACTGGTTTCACTTGGAAATTCTTCTAAGTGTGGAGTTTTGGAACTTTAAAATATTCCTCTAAAATCAGCCGAAATACGAATTCCGATTTACTCACCTGTTATCAGGAGAGACCTCAGTGCTGCATCTTTCAGCCCAGTACTGATCCTCAAAAGTAATTTTAACCGTACTTACCAGTAACTTGAATTTCCTTCCATAGGATATCATTGCCTGCTTTTTGCTGAAAAAGTTTCTAAGTGTTGATTTTTGAAACATACAAATATTCCTCTAAAATCAGCCGAAATCCGAATTCTGATTTACTCACCTGTTATCAGGAGAGACCTCAGTGCTGCATCTTTCAGCCCAGTACTGGTCCTGAAAAGTAATTTTAACCGTACTTACCAGTAACTTGAATTTCCTTCCATAGGCTAACATTGACTGGTTTCACTTGGAAATTCTTCTAAGTGTGGAGTTTTGGAACTTTAAAATATTCCTCTAAAATCAGCCGAAATACGAATTCCGATTTACTCACCTGTTATCAGGAGAGACCTCAGTGCTGCATCTTTCAGCCCAGTACTGATCCTCAAAAGTAATTTTAACCGTACTTACCGGTAACTTGAATTTCCTTCATAGGCTAAGATTGACTGGTTTTCAGCAAAAAGTTTCAAAGTGTTGATTTTCACAAACTACAAATATTCCTTAAAAATCGCCTGTATGACTTAAACGCATTTTTTCAACTGTTTACAGGAGATGCACCAGTGCTGGATCCAGGATCCAACAGTGAGTAAGAAAAAGTAACGATAACAGTTTTTACCTGCTAAGTGAATTTCCTTCCATAGGATAACATTGGTGATTCTATGAGAAAAAGTTTCTAAGTGTCAACTTTTAAAATACAATAATATTCCTTAAAAATCACGACTGTAACCAAAACGCTTTTACTCAACTGTTTACAGGAGATGTACCAGGACTGAATCTAGGATCCAGTCCTGTGGTTACAAAAGTAATCCATAAAGTAACTAATTGCATTTAACTAGAAATTCACATTGAGCTGAATGTTGCATTGTGTTTGAAAATGTGTTGCCCATTGCAACAACTGTAACTACTGTACTTAAAAGTCTATTGCCTATCTGCAAAGTATTTAAACTAAAGTAATTTATTCTGAGAAAGTATTTTTTGTAATGTAATGTATAATGTAATTACAATGTAATTTAAAAAATAAAATATGTAAAAAAAATTGTTTCTAAAAATGTAGTAAATCAGTATGAAAAAAATTAATATAACAATTAATACATTTAAAAATTGTCATTTACAAAACCTTTGAAATTCACTGAAAAAACGGTAGGTTTCAGGCACGTTATAGTTAGAAATTAGCATTTAAAAAACCTTTGAAATTCACTGAAAAAACCATAGGTTTCAGACACGTTATAGTTACAAATTAGCATTTAAAAAACCTTTGAAATTCACTGAAAAAACCATAGGTTTTAGGGACAGTTTTAGTTACTTGGACATTGCACTCGTACAAAACTCGTGAAATTCCCCCGTTATAGTTAGTTCAGCTAACTATAACTCGCGCCCCGCAATGCACTGCTGATGACGTCACATATTACATCACTCATGACATGGTCAGTGACATCACTGATGACATCACTGATGACATCTCAAATGACATCACTGATGACATCATCCACGTGATAATCTGATGCACCTCCTCACACCCTAATATAACCTTTGATACACCCACTCTAAATTACAGACTGCCATTCGCAAAACCATAGACACTCCAACACCAATAACTACATACCCACTCACTGATTCTTAGGTCTACACACACACATCCACTCACTCACCCGTACAGTCACTCATACTTACGGTCACTCAGTACAGGACTATCATATGCACTCTTACTCCTATATAGACACTCCAAACAACGCCACTCATCCATAGAGATAATCACACACCTAGTCAGTCATGCAAATAATTAAACACACTGCCATTTACTCACCTATACAGTTATACACACACCAGCTCACTTACTCATACAAATAGTAGCACATTGTTACGCTCTTATACAATCACAGATACAAGCACACACTCATCCATACAGCCACTATCACAATCACTCACTCTTGCTTATAGCTATTTATATACTCCAACACACATATATACTGCCTTTCACATATGTAGTTACTCACACATGTACCACTGGGACATACATTCACTCACTAACACACTCTTACACACACACTTACCCACCCATACAGTCTATCACAGATGCACTCTTGAAACCATCCACCCAGTGAATCACCCACTCACACATCTATGCACAGAGTTGCACACACCCCTCCCACACAAACACTCAGGCACCCATACAGATACTCAGACAAGCATTCAATAACTCATATAGACACTCATTTAGCTATTCACAAACACATGCAGCCACTTACACAGCAACAGACAGACGGATACAGACATTCACCCAGTTTAGTCACTAACCCATGCATTCAGTAAGATACGTTAAATCACTCACTTATAGAGTCAGTCACGCACCTACTAAATCATCCATACAGACACTTACACACCCACTCATTCTTCAATACGTCTTTTCCTATATATATTAAAAATATTTAAACTTTACAGAAACACACAGTCACTGGATGATGTCATCAGTGATGTCATTTGAGATGTCATCAGTGATGTCATCAGTGATGTCACTGACCATGTCATGAGTGATGTAATATGTGATGTCATCAGCATTGCATTGCGGGGCGCGAGTTATAGTTAGCTGAACTAACTATAACGGGGGAATTTCACGGGTTTTGTACGAGTGCAATGTCCAAGTAACTAAAACTGTCCCTAAAACCTATGGTTTTTTCAGTGAATATATATATATATATATATATATATATATATATATATATATATATATATATATATATATATATATATATATATATATTTATATTATCTACTGGCGGTCGCCAGTAGATAGTTATAGTTAGGACCTATTTTCCATAGGAAATTCGCAACATTCTATTTCCAATACCTATGGCGCCGGTTGACGAATCTTCGCGAAATTCTCAAAACTTATGGCCCGCTCCGGTCCGCTCCTATCCTGAAAGTTTCGGGGTGATTCGGCAAGCGGGGGCGGAGAAAAAAGGGGGGTCCCAAAACGTGTTTTCCCCATGCAATTTTCCATAGGAAATTTTAGACACGGCTACAGCTTGAACTGCTGAACGGAATTACACCAAATTTGGCAAAGAGGTAGTTCTTGGTTCAGAAAGAACCCTTTTTGTTAAATGGTGTAAATCTGTTCAGTAGTTGCTGAGAAAATCAAAAGTAAAAACACATATATATCTATGGCAGCGGAGGATCTGCGCACCCTCCCGATCACGAGCTGTATGCTAATTGGCTGTCAACACTCCAAACCAGGAAGTGTTGGCAGCCATCTTGTGCCTCGGTAGAACCGAGGCACAAGAAAAGACTAAAACAGACGCAAAAAACGCAAAAATGTTAAATCGGCAAAAACGCGCTCGGTGCGCGGATCCAGCCGATAAAAAAAAAAAAATCAAAGCGCGATCTCCCGCGCTTCGATGCTATTTGGCCCCCGGGTGGCCCAAGTCCCGGAAGCATGCGGGGTTTATCAAATTTATATATGGGGGGGCCTCTAAGGCCCCCTCAAGCCCCGGGGACCGCCACCCCCCGGGGCTTTAAATTGAAAATGGTGCGGGAGGGTACTCGGTCCTCCCGCAGCCCCGGGGACCGCCACCCCCCGGGGCTCCTTTTCAAAAAAAATAAACTAACCTGTGTGGGGGGGGGCTCGAGCCCCCCCACACGCCCCGGGGACCGCCACCTCCCCGGGGCACTAAGATTTTTAATGTGGGGGTCCATTTCGGACCCCCGAGCCCCGGGGACCACCACCTCCAATGGAGGGAGGGGGGCCACGCAGCCCCCCTCCTGGAGCCCTTGATGGCCCTGGGGACCATCACCCCCCAGGGCCGGCTCCTGCAGTGTCCCGGGTGCCCACCCCGGGACACTGTAGTTTGCTATGGAAGGGCGGGAGCCTCGCGGCTCCCGTCCTGTCATAGCAAACTGCTTTGGTTTTTGGAACAGAGAGCAGGAAACCTGCTCTCTCTTCCAAAAACCAAAGCAGATTGCTTTTCCACACGTGGAGCTGCATCTTAGCAGCTCCCCATGTGGAAAAGCAATGACGGCTCTCAAAGGACGCGGGGAGCCGGCGGGACCGTGGGGGGATTGGGGACCCCCCCACGGTCCCCAACGGAGAGGGCCAGCCCCGGGGGATGGGGTCCCCATGGCTAGTAGTGGCCCAGGAGGGGGGCCACGCGGCCCCCCTCCCCAAATGTTAATTTAAAAAAAAAAAAACACAAAAAAAACAAAGGCCGGCCCCGGGGGATGGGGTCCTCGGGCCATAAGTGGCCTAAGGAGGGGGGCAACACAGCCCCCCTCCATAATTTTTTTTTAAAAAAAGAAGGCCATGCCCCGGGGGATGGGGTCCCCGGGGCCGATTATGGCCTGGAGAGGGGGGCCACGCGGCCCCCTTCCACATTTTTTTTTTTTAAAACAAGATATTAGGGGGCAGGCCCTGGGGGATGGGGTCCCCAGGGCCAAGAAATTAGAAAAACAAGGGGGGCCACACAGCCCCCTTTCTAAAAAAAAAAAAAAGACCGGCATCGAGCCGGAGGCCACGCCCCCTCCTTCCAGCACTCTGCAAACGCGCCCTCTGGCGCGTTTGCAGAGGGGGAACGAATTCCCCTTGAATACTTGGGGTCCCTGGGGGCCAACTAGCCCACCAGGAACCTCCAGGATGCGCCAGGGGGCTGCGTTGCAGAGAGGTGTTCTGAGGCCACGCCCCTTTTTACACCTCTCTGCAACGCAGCTCTGTGGCACTTTTTGGAGGTACATGGTGGGCTAGTTGGACTCCAGGGACCCTCAAGATTCAAGGGGACTTAATCCCCCAACTTAAAACGCACCACGGGGCGCGTTTGCACAGTGGTGAAGGGAGGGGGCGGGGCTTCAGGTGACATGTGTGCAGACAGGCCCCGTGGCGCGTTTTAAGATGGGGAATTAATTCCTTGTTAATCCTGAGGGTCCCTGGGGGCCCACTAGCCCACCAGGTACCTCCAGTAAGCGCCACGGAGCTGCGTTGCAGAGTGTTGTAAAAAGGGGCATGGCCTCTGAACACTTCTCTGCAATGCAGTCCCCTGGTGCATACTGGAGGTACCTGGTGGGCTAGTTGGCCCCCAGGGACCCACAGGATTGAGGAGGAATTAATTCTCTAACTTAAAACGGGCCACAGGGCGTGTTTGCAGACATGTCACCTCAGGCCACGCCCCTTTCCTTCACCACTGTGCAAACGCGCCCCGTGGCGCGTTTTAAGTTGGGGAATTAATTCTCTTTCAATACTGAGGGTCCCTGAGGGCCAAATAGCCCAACAGGTATCTCCAGTATGTGCCAGGGAGCTGCGTTGCAGACAGGTGTTCAGATGCCACGGCCCTTTTTACACCTCTCTGCAACGCAGCTCTGTGGCGCTTATTGGAGGTACCTAGTGGGCTAGTTTGACCCTAGGGACCCTCAGGATTCAAGGGGACTTAATCTCCCAACTTAAAACGCGCCACGGGGCGCGTTTACACAGTGGTGAAGGGAGGGGACGGGGCCTGAGGTGACGTGCGCAAACACGCCCTGTGGCGCGTTTTAAGTTACGGAAAAAATTCCCCTTCAATCCTGAGGGACCCTGGGGGCCAAGTAGCTCACCAGGTGCTTCCAGGAAGTGCCACTGCGCTGCGTTGCAGAGAGGTGGTGCAGGCCGTGCCCTCTTTACATCTCTCTGCTACGCAGCTCTGTGGCGCTTACTGGATGTACCTAGTGCTAGTTGGACTCTACGGACCCTCAGGATTGAAGGGGAATTATTTCCTCAACTTAAAACGCGCCACAGGGCGTGTTTGCACAGTGGTGAAGGGAGGGGATGGTGTAGGAAAGTGGCTCTATATATACTGGACCGAAGTAAAATCAGCCGAACTACGAATTCCGATTTACTCACCTGTTATCAGGAGAGACCTCAGTGCTGCATCTTTGAGCCCAGTACTGATCCTGAAAAGTAATTCTAACCGTACTTACCAGCAACTTGAATTTCCTTCCATAGGCTAACATTGACTGGTTTCACTTGGAAATTCTTCAAAGTGTGGAGTTTTGGAACTTTTAAATATTCATCTAAAATCAGCCGAACAACAAATTCCGATTTACTCTCCTGTTATCAGGAGAGACCTCAGTGCTGCATCTTTTAGCCCAGCACTGACCCTGAAAAGTAATTCTAACCGTACTTACCAGTAACTTGTATTTCCTTCCATAGGAATCCATTGTCTGGTTTTCACCAGAAAAGTTTCTGTCTATTTTCACAAACTACAAATATTCCTTAAAAATCGCCTGTATGACTTAAACGCATTCTTTCAACTGTTTACAGGAGATGCACCAGTGCTGGATCCAGGATCCACCACTGAGTAAGAAAAAGTAACGATAACACTACTTACCTGCTAAGTGAATTTCCTCCCATAGGATAACATTGGTGATTCTATGTGAAAAAGTTTCTGTCAACTTTTAAAATACAATAATATTCCTTAAAAATCACTACTGTAACCAAAACGCTTTTACTCTACTGTTTACAGGAGATGTACCAGGACTGAATCTAGGATCCAGTCCTGTGGTTAGAAAAGTAATCCATAAAGTAACTAATTGCATTTAACTAGAAATTCCCATTGAGCTCAATGTTGCATTGTGTTTGAAATTGTGTTGCCCATTGCAACAACTGTAACTACTGTACTTAAAAGTCTATTGCCTATTTGCAAAGTATTTAAACTAAAGTAATTCATTCTGAGAAAGTATATTTTGTAATGTAATGTATAATGTAATTATAATGTAATTTAAAAAATAAAATATCTAAAAATAAATAGTTTAAAAAATGTAGTAAATCAGTATCAAAAAAATAAATATAACAATTAATACATTTAAAAATTGTCATTTACAAAACCTTTGAAATTCACTGAAAAAACCATAGGTTTCAGGCACGTTATAGTTAGAAATTAGCATTTAAAAAACCTTAGAAATTCACTGAAAAAACCATAGGTTTCAGGCACGTTATAGTTAGAAATTAGCATTTAAAAAACCTTAGAAATTCACTGATAAAAACCATAGGTTTTAGGGACAGTTATAGCTAGTTGGACATTTCACTCGTACAAAACCCGTGAAATTCCCCCGTTATAGTTAGTTCAGCTAACTATAACTCGCGCCCGCGCAATGCACTGCTGATGACGTCACATATTACATCACTCATGACATGGTCAGTGACATCACTGATGACATCTCAAATGACATCACTGATGACGTCATCTATGTGATAATTTCATGCATCTTCTCACACCCTAATATAACTTTTGATACACCCTAAGCCTGGGCGTAGTTCGCGAAGTAGTGCTACGCGAAGCTACGCAAAGTGCAGTTCGCACTACGCGAACTACGCATAGCACTACGCGAACTGCGTAGTGCACTGTTCGCAATGATTGCACAGTGCCGGATGCTTGTCCGCACTGTGCAATCATTGAAAACGGCATCTTGCACAGTGCGAGCTGTCTTTTACTGCCGCTCGAGTAGATTTTTACTCGAGCGGCAGCTTTCTCAACGCGAACTGGTAGTTTCTCATCGCGAGCGGTCGCGAGCATACGCGACCACTGCAATGAGAAACCTGACCTCCCTGCGTTGAGAATCTCGCCGGGATGTCATTTTGCTTGCTCGCGGTCGCCAACTTGACGTTGAGGACCGCGAGCAAGCAAAAAATGACCGCTGCACTACGCTACGCGTGTTTGCACTGTGCTACGTGCAATTCGCGTTGTGCGAAGTAGCGCAAACTTCGCAAACTACGCGAGCGTAGCGTAGTGCTTTGCCCAGGGTTAATACACCCACTCTAAATTACAGACTGCCATTGTCAAAACCATAGACACTCCAACACCAATAACTACATACCCACTAACTGATTCTTAGGTCTACACACACATCCACTCACTCACCTGTACAGTCACTCATACTTACGGTCACTCAGTACAGGACTATCATATGCACTCATATACCTACATAGACACTCACACACCGCCACTCATCTATAGAGGTACTCACACACCTAGTCAGTCATGCAAATAATTAATCACACTGCCATTTACTAACCTATACAGTTATACACACACCAGCTCACTTACTCATACAAATACTAGCACATTCTTAAGCTCTTATACAATCACTGATACAAGTACACACTCATCCATACAGCCACTCTCACAATCACACACTCTCACTTATAGCCATTTATATACTCCAACACACATATATACTGCCTTTAACATATGTAGTTACTCACACATGTACCACTGAGATATACATTCACTCACTAACACACCCATACACACACTCACCCACCCATACAGTCCATCACAGATGCACTCTTGAAACCATGCACCCAGTGAATCACCCACTCACACATCTATGCACAGAGTCACACACACCCCACCCACACAAACACTCAGGCACCCATACAGATACTCAGACAACCAATCAATAACCCATGTAGACACTCATGTAGCTATTCAGAAAGCCATGCAGCCGCTTACACACCAACAGACAGACGGATACAGACATTCACACAGTTTAGTCACTAACCCATGCATTCAGTAAGATACGTTTAATCACTAACTTATGAAGTCAGTCACGCACCTACTAAATCATCCATTCAGACAATTATACACCCACTCATTCTTCAATACGCCTTTCCCTATATATATTAAACATATTTAAACTTTACAGAAACACACAGTCACTGGATGATGTCATCAGTGATGTCACTGACCATGTCATGAGTGATGTAATATGTGACGTCATCAGCAGTGCATTGCGGGGCGCGAGTTATAGTTAGCTGAACTAACTATAACGGGGAATTTCACGGGTTTTGTACGAGTGAAATGTCCAACTAGCTGTAACTGTCCCTAAAACCTATGTTTTTTTCAGTGAATTTCTAAGGTTTTTTAAATGCTAATTTCTAACTATAACGTGCCTGAAACCTATGGTTTTTTCAGTGAATTTCTAAGGTTTTTTAAATGCTAATTTCTAACTATAACGTGCCTGAAACCTATGGTTTTTTCAGTGAATATATATATATCTATATCTATATCTATCTATATCTATATCTATATCTATATCTATCTATCTATATTATCTACTGGCGGTCGCCAGTAGATAGTTATAGTTAGGACCTATTTTCCATAGGAAATCCACAACATTCTATTTGAAATAACTTTGGCGCTGGTGGACGAATCTTCGCGAAATTTTCAAAACTTATGGCCCGCTCCGGTCCGCTACTATTCTGAAAGTTTCAGGGTGATTCGGCAAGCGGGGGCCGAGAAAAAAGGGGGGTCCCAAAACGTGTTTTCCCCATGCAATTTTCCATAGGAACCTTTCATCGCAGCTACAGCCCGAACTGCTGAACGGAATTACACCTAATTTGGCAAAAAGGTAGCCCTTGGTTCAGAGTCATGCCTTTTGGTTAAATGGTGTAAATCCGTTCAGTAGTTCCTGAGAAATTTGAAAAAGAAAACACATATATATCTGGGCGGAGCCTAACCACACATGTCATCGTGAGATCTGATTGGCTGTCAGCACTTCATCCTGGAATTGCTGGCAGCCATCTTGGGACCAATATAAATGATAGTACCCCATTGAAATGCATTGTAGTGAATCGAAGATTTTGAGGGTTACCAAAAGGAGAACTATAAAGGGTGATATCAGACTTTAGTTACATTAGAATTCATTTGTTGATGTCACCATACTAATTTCAGGAATTGTGGTGTGTTCTAAGGTGATTTTACCCTGTGAAAAACCTTCTGCTGGGATATCATGAATCATGTTTGAGAGAAAACTATTTTCACATGCTTGTCCCATACAGTTTTGGAAGGTGCTCCAGAAGCTAAAATGAGAGCATATTTTCTGTAAATTCACATTATCTTTCTCAGTCATGTGAGAATGAAGTCTGACATTCTCAGTAAAACATGTACATCCAACAAGGGCAGAGACTGTCAGTTGATTCCTTTGTGTTCTACTGCAGCTTCCCAGAGTGTTCTAAAGAACAACTAGAGTGCTAACAGCCTTACTTATGACAAAAGTATGGCACACCTGAAGCCATCTTGATTGGAATAAACTGGTAACACTTAAAACATTTAATTTAAAAAGGAACAAAATGATGGGGTTCATTTTGTCATAGAAATTATGGTTAGTGCTGTAGAAAGAAAAATTAGGACATGTTTTAAGTGAGATCTCAAATATCTTCCTGTTATATTTCAACAGGAGCAGCCTGTCAGTTGATGCCTTTGTGTTCTACTGCAGCTTCCCAGAGTGTTCTAAAGAACAACTAGAGAGCTAACAGTCTTACTTATGACAAAAGTATGGCACACCTGAAGCCATCTTGATTGGAATAAACTGGTAACACTTAAAACATTTAATTTAAAAAGGAATAAAATGAGGGGGTTCATTTTGCCATAGAAATTATGGTTAGTGCTGTAGAAAGAAAAATTAGGACATGTTTTAAGTGAGATCTCAAATATCTTCCTGTTATATTTCAACAGGAGCAGCCTGTCAGTTGATGCCTTTGTGTTCTACTGCAGCTTCCCAGAGTGTTCTAAAGAACAACTAGAGCGCTAACAGTCTTACTTATGACAAAATGATGGCAAACCTGTAGCCATCTTGATTGGAATAAACTGGTAACACTTAAAACATTTAATTTAAAAAGGAACAAAATGATGGGGCTCATTTTGCCATAGAGATTATGGTTAGTGCTGCAGAAAGAAAATTTAGGGCATGTTTTAAGTGAGATCTCAAATCCTCTTCTATTTCATTAGAAAATTCTGACATGCAGTCTGAAACAATCACTTTCAATACCAGCAGTAGACTTCCAGTTAACTCCCTGGTGAGCAGTAGCTTTACTACAGTGATCTAATGAACAACTAGAGTGCTAACATTCTGAATTTATGGCAAATGTGTGACACATCTGAATGCCTTCTTGATGGAATCAAAGTAAAAACTGAAAGCATTTCCTACTGAGGAGACTGCAGTAAATGACGAAATTAGGAAACTTCATAACAAATAAGTCTCCCAAGATGGTCACCAGAGAAAAAAGAGCCCAAATGTAGCACAAATATCACCCAGATGTAGCTCACATATAGCCCAATGACAGAAGTGTGCAAAACACTTTTTATTTTTAGTTTTTCTGCAGTTTTATATAGTGCAAACTGGTCAGGTATTGGAGTGTTACATCTTACTTGGACCCCCGATTGCGTATTTTGCACGAAGTACATGAGATTGATCTTGCGTAACATTGAACTTTACGATTCTGTTAACCTGAAGTTGCTATGAACCGGGTTTTGTAACACCCATTTTTACCTACTGGTTTTAATTAATTCCCACTGTATTGTATTAGGAAAGAGGATTTACTGTTTTTATGTACACTTTTATGATCTATGTTTCTAAATCAGATCAAATAAAGTTTAATGAATTCTATGGCAGGACGGAGGCGAGGATTATGCATATATTTCCTCACTTTATTTGCATAGCAGTTCAAAGAAAACGTAACACAACAATCATTAAACAAAAGACTACACAATCCATGAACCATTAGGGGGGTAGTCTCCAAGGCAACTATAGTCCAATCATATCACAGTCCATCGTATATAATATCGTGACGTCCCTTCCTCTTCCTCTCTCTTCACTGCTCGTCAGTTAAGTGCATTCCTTACATTCTTGGCTTAATCTGACTTTGTTGCTGTTTGTATAGCGGTTTCTTGTGCACGTTATTAGCATTATTGCCTTGGTATTGTTTCATATTCCCTGCGCAGCAGGCTCTTGCCCGAGCGCATTCTCCCCCTCGCAGTTTCTCCCGCTGTGTGCTCTGCGCGCGGTGAGATCCTGTCAGGTGCGTCTGGTCCAAGTGAGGCAGCTCCGTCGAGCGCTCCCGCTGGTCTTTACGTGCGTTTGGGAATCCGGTCACTCCTTTAGTGTCCGCTTGATTCCTGACCAACCCTTGCCTAATTTTGACACCGCTACGCGGTGATTTCCCCACACGGCCACGTTAGTGACCAGCGCCACCTGGTGGTGGTAATTGGTATTGCGCCTCAGTCTATTCTTATAACAGCTTCGGGGAAAGCCCAGCTGTTGGAGCACCGGCGAGGGGGCTGTCTTAAGGATTTTAAGGGCATTTGTTCTGTGCTCACACCCTCTGCTATCATGTCTTCTCCAGAAGACCATTTTTACTCCTCCTACCAGGAAGTGGAGGAGGAATGGCCCCCCAACTTCTCCCTCCAGCAGTGGACCAAGCCCTCTCTCTGGCTATTTCTAGGGCGCTGGTTCCTCTTAGGGATCAGGTTGATAAGCTGGCAAAAAGCATACCTGGGGTGTTCAGTGACCCAGATCTGGTGGTGGCGGGTCCAAGTAGCTCCCAGATGAGGAATAAAAGGGCCGTTAACCATAACGCGGGGCACTTGGAAGGATTTGATAAACTTACGGAGACTTTCCTCAAGAGTGCGCGAACGCTAAAACATGCACCCTGCCGGGAGGAGGAGGCGCCCGGAGAAAATTGCGACACTGTCACCACTATTGTAGACCCCGACGGCGGGTTTCCCTTAGAGAGAGAGGGTGTATCGGAGGACGATTTCTCCTCCAATGAGGATAAGGACTCGGGGCGTCCCTGGCGTCCAGAGTCCCACTCCTCTCAGTCCCCGGTTGGGGACGGGGTCCACTCGGACATGTTCGAGCCTACCCAAATTTACCATCCTAGGTCGGCAGAGTGGACACCTGACGCCAAAGTGGCAGAGTATGTGGTGGGGAAAATCCATCAACCCCTTGAAAGGGAGGTCAGGAATAGGATGAGGGGAGAATGCCCCAGGCCCTCACTGAAGGGGAAGGTGGCACACACGCCTGAAATTGATGAGAAACTATGTACCTTTTTCTCCAAGTATATGAGGGATCCCAAGAAAGGAATTGATAGGTCTTGGACGTGGTAGGGCCCTTGACCCAAATTATTCAATTGACGGAGCGTTCCAAAGAGTCAGGATCCCCTTTGTCCACGGATATTGTGGCTGGTTGGGCGCACTACCCTAAACCATAAAACACTACCCCCTCCACTACCCAAACACCACTGCACTACCCTAAACCCTAAAACACTAACCCCAGCATGACCCCCTACACTACCCAAACACCACTGCACTACCCTAAACCCTAAAACACTACCCCAGCACGACTCCCTACACTACCCAAACACTGCACTACACGAAACCCTAAATATACCCCCAGCATGACCTCCCACACTACACAAACACCACTGCACTACCCTAAACCCTAAAACACTACCCCCAGCATGACCCCCTACACTACCCAAACCCCACTGCACTACCCTAAACCCTAAAACACTAACCCCAGCATGACCCCCTACACTACCCAAGCACCACTGCACTACCCTATACCCTAAAACACGACCCCCTACACTACACAAACACAACTGCACTACCCTAAACCCTAAAACACTACCCACAGCATGACCCCTTCACTACACAAACACCACTGCACTGCCCTAAACCCTAAAACACTACCCCAGCACTACCCCCTACACTACCCAAACACCACTGCACTAACATAAACCCTAAAACACTACCCCCAGCACAACCCCCTACACTACACAAACACCACTTCACTACCCTAAACCCTAAAACACTACTCCCAGCACGACTCCCTACACTACCCAAACCCCACTGCACTACCCTAAACCATAAAACACTACCCCCAGCATGACCCCCTACACTACACAAACACCACTGCACTACCCTAAACCCTAAAACACTACCACCAGCATGACCCCCTACACTACTCAAACACCACTGCACTACCCTAAACCCTAAAACACTACCCAAGCACGACCCCTACACTACCCATACACCACTGCACTACCCTAAACCCTAAAACACTACCCCCAGCACGACCCCCTACACTACTGCACTACCCTAAACCCTAAAACACTACCCCCAGCACGACCCCCTACACTACCCAAACACCACTGCACTACCCTAAACCCTAAAACACTACCCCAGTACGACCCCCTACACCACCCAAACACCACTGCACTACCCTAAACCCTAGAAAAGAAACCCCCAGCCCATGCCCAATCCGCCTTACCTCTCACTCCTCATGGTTCCTCTCTCCTCGTGGTTCCTGCTTCACGTCATCTCTGAGGGGCGGTGCACGTCGTTGTGAGGAAACGGAACAGCCTCTGTTTCCTTACAACGACATGGATCGTCTACATGTTTTTTAGAACGCATGGTCATTTATCATACATACCTTTACAACAAAATTCGTTGTAAAGGCATGCGTGGTAAATGACCATGCGTTCTAAAAAAATGCGTAGTAATGACTTCGTGATGTACAACGCATGCGTGGTAATGCATGCGTTGTAATGGTATCACAAAGTAAAAAAGTCGTTGTAACGGCTGTTTACCGATCGAAGCTGGCCCCTGTTCTTCAGTGAGACGTTTATTTGATGAATTAGGAGGAAGGAATGTGTTTTTTACCGAAAAGTGCATTCCCGGCTGTTGTATTGTGAAAGTGTCCGCGTGGCCTGGTTTCACTTCCGGTGAGAGAGTGGAAGAGTCTGTTTGGATCTAAAGGAGTTCTGTTGTTGGACGGGGCCGGCGCGACATGTCATCAGAAAACATAGCTAATGGAAAGCGTCCTCCCTGAAGTGTGGAGCAGTGCCATGAGAGGTCAACGAGTGTGCGTCCCACCGCAGTATGACCGTACCGCGTGACCCATGTGCCGCCTCCAGGGTACGGGAGGCAGAAGCGGCATCGCAGGTCCTCTTGAAGACCATTGTAGCACTAATTCTACATTTTGGTACTAGGCCATTTTAACTTCGTTGTTCCTGCCAGATACAAAGAGAAGATCCTGTGTTATTCAGTGCCCTCATTACCTTTTTTGTGGGTTGTGGTGCTTGTCACTTCGCTGCCCCGCCGGTGCACACGACTGGTCACCCCACCTCGTGTGCCATCTGCAGGGCCTCTGCCCTCGGATCACTGGTTTCGGTTTCTGGAGTGGCAACATAAACAGTTGCTCCCAAAGGACTAGCCTGAACACTTAGGTGAATATCCCCTGCACCAGCATTCCATGGAAATTCTTTCCTAGCTCTCCCACGTCAACGAGCACGGCTCCGCTCGCGACACCGTATGACGTCATCGGAGCCATAAGAGAACCTCGTCGGCCTGCTGATGTCAGTTCCACCCATTTTTTTGTGCCACCGAGGCAAACAGGGGACCGAGACATTTTCACATGTATACATAGTATAATAATTATATATATATGCACTGAAAAAACCATAGGTTTCAGGCACGTTATAGTTAGAAATTAGCATTTAAAAAACCTTAGAAATTCACTGAAAAAACCATAGGTTTCAGGCACGTTATAGTTAGAAATTAGCATTTAAAAAACCTTAGAAATTCACTGAAAAAAACATAGGTTTCAGGGGCGTTATAGTTAGTTGGACATTTCACTCGTACAAAACCATAGAAATTCCCCCGTTATAGTTAGTTCAGCTAACTATAACTCACGCACTCGCAATGCACTGCTGATGACGTCACATATTACATCACTCATGACATGGTCAGTGACATCACTCATGACATCACTGATGACATCTCAAATGACATCACTGATGACATCACTGATGACATCATCCAGTGAATGTGTGTTTTTCTGAAAATTAAATATGTTTTATATATGTATATCTCAAGGTCGATGGAAGAATAAATGGGTATATAAGTGTCTAAATGGATGATTTTTTTTGTAAAATTGATTGTATAACTGACTAAGTGTATCTTAATGAATACATGGGTTAGTGAGTAATGTTTAAATATGAAAATATCTGTATCAGTCTCTCACTTTGTGTATAAGTGGCTGCATGGGTTGGTGAGTAGCTACATGAGTGTCTATATGGGTTATTAGTTGGTTTTTGAGTATCAGTATGAGTGTCTGAGTGTCTGTATGGTTCGGTGGGGGTATTACTTAGTGCATAGATGCATGAATGAGTGACTCACTGTTTGTATGTGTTGAAGACAGCATGTGTGCAGGACTGTATAGGTGGATGAGTATGTGTATGGGTGTGTTAGTGAGTGAATGACTGTCTCAATAGTGTCTTTATGAGTAACTACATATGTTTTAGACTAGTATATGTGAGTATTGGTGCATATAAGTGAGTATATGTGAGAGTGAGAGATTGTAAGAGTTCCTGTACAAATAAGTAGGTGTTTCTATAATTGATTGTTTAAGAGAGTAAGTATGTGTAAGTTTCTGTAGAAGTAAGTGTGGTAGTGTGTGTATAACTGTATATGCAAGTAAATGGATGTTTGATACTTTGTTTGCATGTGTGACTATGTGTGTGAGTAACTCTATGGATGAGTGGCGGTGTGTAACAGGATGTATAGGTGTATGAGTACATATGATCAGTGAGTACATGTATGAGTGACTGTATAGGGACTGTTGGTGAATGAGTGGATGTGTGTTAGATCTTGGAATTACTGAATAGGTGTGTTGTAACTGGTATTGGTATATCCATTGTTTTGAAAATGTTAGTTTGTATTTTTGAGTGTGTGTATCAAAGGTTATATTAGGGTGAGAGGAGGTCTGCCACTCTATCACAAGGATGATGTCATCAGTGATGTCATTTGAGATGTCATCAGTGATGTCATGAGTGATGTCACTGACCATGTCATGAGTGATGTAATATGTGACGTCATCAGCAGTGCATTGCAGGCGCGCGAGTTATAGTTAGCTGAACTAACTATAACGGGGGAATTTCTATGGTTTTGTACGAGTGAAATGTCCAACTAACTATAACGCCCCTGAAACCTATGGTTTTTTCAGTGAATATATATATATATATATATTATCTACTGGCGGTCGCCAGTAGATAGTTATAGTTAGGACCTAGTTTCCATAGGAAAAGCGTTTTTTCTTTTCCCAATAACTTTGGCGCCAGATGACCAATCTTCGCTAAATTTTCAAAACTAGTGGAGCGCTCCGGTCAGCTCCTGTTTTGAAAGTGTCGGGGTTATTCTCCAAGCGGGGGCCGAGAAAAAAGGGGGGTCCCAAAACGTGTTTTCTCTATGTTATTTTCCATAGGAAACTTTAGACACGGCTACAGCTCGAACTGCTGAACAGAATTACACAAAATTTGGCAAAAAGGTAGCCCTTGGTTCAGAAAGAGCCCTTTTTGTTAATTGGTGTAAATCCGTTCAGTAGTTCCTGAGAAATTTAAAAAAAAGAGGTCGGAAAATCAATTTCCCATAGGAAACTTTAGACACGGCTACAGCTCGAACTGCTGAATGGAATTACACAAAATTTGGCAAAAAGGTAGCCCTTGGTTCAGAAAGAGCCCTTTTTTTAAATGGTGTAAATTCTTTCAGTAGTTGCTGAGAAAATCAAAAATTCAAAGTTTCGATATCTAGAGGCATGGTGGATCCGCGGACCCTCCCGACCACGAGCTTTATTCTAATTGGCTGTCAACACTCCAAACCAGGAAGTGTTGGCAGCCATCTTGTGACTCGGTAGAACCGAGTCACAAGACAACAGAAAAACAAAGGTGTAAAAAAAGAAAAGGGGGCAGGGTAGAAACACCCTGACCCCCTAGGCCTGCTCAGGGGGTCCCACAAGGACCCCCAGGGCCAAAAAACGCATTTTTTTAAAAACAATATCGGCCGAATTCTCACTAGGTGTGCGAATCCAGATGAAAAAAAAAAAAAAATGTGCTTCGTATTCAAAAAGCCCCCAGGTGGGCCAGGTCCCGGGGGCACTTATAAATAATGTTGCGGGGGCTTGTGGGGGCCCCCGCAGCCCCGGGGACCACCACCTCCCCGGGGCTTATTAAAATAAATGCGGGGGGCATGCAGCCCCCCCATAGACCCGGGCACCGCCACCTCCCCGCGGCTACCTAAAGAAATGCGTGGGGGGTCCCAACCCCCCCACGCTGCTCCGGGGACTGCCACCACCCCGGAGCATTTATGATAATTGGCAGGGGCCCCGTGGCCCCCCGAGCCCTGGGGACCGCCACCTCCCCGGGGCTAAAAAAATAATTAGTGTGGGGGGGCTCAAGCCCCCCCACACTGCCCCGGGGACCACCACCTCCCCGGGGCACTTAATATTGAAATTTGGGGGTCTGTTACGGACCCCCGAGCCCCGGGGACCACCACCTCCCCGGGGCTGTGCATGTGATGGGAGGGGGGCCGCGCGGCCCCCCTCCAGGAGCCCTCGATGGCCCTGGGGACCGCCACCCCCCAGGGCCGGCTCCTGCAGTGTCCCGGGGTGCCCACCCCCGGGACACTGCTGTTTGCTATGGCAGGACGGGAGCCGTGCGGCTCACGTCCTGCCATAGCAAACACTGGTTTGGATTTTGGAAGAGAGAGCAGGAAACCTGCTCTCGCTTCCAAAATCCAAACCAGATTGCTTTTCCACATGGGGAGCTGCTGACATGCCGTGTGGAAAAGCAATGCCGGCTCCCGCAGGAGGCGGGGAGCCGGCGGGACTGTGGGGGCATTGGGGCTCCCCCCACGGTCCCCAACGAAGAGGCCAGGCCCCGGGGGATGGAGTCCCCGGGGCAAGAAGTGGCCTGGGAGGGGGGCCACGCGGCCTCCGCTCCCCTAAATGAAAAAAAAAAAAAAAACACGGCAGGCCGGCCTCGGGGGATGGGGTCCCCGGGGCCATAATTGGCCTGAGGAGGGGGGCCACGCTGCCCCCCTCCCAACAAAACAATAAAAAATAAACAGGGTGGCCAGGCCCCAGGGGATGGGGTCCCCGGGGCCATAATTGGCCTCTGGAGGGGGGCCACGCGGCCCCCCCTCCCTTTTAAAAATTTTTTTTTTAAAAAGGTGTCTGGCCCGTGGGGATGGGGTCCCCAGGGCCCCAAAAAAAGAAAAAGAAGGGGGCCACACAGCCCCCTTCTAACATAAGTAAATAATAAAAAAAACATTAAAACCAGCATCGCGCCGGAGGCCCCGCCTCCTCCCAGCAACACTCTGCAAACGCGCCCCCTGGCGCGTTCTAAGTTGGGGAATTAATTCCCCTTGAATACTGAGGGTCCCTGGGGGCCAACTAGCCCACCAGGGACCTCCAGTATGTGCCAGGAGCTGCGTTGCAGAGAGGTGTTCAGAGGCCACGCCCCTTTTACACCTCTCTGCAACGCAGCTCTGTGGCGCTTACTGGAGGTACCTGGTGGGCTAGTTGGCCCTCACGGACCCTCAGGACTCAAGGAGATTTAATCCCCCAATTTACAATGCGCCAGGGGCGCGTTTGCACAGTGGTGCAGGGAGGGGGCGTGGCCTGACATTAGCAAGTGTGCAAACGCACCCCTGGCACGTTGTAAATTGGGGGATTAAGTCCCCTTCAATCCTGAGGGTCCCTGGGGGCCAACTAGCCCACCAGGTACGTCCAGTATGCACCAGGTGCTGCTGTTGCAGAGAGGTGTTCAATGAGGCCACAGCCTCTGACCACCTCTCTGCAACGCAGCTCTGTGGCGCTTACTGGAGGTACCTGGTGGGCTAGTTGGCCCCCAGGGACCCTCAGGACTCAAGGGATTTAATCCCCAACTTACAATGCGCCACAGGGCGCGTTTGCACAGTGGTGCAGGGAGCGGCGTGGCCTGATGCGACCAGTGTGCAAACGCGCCCTGTGGCACGTTGTAAGTTGGGGGATTAAGTTCCCTTGAATCCTGAGGGTCCCTGGGGGCCAACGAGCCCACCAGGTACCTCCAGTAAGCGCAAGAGGGCTGCGTTGCAGAGAGGTGGTCCAAGGCCATGCCCCCATTTTACCCCACTCTGCAACGCAGCTCTGTGGTGCTTACTGGAGGTAGCTGGTGGGCTAGTTGGCCACCAGGGACCCTCAGGACTCAAGGGGACTTAATCCCCCAATTTACAACGCACCAGGGGTGCGTTTGCACAGTGGTGCAGGGAGGGGCATGGCCTGATGTGACAAGTATGCAAACGCGCCCTGTGGCGCGTTTTAAGTTGGGGAATTAAGTCCCCTTGAATCCTGAGGGTCCCTGGGGGCCAACTAGCCCACCAGGTATGTCCAGTAAGCGCCACAGAGTTGCGTTGCAGAGAGGTGTAAAAGGGGCGTGGCCTCTGACCACCTCTCTGCAACGCAGCTCTGTGGCGCTTACTGGAGGTACCTGGTGGGCTAGTTGGCCCCCAGGGACCCTCAGGATTCAAGGGGAATTAATCCCCAACTTAAAACCCACCAGGGGCGCGTTTGCACAGTGGTGAAGGGAGGGGCGGGGCCTGATGTGACATGTGTGTACTTATGCAATCACTCCGCCAAAACCCAAGCACTTATAAATTCACCATGCACTCTCCTTGCAGCACTCTAATCATCCAGTCACTACCCATGCACTCATGCAATGACCCATGCACTAACTCATGCACTGCTACAATACCCTGAGCAGTACCCATGCAGTCCAGCCATCGCCCTGTCACTACCCATGCACTCCTCCAATCACCCAGCACGCACCATGTACTTATCCAATCACTCCGCCAAAACCCAGGCACTTATAAATTCACCATGCACTGTCCTTGCAGTACTCTAATCATCCAGTCACTACTCATGTACTCATGCAATGACGCAGGCACTAACTCATGGCAAATACAGAGGAGGTCATGCTAATCACAGGGGTACCCCAACGCATAGTGTTCCCTAGTGTATGTAGGTGTTTTTACTGTATTCTAAGTGTCTTTTAGCATAGCACTGGCTCCGGTCCTGGTTATTCAGAGTCAGTTACCACCAGTACCCGTCAGTAAAAGGTTGGGGGCACAGGAGGACTTTCTGCTCCTCTGTTGGTTCTTTCTGCACATCTCTTGCTTCTTCCTGCACTTTTCTTCGTCTTTCTGGACTTCTGTTGCCTCTTTCTGCATTTGTCTTGCTTCTTTCTGCACTTTTCTTCCTCTTTCTTCACATGTCCTAACTTTGTAGGCATAGTTAGAAATTAGCATTTAAAAAACCATTGAAATTCACTGAAAAAACCATAGGTTTCAGGCACGTTATAGTTAGAAATTAGCATTTAAAAAACCATTGAAATTCACTGAAAAAACCATAGGTTTCAGGCACGTTATAGTTAGAAATTAGCATTTAAAAAACCTTAGAAATTCACTGAGAAAACCATAGGTTTCAGGGACGTTATAATTAGTTGGACATTTCACTCGTACAAAACCATAGAAATTCTCCCGTTATAGTTAGTTCAGCTAACTATAACTTGCGCCCCCGCAATGCACTGCTGATGACGTCACATATTACATCATTCATGACATGGTCAGTGACATCACTGATGACATCACTGGATGACATCTCAAATGACATCACTGATGACATCATCCACGTCAAAATCTGATGCACCTCCTCACACTCTAATATAACCTTTGATACACCCACTGTAAAATACAGACTACCATTCTCGAAACCATCAACACACCAATACCAGTTACTACATACGCACTCACTGATTCCTAGGTCTACACACACATCCACTCATTCACCCATACAATCACTCATACATACAGTCACTCATCAATACAACACTATCATATGCACTCATACACCTATACAGACACTCACACACCGCCACTCATCCATGGAGTTACTCACACACCTAGTCAGTCATGCAAAGAATCAATCACACTCCCATTTCCTCACCTATACAGTTATACACACACCACCTCACTTATTAAAACATATACTAACACATACTTACTCTCTTATACAATCACTGATACAAGTACACACTCATCCATACAGCCACTCTCACAATCACTGACTCTCACGTATAGTCATTTATATACTCCAACTCTCACATACACTGCCTTTTACATATGTAGTTACTTGGACATGTACACTGAGACATCCAATCTCTCACCAACACACCCATACACACACTCACCCGCCCATACAGCTGTTTCCACATGCACTCTTGAACCCATACACCCAGTGAATCAACCACTCACACATCTATGCACAGAGTCACACACCTCCCACCCACCCACACACACACTCAGTCTCCCATACAAATACTCAGGCAACCAATCAATAACCCATATAGACACTCATGTAGCTACTGACCAACACATGCAGCAGCTTACACAACAACAGACATACTGATACACACATTCAGACAGTTTAGTCACTAACCCATGCATTCAGTAAGACACATTTAATCACTCACTTATACAGTCAGTCACGCACCTACTAAATCCTTCATCCAGACACTTATACACCCTCTCATTCTTCAATACACCTTGGCATATATATAAAACATATTTAAACTTTACAGAAACACACAGTCACTGGATGATGTCATCAGTGATGTCATCAGTGATGTCATTTGAGATGTCATCAGTGATGTCACTGACCATGTCATGAATGATGTAATATGTGACGTCATCAGCAGTGCATTGCGGGACGCGAGTTATAGTTAGCTGAACTAACTATAACGGGGGAATTTCTATGGTTTTGTACGAGTGAAATGTCCAACTAACTATAACGTCCCTGAAACCTATGGTTTTTTCAGTGAATATATATATATATATATATATATATATATATATATATATATATATATATATATACTGCTCCTCCCTTTATTCAACATCTAGAAATATGGTTTGCCCCACTATTTACATGTGCTGCCCACAATTCTCTATCTTTTATGGCAGACTTCCTACTTGGGTTGCTGTGAACAGATCCAATCTTTATTATATGTGCTTCAAAGGCATGCTCACATATGTAATCCAACAGCAGAAGAGGAAGCCATGCTATTCCTCATACTACTCCACATATTATCATGCATGAGTGCCCTCCTATACATAAACCATGATCACAAAGATTTAATTTACATGCTCTCATATAACGAAATGATGGACAACAGGGTTGAAAAAGTAGAACAATGCCTGTCTTTCATACATCTTAAAGTGAAGAATGCCCTACCTTGTCTTTATTTATTTACAGAGATAAATACCATATTCATCATTTGTCCCAAGTTCTTGTAAGTTTTTAGTTCAATCCTTCAGGTGCAGAGACAACCTATCAATATTATTGTTTAGATTGTCTTCCCCACTAACATGGCCACAGGGAACTTGGGGGCAGATTTATGGGGATTTGGCATAGGGAAGCACAGCAACTCACCTTGCCGCGCTGCTTTACTTCAAAGTGAAAGGGCAGAAATGCAACATATTTATCTAACATGGTGCATTCCTGTCCTTTCCCCCTGTGCTGGCATCATTTCAGCAGCCTAGCACCAGCGCAGGCACCTTTGCACCATGGTGTAAAGGGGCCTTTTTTTTTGGGCACGATTGTTGCAGGAAGGAGTACCGTCCTGCACAAAAACAATCCTGGGAGGCCTTTCCCTTCTTCCATGTGAGCTGTTATTTGTCCTCGCTGCTCCTCCCTTGGGGAGGCATAAGGTTTTGTTGCATCCCTAGGTTTACATGGTCTCGTAAATCTGGGAAGCATCAAAACCCATGTGTATTGCATGGGAACACTCACTGCAATGCCCATGGAATGCCTCCTCTGCACAGAGTAAGGCAACACAGCGATTTATGCTGCCTTGCCATACTACTTATCTATTAGGCCATTCAAAGCCACGCAAAGTGGCTTTGCGTGGCCTCATAAGTATGATTTTGTGACTTGCCCTGCAGGAGCATCACAAAAAGTGACACTACGGCAGCGCCAGGGGCTCATAAATATGCCCCCTGGTGTGCAATGGAAACGTTTTCTACTTAGATCCTCATTACAAGTTTGTTGAAATTCGATGTGGTATTCAAAACATGTGGTAAATAATTCCCGGTTTTGTAAAGGAAAATGGGCCATAACATGCTGAATCAATTTTTAACATAAATTCTACATGTTCTACCTATTTTACAGGCCCTTTACCGCAATAAAATTGGCAGGTTTGACCATACTTTGAGGGTGGGATAATTATTACACAACTTGTATTTCCAATCCCTTTGCACAGGTATTGGAATTTAGCTCTTAAGTCATATTAATGGCATAAGCCTCCTTGACTCGCTAGGAAGAGATGACAAGTTGTTAAGACCTAGCTCAATGGAGGTGGTATAAGGCTGATTTGGTGTACACTACAATTTAAATATGGCAGTTCTAAATACCGACCATCCAGGTTGAGCTTTGGTTTCCTTCCTCAGTAGGGTGTTTGAGTTGCGCAGGATTTGTCAAGCCAAAGAACGTATTGCAGGAGCTTATTCCTATATGATATCAGCTAGACAGAGTCCCGGGGAAAGGGAACTTTTGGAAGAGGCAAACGCGTTAACTGCCCTCAACAACACTTGAAGGTAAATGAGGTGAGAAAGGTATAAGAAGCAGGATGGGACTGTCCTTGCTTCTTTATGGGCAGTAGCCCTCCACCATTTCACCTTTGCCATTTCTTTCTAAATATATTTGCGCTCTTACCTAAGGAACCTGAGTAACTCTAATGGTTGGCCCATCAAATGGGATATCAATCAGTCAATCAATCAATCACTAAACTTTATTTGATCTATCGAGATAGACCATAAAAGTACAAGAAGAATAAAAGAAGTTACAGTGCACTGCAAAAGAAGACGTGGTTACCAGTACAATATAGAAATGGTTAATGATTTTACATTTACAATTAAAATCAGAGAGAAGGGAGAAAGGCGAAAACCTCAATTGGCGATCCGCTATACATTTTAGTCTACCAAAGTTTCTCTTAAAATCATCGAGCTTCATTTAAAACTATGTGCAATGATTACGACTATAAATAAGACAAAAGTATATTTAATTAAAACCACTTAATGTAACCTTTAACAATTCAATTCATGAACACCTGCCCACTAGGTTACAGGGATAAAAACGGGCTGAGACATAGACCGGGACAATTATATAAATAGCGGTCACACAAGTTTCTTTAAGGACACAGCCATGTCAATTAATCACAGCTAGATCTAAGCTTGACTGCAGACCTCAAAAAGCTAAGGACGAGTTGTTGGTAAGCATTTCTAAAAAAAGAAACGCTGGTCAGACCTGTCTAAAATTACCCTTCTTTAAAATAGGAATAAGATAAGATTTTCTGGGTACCTCGTAAAAACTGCAAAACATCAAAAAATGTGTTGTGTCCTGTGGAGACTTCCCATCGCAGTCACAAGCACGGAGACTCTGTCCCCTATGTGATCCACCTGGGTGGGCCAGGAGGTAATGAACAAGGTCCAAATGGAACCGAGTCAGTAGAAAACGACCGTGGGAACTTTTAAGCCATAGAAGATAGGGCTCGGTTGATGGCACGAATTTCAATGGGAAATACCCACGCACACTAGGCTTCTTCAGCTCCCCTTCTTCCCTGTCCATCTGCCGTTTTTTAAACAAATTCTCCTTCACCCAGCCCTGGTCTCTTCTGCACATATTCTCAGGATTGATAAAAAAAGTCAACCCTTCCCAGGTCCGCAAGACAGTCCCCTACGTACTTGAGCCAGGGAATACAGTGGTAGTAATCCAGGGAAAGGCAATCAGTTAAAATGTCCTTACTTAAGGCAATACCCTCCCTCAGCCACGAGTTCATCACAATGATAGGGGACGATAAGACAGCAAGTTGGAGAGAAAAGCAGCCCCAGTTCTTCATGGACTATGATAGAGGGGATGCACTGCAGTAGACATAAAAGACGTTTTAAAAAAGTATTGAATTCCTCATGCTCCGTATAACCCAAGATCTTGCTACCGTAAGCCACCTTAGTGATGCACTTGGCCTTGTAGACCTTCAAGAGGGCCCCGATAGGTCTACTGCCCAACCTGGATGCAAAATTAAAGATAGCAGTATTGGCCCTGACAAAGTCCCCATTTTTCCTACTGATGAGGGGACGCCAAGTCATGGCAGCGTCAAACGCTACTCCCAGATAGGAGAAGACTTCAGTCTTAGGGACCGGCATCGATCCCACAACAAAGGTATAAGGTTTGTTGGGGCGTGAACCTACTTGCATTATGAAGGATTGGTTTGGTATTCACCAGCAAGTCCAGGTACTCCATAAAATAGACAAATGAATTCAATAACATTTGCAAACCCCTGGCTGTCCTAGCCATGAGAACAGCGTCATCTGCATACAGTAGTACTGGAAGGCTCTGCCGACCCACCTGTGGACAGTCAGTTTTCAGCTTCACAAGGGTCTGCTCCAAATTGTTGATGTACAGGTTAAAAAGGAAGGGGGCCAGAACATACCCCTGTCGAACCCCTCTCTCAATTGAGAGCTGGCGGGTGACTCTCAGGTCCTTAGTATATCGTACCACTGCCTTGGTATCTCTGTGTAAGTCCCTCAAGAAACGTACAATGTCTGGGCTAACTCCTAGGGACGACATGATTTGCCAAAGCTTTGATCTATCAACAAGGTCGAAAGCTGAGGACAGGTCCATGAAGGCTAAATATACTGTGCTGGGGCGTGCAAAAGTGTACTTGTTAAGTACCATATACAGGTTTAAACTTTGATCCACTGTGGATCGACCCGAGCAAAAACCATATTGAGCGTCAGACAGAATGTTGTTATCCTCTGCCCAAGTAGAGAGCCTGTTGAGAACGATGTGGCCTACCACCTTTACCACTGAATCCAGTAGAGAGATAGGCCTATACCAATGGGTGCTATCCCGGTCTCCCTTTTTCAAGACCAGTACAATTGTGGATAGTGCCCAAGAGGCCGGACAGCTGGACACAGCTGCGGCATTAATGACCGCGGTGAGGGTCGATACCCAGATGTCCATGTTTGAAATGTACAGGTCCGGGGGTATCCCAACAGGGCCTGGGGACTTCTTTTTTGCTAGCCCTGCTACACCCTCTCTAACTTCCTCAGATGCGAATACCACATAGGGGGTCCCCTCACCTCGGCACAGATCCACCTTTGCGACAGAAGAGGACAGGAACATGTCCTCAAAATGCCTTACCCATTCATCTTGTGTAATGTGCGAGTCCAGGGGATTGGTGTCATCGCCTGCCAGGAAGGGATTATTAACGATACTCCAGAACTTAGAACTGTTCGTCAGAGTACTGGCTTCTATTAGGTTTGCCCAGGCTTCGTCCTTCAAGGCAGATTTACGGTTAGCCACAGTGGCTTTATAGAGTCTACGACACGCCCGCTTTCAGCCCTCCTGCTGCCTGCCATCTGTTCCTTGCCCGGGGGCACCACAAACTCCAGGATTCCTCGCGGCCGGAGCCGCGTGCATCATTAGCAAGTGCCTGGAGGCTCTTTAAAATCCGGCGCGGTCTCCCGCAGCACGGGTCCCGCTTTCAGCCCTCCTGCTGCCTGCCATCTGTTCCTTGCCCGGGGGCACCACAAGCTCCAGGATTCCTCGCGGCCGGAGCCGCGTGCATCATTAGCAAGCGCCTGGAGGCGCTTTAAAATCAGGCGCGGGTCCCGCTTTCAGCCCTCCTGCTGCCTGCCATCTGTTCCTTGCCCGGGGGCACCACAAGCTCCAGGATTCCTCGGGCCGGAGCTGCGTGCATCATTAGCAAGCACCTGGAGGCACTTTAAAATCCGACGCGGGCTCCCGCAGCGCGGGACGCTCACAGGCATGCCCGGGCCGCACCCGGGCCAAGAGCGGGCCCGTCCTTGCCCGTCATTGCCAGGAAGAGGCAGGGCAGGGCCACCCCTGTTTCATCTGACTTCCGGACTGCGTCACTGCTCGTCATTGCCTGTTAGCAACTAAGGTACTGTACTACTTCATATTATGCCTGAGAGGATTGTTGTACAGTAAAAAGCACTTAAAAGAACCAAGTTGCCCGAACTTTTTGTCCTGATTGTACGACTGATCAACCCTTCATAGCATCTATAGCAACTACAAAATTTGGACTATACACCTGATTGCTGTCTGGATAAAAGCCACCCCGAGGTCTATTACTTGCGAACAGTTGTAATCGCTCTATACTAACACAGGTCAAAATATGGGCAAAAGGAAAGCTATGGAGGGAATAGGGATGGAAAACAGTTTAAGTAGCGGGACAGGCAAGGGGAAAAAGGCAAGGAAATCACGCAAACACGCAGCCAATAATTGTGTGCTGGACAGGATCGACACCTTGATTAGTGAATGCGAGAGCATCTTAGTAATGCGAACCAACAGTGTCCATAGCGATGGCCAGTCCCCCTCTAATGCCCCCTCTAATGCCAACAGTCCTCCCCGCCCAACTACTATTCCCATAATGTTCCATAAACAGACTAGAAAGGGAACTCCCGTCCACAGCAATACTCACGTCAGGGGTGCAGTCAACAGTACAAGTCAGGGATCTTCACCTCTTAAAATCTCCCACTTGCCCTAACGAACGTCTACCTGGCCCCCCTATCCCTTGCACAAATAGATTTGCACCACTGTCGGATACGCCTGATACATGTCCAGATGTGCCACCCCAGTTATCTCACATAACACAAAAAGAGACCAACGACGAGCAATCCTTGGCACCGCAAGACACTCCCCAACTTATTGGTAGCCTTAGGTCTGAGATAGCCACCTTGAGACACATGATAGAAGAACTCTCTACCCTCGTCAAATCCCTATTTCCTAGGGCCCTACCTGACCAACAGCATGTGAACCTCTTGCCTTCTCATGACCAACAACCAAACATGGCCAGCAGGTGGTTTAGTAACGATAGGAGTATATCGGACTGCGGTTTTCCTCTACCTCCTTTACCATCTTCTAACCATATCCCCCCAGCTTCTAAAATTGCACATCCACACAACCCAATTACTAACTTGCTCAAAAATCACTGCACCCTAGCTCCCTCCCGGGCTCTCATAGCTCATGCCGGATCCCCCAGTTTATTGGCGACACCGCATATCTCTGAGAGAACCCACAAGCAGAGACTCCATCCGTGTACCCCATCCCTGCCGCATGCCCCAACATTTTTTATGGTTAATGTCCCCAGGCTCAGCCCAATGAATGGCCCTGAAGAAGAAGATTCCATAACAAACAAGGCCATACATTAGATCCGCCATGTCAGGGGCTGCCGCTCAGTGATACAAGAGGATATCACTACGGCACGGAGATGCTCGTCCCCTGCTCAACTCTATGACTGCATTGAACTCACTATGTCTAACGCAGAATTGGCTGAGAATCTCCTCGCACTTGAGTATCGTACCTGTCCACCCGGTACTTCACTCATGCAGTTAGGTCGGTTCCCAACCATTATAGAGGGCAGGACACCTATTAACCCAAGGGGAGGGGTATCCCTGGAAGCCATTGATTGACTACAAAGCGAATCCCAATCATACCAGGAACAAAATATAATCCCCCGAAACATCGAGTGTGGTTCCTACAACATTTTATTCTCTTGTATTGATCACAACATTGTCGCTAGGCAATCCAGGGAAGAAGGGTCAAGCAACCCTGCTGATAATGCCCAGAGAATTCAGGAGGTAGATCTTTGCACATTCTCAGATTCCATCGCACCATCTCACCCCCCGTGCCGCCCAGTCAATTTACTATTAGCAGAAATGCTAGCTCCGCCCTGGCTCCAAACTGCCATCAGCTGAAGATTTTATCTTGGAATGTGGCAGGGCTAAATAACAAGCTACTACTTCCCCACTGGAACAAACTCCTTAGAGGGATTCGATATCTGTATCTTTCAGGAGACCTGGAGTCTGGTCAGTCTATATAAGCCAGGTTATGCTTGATTCTGTTTACCAGCTACCACCATGGGGAGAGGGCGTCCCTCAGGAGGATTGATCATCTGGGTGAGCATTGCCTTGGGCTGCCGTTCCATCTTGCAGCCAGTCATGAGCCCTGACATTTTGAGGCTCACTATCAAGGGACCTAGGGGAGGGGGTACTCTAGACTTGTTTAATGTCTATATTAGAAGGACCAAAGGGGGTAATCCATCGCCCATCATTACAACACTGGAGAAAGCCCTAGCCAGTTGCTCACCCCACGCTAGAATTGTAGTTGCAGGAGACTTTAATTGCACATTTGAGCCTTTGAGCACAGAGGACATGCTGAGGGTTGAGGAAGATGACAGAAAATGGGTGGTCCCCTCACTTAATATACCCCCAAATAAAAGATGGACTCAGCTAGCACTCCAATTAAATGCACTCCCTATGGAGTTCGACCTGAGAGCAGCCAATGGCACAACTCCCTCGGACACTCAGGGGGCAAACACTTTTAACAGAGTTAGCTGCCCCTCACGTATTGACTACATTCTGATAGACGTAAGGCTCTGGGGGAAAATGATCGATATGGTCGTAGGTATCACCACTGATAGTGACCATAACCCCCTCTGTGTGAACATGAAGATCCCGTAGGATGTAACACACCCTTCTCAGACCACTCAGATTCCAGTCTCTATCACTGAGGTCGTTCCCTCTAATTGCAAAAGGTTCTTAAAGTGGCATAAGGTCTCTTTGCAAGATTCTAAAATAGCGGGCATTCGATTAGCCCTGACTACGAGCACCTATGAGCTTCAGGCTGCAGATCCAGGTGGCCGGGCAGCAGTCCCTACTATTAATTTGCGTACAATGGAACAGTTGAGTTCCTACTTTCAAGCACCCAGTAAGCGTAGCAAACCACGCGCGCCTCTAAAAAGTCTGCACCCATGGTACACAAAAGAATGCAGGCTTAAAAGGCAGGCTTTAGCTTCAGAAATTAGAAGCAAGAATTGCCCCCTGGTCAAGACAGCAAGAAAAGATTACAGAGCCACTTTGCACAAAGCAAAAATCACGTGGGACGAATCACACTGGCAGGATCTGAAGGATGCCAGTCTTGCAAAAGACACTAACCTATTCTGGACCCTAGTGAGTAGGGGCAATATTAGGGACTTAGGTACACTTCCCAACCACATCACAAGCCAAGAGTGGTATGACCACTTTGGAAATTGTATTCCGCCACAGAGGATGTATGTGTGGAGGGGTCACGTCGACCCCCTAGACATTCCTCCAGCAGAGAATGTTGGTGAACCCTTTTCCCTGATTGAAATCGAAACAGCGATAAAGAAGATAGTCCCTGCCAAAGCTCCTGGACCAGATGGTCTGCCTGGAGACCTATTTCTTGCTGACCCCACGAACTGGTCACGGTATATTTGGCTCCTGATCAATGCTATAGCCGACGGTTGCCCAGTGCCAGAATCTTGGAAGGGTGCTGAGGTGGTCCCAATATATAAAAAGGGTGCCAGAGAGGACCCCGCAAATTACAGACCGATCAGCCTGATCGACGCAATGCAAAAGGTGTTTGGCAGGGTGCTGTTACAGAGAATTCAATCTTGGATAGAGGAGGAAGATGTCCTTTCTCAATACCAGGCTGGCTTTGGGGCCAACACTGGAACGATCGATCAGGTGTTCAGGCTCCTCCTTATATACTGGAAAGTCGTGACGATTGGCAAGGGCAGTCTTTATCTCGTATTTATCGACCTAAAGACTGCCTTTGACCTGGTATCCAGGAACAGGTTGAGGCAGATCCTTAGAGATATGGGCATTCCCCCTCTAATCCTCAACTTGCTGGTGCGGCTCCACGAGGGCAATTATGCACAGGTGAGATGGGGGACCCAAGGTCAGTTGACGGAACAGATCCCTATTCGGAGGGGAGTCCGCCAGGGCTGTGTTTTGGCTCCCACCCTGTTCTCTTGTGAACGGGGTGGTGAGCTATTTACAAGAAGATCCAGCCGATGCTCCAGCCCTGGCGGGTGAAAAGGTACCGACTCTCCTGTTTGCCGACGACACCTTGTTGGTGTCAAAGACCCCAGCCGGGTTACAAAAGTTAATGAATCAGTATCAATCCTTCTGTGACTCTCGGGGGCTGGTCATCAATACCTCTAAGACAAAGCTTATGACATTTAACCCCCATAAATCTTTTAGAAACAACCTTATGCTGAATGGTACCCTACTGGAGAGAGTCAGCACCTTCGACTATCTTGGCGTCCGACTCTCAGACAAAATGTTATGGAGGCCCCATATAGCAAAGATGCTTATGAGCCATAAACGTGTGGTCGGGGCATTAGGCAAAGAACATCGCTCTTCATATAGCAGGCCAGTCGCCCCGGCCCTCACGGTTTACAATGCTAAGGCAGTTAGTTCAGCCTTGTACGGAGCAGAGTTGTGGGGGTTCGATAATGTAGACAACATCTGTAAATCCGAGCATAAGTTCCTGAGGGTTTTGGTGATGCTCCCCTGCAATGTCCCACTAACACCTTTAATGTACGATATGGGCAGGCGATCGTTCAGAGATATTGCCAAACTGCACCCCTTGCTCTTCTGGGCCCGCGTAAGGCGTACTCCAGAACTCACAAACTACGCCACAGCATTAACTGATGTGTTGAGTAGAGATGTGGATTAAGAGTTAAATGGATAGCAAATGTCAGGAAAACCATGTCATCACTAGGCCTCAAGGAATCGTGGGATAGTAAAACCCCCCCAAATAAGACAGAGCTTAAACGTGCATTCTGGGACTGGGTAGACAGCCAGGAACCCAACAAGCCTAATGTGGGGAGGCTAACGGAAGAATTTTTCAACCACAAGCAGACCAGAATACTTGAGCCTTATCTGGATATAATTCAAGTTCCACGAGACAGGGCACTGTATATCCACTTTAGGCTTGGCACACTTCCAGTCCACGCATTTACAACAAAATGGCACCTACCAAATCAGACAACAAAAGGGTGCCCCTGCTGTAGAGCCCCGCTGGAGTGCGTTGCCCATGTTATGTTTGCCTGCCCGGCCTATAACATCGCGAGCTCAAAGTGGCTGAAACCAATCTGTAGACACATGGGCACTCGCGACCATCGGGAGGCTCTGCGCATTCTGAAATCTGACCCAAGAGCTCTCTTTGTTTGTGGCATGGCCAAGTTTTTAAGCCATGCGTGAATAGTTAGGCAAAAAGCCTTACGAGGGGTGCCTTAATTTTACACTCTAGGTCATACGGAGAAATAACTTCCACCCACGATAACCTTATATTTACAATTTATTCTATGCACCGGCACTTTATACAAGTCCATGGGCCGTCTTGCCAAGTTTTTACTCGTTTTAACTTCATACATTTTAACTAGCAACGATTTTAGTAATGAATTTTTAGGATTTGTATTGTACAGTTCCGCCGACAATCATTTCATACTCTGTGATACAATAATATGCTTCAGATGTACTGCTCAAATATGTTCTTATCAACCATCTATGTAGCAAGTGATTTCCTGTATTACCTTAACTCTTAACTCTTTGTACAAATGTTATCCAACGCTTTTATGATACAAGTTATCGAAATAAAGCAAATGAAATGAAATGACAGGCCCTAACAGTGGAGGGATCTCTTGGTTTCATGCCAAGGGCTGCTCTCAGATTCCTAGAGGCTTGTGTGCATTCTGAGTCAAACCATCTTGGGACTACAGAGGGACGCTGAGCCGCCGAGGCCTTTAGTAAGCTAGCAATTACACCTGAGATCACATTAAAAGCCCCTAAGATGTCTGATGGCTTGGCCTGACAATCTATACATGTTGCAAACTCTTTATGGCACTGAGAGAGCAAAGACTCATAAAACCTGTCTGTAGAAATCTGTACCCACTTCAATCTCCTCCCACCGTCCATCGTTGACAGCAACACCCTGGGTTCCACTCTATTGGTTTGGGCGGCCCGGTGCCAACAAGCAGACATACACACTGGTTTACGATCACTGTGCTTACTCTCCTGAATGGAAAAGTCCAAAATATGTGCAAAGAAGGGAGTAGAGACAAAAATAAAATCTATAAATGGCTCACACCCTCTGCCAGTGAAAGTGGGTTTGATATCGTTAGTCTCCGAGGGCAGCTTGTTCATGGATAGCGTTAAATCGAACTCATTTACAATGGTGTTAAGTAAATCGCCCTGTAACATGTGCTCCATATGCAACCCAGACAGCCGTGCACAACCCATGTGGTTGATCCCTTCTCGCCTCAAGTCCCCACACAAATGAATGTTAAAATCTCCTGCAATCATAAGGTTAGTGTGCCTCTGTCTTTTTAAACATGAGTTTCTGAGGAAGTAGCCCAACCAAGAGATGTTACAGCCTTCAACAAGAGGGGATATAGCATTGTAAACATTCAGAACCAACAACTTGTTTGGCTCCCTGGAAAACATCAAGGCCTGCATTGTGGAACAGTCCGTGGGCACTGCTACAAAACTAATACAGACAACCAGGGAGACAAGACTGACCAGACCCCCCTTGGCTCAGCCCACACTTGAGGGAGTAGCTGGTACAAAGAAAGTTTTAAAGCCTTCCAAGAAGAAGTTGTTGGCAGTGGCCCATGTTTCCTGCAGGCATATTACATCGTACCGTTTTATAAAAAGTATCCAACTTGGATTGTGAAACTTGCTCGCCAACCCTGTGATATTCCAGGAGATAAATTTGCATTCAGAAGAGGCCAGATTGGCTTGCGACAAGAGCCCGGTTGTCTGCTGGATTGAAAAGGTCTTAGGTTCAGATGAAGCTCTAGCAGGCAGTCAATCACAACAGTCAAGCGATCCCAATGGTGCTTACCTATTGTATGAATCAATGCCAGGGGCAAACACCTGCCATGACCCCCCCGTTGCAGGCATTTGGTCCGCACAAGCTCCTAGCTCCGGGAAGAAGAGGGTAGATCGAAAGCCTGTAAAAGTAACACATGGGGAGGGCCTTAAAGGCCGAAGTAGGTCTAATACTGGTGGGCTGCGAGATTGATGCAAGTATTCTGTACGCAACATGGCAATTGTTAAAATTAATGATGATACAGTCACCACTCCACACCTTCCTAACCCTTCCCACCCAGCTTATTCTCCTCAACATGATGATTTGGTTTTCCACTCTCGGACCTGGAACAGCCTTGGAATTCAGCCAATGCACCACCTTGTTCTTAAGTTGGACAAATTCTTCCTTTGCTCCCACTGGGAGAACTGGAACGTTTGCAAGGACTACTACAAAGGGGGTAGAATCTGGTGGTAGATGAAGAGTACACGTGCATCGAGTGATGGTGTTGGCTGCCTCGTGACCAAGGTTATTTGCCTCACCTCTGGGCATCGCGACTGCGATACTCACAGCTTCTCCAGGATTACGCTTGGGGTAAGAAGGGACCACCTCTTTCGATGTTATGGATGAGGTTGGTGGGTGAATAGGAGGTAAGGATAAATGTGGGTGGTTGGAGGTGCCGTCTAATGCTAACTCCAGGAGGGGTGGGGCTGAACCGGTGGGTTTCTAATGGCGTACACCTGTGCACTGCAACTAGCTGAGATTGATGGAGCAGTTGGGGCGGTTGGCCCATCAAATGGAATTTCAATCAGTCATTCATCTGCATTCATTGATGTACGAGATCGCTATTACAAAAGCAATGCATATTTTGTTCACAATCAGCCACAACCCTTACTAAGGCACCACATTTGCCCCAGCCACTAGATTTTACTGAAATTATAACACCAGTAGGCATGCATCCCATAAACTAGACATTGCAGACATCAGCCTTTACATGGACATAGGAGTCCAAGAAGATGACATCAGAGAGACTGTAATAAAAGCATAGCAGTTGAGTATCTCTTCTGTCCTAGAGCACAGAAAACGTGTCCCTATGGAGCAAGAGACTGCAGTTTGTGGTCTCTTGGGAATGCAAGCCCATCAAACGGTGTAAAAAATGGAAAAATACAGGAAAACTCTAAGACAAAGTAAAAAAAACAGGAATGTCCCAGTTGCACAGATAGTTAAATAGCAATGGGGTAACCCGAAAGACCACTGGACCCGGGTGAAATGCAGTACAAGAAATAATGGTCACAGCGGAAAATGATTTAGTACCAAAATCAAAGCATCACCAAAGTAAATCAATTAGTGCAATTTATTCATGTTCAGAAGTATGCTAGCATATTCAGCGAACAGCATTGATTGTCTGTGCGTTTCTAAAAAGGTGCTCCAGAAGGAAGGAGGATAAGGTGCTCTGAACGAGGAGTGCACTTGTGAGGGTTGTGGGAAAAGGGAAAGGCAATGTGCAAAAAATACATCAAAGGACTGATAGAAACCTATCCAGCCACATGAAGGCGAACATTACATATGAACATAGTATCCTCGTGACACAGACATTAAATTTCTGTCTAACTCCGAATCTACATTTGTATACCCGCATGCAAAATTGTTTCTAACACATTCATCAATACTAGCATGACCCTTTAAAGTTTCATGACAGGATGAATGATCATTCCAACCTGGTGTAAGATTGGTTTTGGGATCTCTTGCCTTTACCAAAAAGAAGGGAGAAAACCCTGCAATAGAATGTTGTGTGTTTAAATAACTCCAAACTTTTTCCCTCAAATATGAGTGTATGTCCAAGTTGGAAGCTAATGCAGTTGTATGCCCTCCTTGAAACATTTATTGCACCTTTCCACCAAATCATTAGCTGCAGGAAAATTGGGCCCCATGCATCAAACCAAAAACCGGTCGCAAACGGGCAGATTGGCCCTGCTGGACCGCAGTGTAGGCCAGAGCCAACTGGCAGCGCGGGCCTACCGCCCCGTGGCGTCGCTTCCGGGATCCCAGAGTTGGTGGCACCCATTGGGCTGAGCGGGTGTGCAGCCTGCGATGGTGCCGGGTGCACTGGTATGTCCTCTGCCATGGAGTAATCAAGACCCAGCACCAAACGTGAGACCTGGTGGCCTGCGGAGCGGGGCTGCATGATGTGGAGGGTGCCATGTCCGCGGGCCCCGGGTTTGTGGCTTGCAGCGGCACGTGGTGGGACCTCCTGTCTACGCGCCGGTGGCGGAAGGTGAGCATTGAGGCCTGGGTGTGCATGGGCGGGCATGCTCCGATGGGCGGCGGGAGAGGTTGGGGTGCCTCTGCCTGGGTGTGCATGGGCGGGCAGGCTATGTTGTCTTGTGCAAGTGTGTGTACTGTGCCAGTCATGTATCTGGGCTCTGTTTCAGCTGATGGCTCTGACTCAGATGTGTGACCTGGTGAACTGCACTACATACCGGCACATGGTTGGAGACACACCGATGGCAGCAGGTGAGCAGTGTGGCCTGGGTGCGCAGAGGCGGCACTCTCTCTCTCTCTCCCTCCCTCTCTTCCTCTCTCTCTCCTCTTCTCTCTCTCTCTCTCTCTCTCCCTCTCTTCCTCTCTCTCTCCCTCCCACTCTTCCTCTCTCTCTCCTTCGCTCTCTCTCTGTCCTCTGATTTGCGCAGGACACACCTTCTCATCATGTTTTTTGTCTTACAGGCTGTGACCTACGTATTGTCCGGAGGGAGCGGCCATGTGTCTTCATTTCATTTCGTTGTTCATTTTAATAAAGTTTCATTTGTTGCTTCGAAAGTGAGTGTGTGCTGGTCATTTCTGTGATGACACATCCATGTCACCAGTTGTGATTGTGCAGCATCAAGCGGAATATTTTGTACATGTTTGGGTGTGGCTGATGTGGCATGTCTTTGGTCGGGGGGTGCCAGGGAGGGGTGGTCCTGGGGGTGGTGGCGGTGGGTGTTGTGGCCCTCTTGGGTGTCCGGGCCACATGATGGGTGGCTCCATGGCATATGTTGCCCTTCGGATGTGGCCCTGGGCTGTGCTCCCTTTTGTGGTGCTGGCTGCCGTCCGACTTTACACCAGGTCAGAGCAGGTGTAGATTTCCTGGTGCTAACACGCCTTATCGCCTGTTTTGTGTTTTTATCGCGGATGTGGCTGGTCGTTGTGAATGTTGAGGTGTGCTGTTGTCTCGGCTTTTGTCAGGGGAACGCCTACTCTGCATCTCATTAGCGATACTTGCGGGGGTCCTCTGTGGCGATGTTTTTTGCGGCTGCTATCGCGGGTAAACTGGTGCTGTGGGCTGTTTGCACCGGCTTGTGAATGGGGGGGTAAATTTATCACTACTTTGGCTGCGATAAAGTGCCGTTAATTCGGCGATAGTTCCTTGTGAATATGCCCCTAGGTTGTTAATTATGCCCTCATTTAAATCTTCATCATGTAATTCCAAAGCGTTGATCCTTATTGGTACATTACTTGTTCTAACGTAGGATCTATAGACACTTTGAAAGTGCCCTGGGTTTCTCCACTTAGTGCACTTCCTGTTGACCGCTGGGCAATATGGATTATTTCCAAGGTGCTGCCTGGAACCACATCTGTAACAGGTCCATATTTTAGATTGACTAGGATTAAACTTCCCTTTAGAACTGTCATGCTGCAAATTCTTACTAGACACAGCACATACAGGACCATTGCTGAGATCAGCACCTGCGATTGCTTTGGTGGACATCGACAAGCGTTCTATACTCTTGGCAATATTATCAAGTGCTTATCTCAGTGTAGGATTTCTGCAAGCAAGCAGACATTCTTGTATCTTTTTGCTGGAACAGTGGAAAACAAACTGATCACGTAAATATATATCCAGATATTCACCAAATTAACACTTGGAAGCTAAAATGCGCAAGTTGTGTATATACTCCTCGATTTTCTCATCTACAAGATGTTAAAAACATGCCTCTCAATAATAATTTTGGGTTGCTCGCAAAATTTCTTTTTCCAATCTTTTGATAGCTTCCATGTAAACATCCCAAGGAATAAATTGCTCAGGGGGAGGCTCTGTCTCCGGAAGATTATCAAATATTTCTTTGGCAGCATGTCCAAGCAACCCAAACACTAAAGCTTTCTTTCTTTCATTCTTTCTTTCTTTCTTTCTTTCTTTCTTTCTTTCTTTCTTTCTTTCTTTCTTTCTTTCTTTCTTACCTTGTAGCAGGCAGGCGTAAGGATTTGGCGCACCAGCATCGGAAAAGTGACTGCGTGAAATCTTGTAGATTTCACTACGTCACTTTTCCGAGGCGTACCTGCGCCGGAACGCCCCCCCCCTGCGCCGGTACGCCCACATGAAACCTGACGCAGGTATCATGTGGCGCAGGGGTTTACTACGTGACGCATCTCCCTAGATGCGTCACGTTGTAAATATAGCGCAACGCGGCGCATGGTTTGCGTCGCCGCTGCGTCACTTGCGTGACACAACGGCGGCGCAAAAGTGGCACAAGGGGCTTGTAAATATGCCCCGAAATACTTCTGGGTTGGTGCGCCCCAAAATGTTTTGCGGGAGGTTGAACAAAGCGCAGCTTCCTTTCTAGAAGACTATACGACCCAGAACACTCGGCTCCGATACTCCCTCAGCGGTGTCACAAGGAATGAGCGTCACAAAGTTTATGATAGTTCCAACATGCAGATGCCGGTGCACCGCATCAGAGTGTTGAGATAGAATCACAAACGTAAAAGGCTGAAGACAGTAAGTGCATTCTTTAAAATTGAAAGAAAGCTCACTTACAACTGTCCGGTATTGAATGCAGCGACAAAGATGAATAGATATTTAGCGCAACTCAGACAAACACGATCCCTCAGGGAAAGGTCAGCGCTGTAAATACTTCACCCCCAATGCAAAACGATAACAACAAAATCCTGCAGAAAGCTGTCTTCGGTGGACTTGACATGTGGAATACTCTGCTTGTCGCCAAATAATGTGGTATCCAAGCAATGAAGAAGCAGAAGACCTTCTGATGACAATTTATTGAAGAATCAGAGATCCATACAAAAGCCCACAAAGTGCAGGCAGTAGCTGCAGGAACAACAGCCGTTCAGCTGAGCAATCAAGGTAGAATGCCAGCTGAACAACCACCATAGCCACTGCAACAGAACAAACGTTAAGACACTTAAAAGAATACAAGTGTCATAACAAGAGTAATATGCATGCACACCTAATGATCAATTCAGAAACCACAGAAACCACAATACAACCTAAGGTCTTCAGCCTTAATTTCCATCTTTAGTTTTGCAATCTCAGTGCCTCTCAGTTGTACGAACATCCAGTAACAACATTACTTTCAACTCTGAACTTGTATGGGAAAACTGGACTTCTTTCAGTCCTTAGTCACATGACTGAAGTGCAGTTTCTAAAGTCTCTTCTGAACTTCTTTAGGTTCACACAGCATTCTTATTTCAACTGCCTTCTTTATACTACATAGGTTGTAATTGGTGGTTGTAATATATTTAGCAGTAAAAACTTCTCAATCTATACTCACCTCATTTCTGCAGCTTTTGTGACCTGAGCTATTCCAACAAGCACTATTTCAATACGATTGAAGGGAGGCCCAGACATGCCAACCTCTCCTCATAAAAGGATAACCCACCCAAATGAGTTATACAGCCATTACCACCGCAGGAATGAGGAATCACTGTTTCTAAGAAAATTAGGGGCATATCAACAAGAGACATAACGCCGCTTTTCCGGCACATAGCGCCGGAAAAGCGGCGATTATTTTAACTCATTATCATCAAAGCGCCGCTAACATGCATTAGCGCATGTTAGCAGCCGTTACATTAATGCCTCGGCTCGCTAATGAGATGCGAAGTAGGCGTTGCTTCCCAGAAACAACAGGGAAAAACTCGCTAACCAGACATCGCAGTATTTGCAAGCCGGCCCCGGACAAGCGAAGCGATAATAAAAGCCACGCTAACCGTGGTTATCGCTGGTATCTAACGTCTCCTTTTTTTCTGACTTAGCTATCTGTATAATGGGAGGTAGATCGCAAGGTTAAGTCCACATCTCCCTATTATCTACATTTTCATTAGCGCTGTTCCCTTATCATGGGATTTCGCACGCTAATGCTCATTCTCACCGTCTATCACCGGATTTCACATCGCCTGTTAGCAAAGTGTTGCAAATACGCCGCTAACACGGCGATGTGATCCGGCGATAGACAGCGATAATGACAAACGCGCTAAACGCGTTTAGCGATACTTATCGCGTGTTGTTGTTGATATGCCCCTTAGTGTTTAAAATGTGAGTGCAAGTTCCACAAAACTCGGCCCTCAGTAGGTGGAAATACTGTTAAAATTTCTCATTTTTTCTTATAACTACCTGCTAGAACCTATATTCATATTTCTATGCCTGTGTTGGTTCTGATACTCACAGCTGGTGCTTTTGACCGAAAGCACCAATTTTCTTTCACGGGAATTACTGGCAACACTACGACGTGCTTATGGTACATCCTTCTATACCTCCAAGCCTTGAAAATGTCACTGTATGATGAAACACGTGTTGGCTGTTATTCATTATCAAGTACTGAAGAACCTCAGACGCACCACCTCAAAATTTCCTGTGCTCTGTATGTATTACTGCACTCCTATTATAATTTGCACACCAATACGAGGTGCGATTATTAGTCCATTACTACCTTTCTATATTCATATAAGCTAATTGTTTTTTTCCGAATTAGTTACTCTGTTTTGAGGCTACAGCACATGCACCGAAATGGACCTTTTGCAGTCTGCCAGTGCCCAGAGGTCAAAACATATGATTAATGTAATAGAAAAACCCACAAAAAGAGCAGAATTTCCTACAAAAGTAGAAGCAAATAATGAAAAAAGTAGGAAAAAAACACAGGTTTCAATCTATTCTTTTCCATGCCTACATAAAAACCAGAAGGGAAGGAGCAGCAAGATAGTGTTGGCCTTTGTGTGAGTAGTTTTATTTCTGCTCACCATTGATTTCTATGTAGTAAGTCCAGTATTTGTATAGCGCACGAATCACCCCCGAAGGGGTCTCTCGGCGCTAGGGGCCATTGGGAAGATTAAGCGAGCTATTGCCCAGAGTCGCATGGTGCTGGGCAGACCCCTGCCGCCGGAGCCAGGGATCAAACCATGATCCCCAGCGTTCAGCGTCAGTCGCCCTGGCCGCTGCGCCACACCTCTTCCTCTTTCAGTATCTGTGAGTGGCCCTGTGTGATTTATAGCTTACTCCAAGGCCTGGCATGAGTAGATTTGAGACTTTATGAGCTGTAGTACAACTGAAGTAGAAATGGGTGCAATTTTAGTGGTTTTCAACTGACTTATCCTTTTTTAATATTCTTGGCTTACTTGTTGCTTATTCCAGAAGTTCAGGAGTATTACAAGAGTAAATATTTGTGAGCCAGGCCCTTTCGGAATTAGGCCCAAGGTGCAGTATAGGCATCTTAATGAACTGTTTTAGTAGGTTTTGAAGTAGTATTACTGGAATACTATTTCACATAACGTTATGAACTGGACCTTACATTTTTATGAAAACAGGGACTGGTTCACAAAAGCATTTATAAGTCTGGGAACTACTATTACTGGAGCACTCTTTTAAATACTCTTGAATGCCTCTTTAAATCGCCCTTGGACATCAAGCTTCGTTTTATCAAATCACAAGGAGTCTGCAGTCTTGTCTCTTTTTATTAATAATATATTCATATTTACTGAATATTCCCATAAAAGCATACTAGGGTAGAACTACTTTGTATACTCCAAAATGCTTTTGTGGATAGTCCCCAGAGTGTTTTTTTACACCTGGTTGAATCTTTGTGCAGAGTCATTGCATGCATGTAGCATTTAATACACTTTGAAAGGAGTGGCGGCCGGCAAAGGTAAACACGGCGGAGCGGGGGGCTGAAGTCGACAGACAACGGAATAGGTATAATTAAATAAATAAATACCTATTCTGTCATCTGTCGACTCCCCCGCACCACGCCCTACCTCACCGTGCTTACCTGTGCAGGCCGCCGCTGTTAGAACTTGGTGTGGGATGTTCTAGTTGCATTTGAATGCTCCTTTGCTGACTTTGCAGAATCTAAGGACTATTCACAAAGGCATATGGGTGGTTGTAAAGTAGTACTCCTCTGATACTTTATTATGCGCTCTTGCATGCTTTTGTGAATTGCTCCCAAAATATCTAAAATGGAAAAAAATGGGAATGGTCAGAAAATATTCTTATACATTTGATACAAATACAAAACTACTGTGCCCACTATGCACTTTTACTAATGGGTAGTTGAACTTTTCGGGGCCGATTTACAAAGACATCCAAGAGTATGTAAAATGTATACTCTTGTAGTACTACTTCCCATACTCATAAATGCTTTTGTGAACTAGCCCCATTTTCTGTGGCAGCGTGGTGTTAAGCTCATCTCAGATTTCATGCATCTGATGCATTCTTAGGAGCTTCGTTTTAGAAAGTGCTTTCTGGGTTCATAACATACTCCTCAATGGATGGATGGCTTCTCGATCTTTATTGGACGAAGTGGACATTTGTCCACTTGTGCTCCCTATGATTAATAGACAGCTGAAAACTTTGGCAGAGGATTTGCAATTCGCCCATTTTCATATTCATCATTTGAAAACGAAACTAAATTTGCATTCCTTTGTTATTTCAAAATTAATTCTTTTGTTCACTGATCAGAAAACACTATAGTTACTTTTCTAATGCCTTTTATTAAAGTGTGAAAAAGCAAAGCCATGTTTATACTTGTAAATGTAAATATTTTTTTTCATTTTGTTCATGTTAATATGTGCACAGAAGCCATCTTCAAGTGTATGAAGTGGTAAATTGCAAGCATGAAGGGAGCGTTTTGAGGATCTAAAAACTATTTTGATGAGGTAGTTAGGCTCAGTCTGCAAGGAGACCTCTGACCTGTGGATTTGTGCCTCCCGCCAGGCTTTGCTTGTTAGAGAGTCGAAGATCTAAACCACGTCTACTCACTTACAAGCGACCGGTGACCCTGCCTAGACCACGAGGAACCAGCTACACGTAACCTTTCTAAAGCCACCCCTTCAGCTTCCATTCTTTACTAAGCGGTCGTGCATCTATCTGTATGAAACTCTATAGGTCTGTTGTTATTCATGGCCACAAAGAGGCCGGGGTCAAAAAGAACCTCATTAGAGCAGATGTAAAGAGACGCGGTGTGCCTTCTTTTTTCTTCTCTAACGCACGTCGGGAGTTTCAGATTCTATCTGCACTGCGGCCTTGAGAGGTATGAATGCAGAAAACAATACAAGAAGCATTTCAAATCATGCTTTTATCACTGTGAAGCACTCGTGCTACGATTTCAAAACACTCCTCTTATTCGAAAGCTGAAAGTGTATAATTTAAAGCACTGGACCATGAACTGCTAAATATGGCTTTCAACCATGTTTACTGTGGAAAACCACATCAACTGACTTTTATTGGGTATCTCTTACACTGTGGCATGTGCTGGAAATAATATCATGACAGTTCTTTGAACTGTTCTAGTCTTATAATACATACCACAACCACAGTAGTAGGGCCATACTGCACAGATTCATTTACTTCACAATTCTTTTCTATTTCAAAAATATGTGTATTTTAGAGTACTGGGGATTTGGAGTCGGGTTTGACAGATGAGAACGTGGAACAAACATATCTTTCATACCCATTTAAAAAGCTCATTCGGCCACATCAGTGTGTTCTGCAGGACACAAGTCCTGAAAAAAGAAGTGGGGAGAGTAACCAAGTTAGGCAGTATGCAAGTGACATCATGGCGCAGGGAACTGGCATCACCAGCGATTGCTCCTCCGCTAAGGTGAAGGAGCGTCGTCCCACTGCTCTCTGAGCTGTTCAAAACGGAAAATTAAAGTCACAATAACGCTATGTTATTATCTTTTTATTTCCATACGAGTTCAGGTGCGAGGTGGGGTAGGGCTGGCCAGAGCACGGGGAGGAGTGATGGGCACTCTCTAAGTGCGCATGATGGCTTGGCCGGCCGTCTTGGGCTGTCCAAAGAGTCATGCACACTTAGCATGTTCTCCACCCGGCTGTATTGCACAGCCAGGTGGAGAGCATGCACAGGCTCCCACTCCCTGTCTAAGCACTGAACCAGGCTGCTCAGACCAATCACAACGCTGCTGTCATGCTGGTGACAGCAGCGTCGTGAGTGGCTAGGAGAGTCTGGGAGCCTGTGTGCTTCCGTGCTGCTGGGGGTCAGAAGAGAAGAGGATGTAGGAGCGGCGGCAGTACTCAGGTAAGTGCTATATTTTGTTTATCATTCATTCCGCCCCCACCCCACCATCTCCCGTTCTGTAGCAGCTGCCACTGGGTATCACAACCCATGACCTCACAGGAAGTGACATCACAAGAAGTGACATCAAATCTTAAAACCTCACTCATATCTTTAGCAGGTCTATCATGAGCACATTTGAGCTCATTACAATGTTTTACAAATGAGATTTTGCGCAATGCAAAATCTGGGCCTCAACTTATATGTTTCTTTTTTTAAATCCGGCAAAAAAGAAATTGACAACAAATAGTAACATAGCAGTAAATCTGTTCTGCTTAATAGGTTGCAAAGTCTGCATTTTAAAATATCTTATGGGGTTAAGTCAACTGCTGCAAAGATCTTTGTTTGCCAACTAAATCTCAGTGAATAATAATAATGGTAAAATAACTCTGGAGGTTAACTTATTTGCTGGAGAGATCTGGGATCTGGTCTAGCCCTAGTTTTGAAACAAAGTAGAAGAGAGGGTTAATATGCCTCCTACAAAGCACAATATGTAACACAGAGATGACAGCTTTCTATTTTATGCAAGTGGGTGAGTGGGTTACTGTTTTTACACAGAGATCCTTTTGTTACTTGCAGTTCATAAATCACACAGCGAGGTATGATGGACATGTGACTCCTACACCTTGTAACCCTCACTGGCATATGTAAGACATCCTGTACATTGATTTATAAACATATGATTTACTGTCAATGCATAATGTGTATGTGTGATGCAAAGCACTCGTACACCCTGCACTGGGATGAGTAATGCTATAAAAGAAATAAAACAAAATTGTGGTATTTAAATTGTTATTTGTTTAAATACTGGAACAGACCAACCCATCTGACTTTCTTACAGTGCATGCATATCTCTTATAAGCAGGGACTTAACAAAGTAAAAACGATGCCTCTCTTTGGTACCTGTTTATTTATTTTATTTTTATTTTATTTATGCGTTTTTATATAGCGCGGACTTTACCCGAGGGTGTCAGAGCGCTTCACAACAGGATCAGCAACATTACATAAGGAGGAGGATACAAATGAGCATAATACAAAGACAAGCGTTACATTGCATGAGGAAAAAGTGACAATTGTGCAAAAACAAACAAACCAAATACAAAAGAGGAATGAGTTCCAATAGGAAAAAGTGACAGATGTGCATGAAACATGGGATACCAAATACAAATGGAGGTATAATACTGCAATAAATGGCAGTCACACATGACACACTGGGAAGGCGCTTCTATAGGCTTGGAGTACAGAATTTCCTATAGTGGAAGAACTTCCTTGAGGTAGTAGAGAGGGCGTGGATTCAACAGGGGTACATGGGGTACAAAATATATGATACATGGGGTACAAAATACACTAAAGGCAAAATACTGTAATAAGTGGCAGTAACTCGAAGCACACTGAGAAGGCCCTTCTATAGGCTTGGAATACAGAATTCCTATCATGGAAGAGCTTCCTTGAGGTAGTAGAGAGGGCGTGACTTCACAGGGGACTTATAATGGGGAACACGCACATAAAAACCAACACAACACATAAAATAAGGAATGAACAGACACAAGTACAACTTTATACTGACGAGCGGACTTCCTAGAGGGGCCTAAGACCGAACGTATTAGTTCTGGAAGTGTCTTTGGAATAGAAGAGACTTGAGGTCAGCTTTGAAGATCCGGGTAGAGGAGGTGGCACGGAGCAGTGGGGGAAGCGAGTTCCAGATTCTCACCGCATTGCCCGAGAAGGATTGAGCCATCGATCTTTCCCTTTTGAAGACGGGGGCTCAAGCAGAAGCTTTTCCGCATTGCGAGAAGGGCGAGAGCCACCGGACAATTTCAGTTTATTCGCCAGGTAACGAGGGGAGGACGTGTGTAAGGCTTTGTGTGTGATGCAGGCAGTTTTGTAAATAGATCTTGCCTCGATCGGAAGCCATCGCAGAGAGGACAGGATAGGAGTGATGTGGTCGCTTCGTTTAGACCCTGAAATGAAGCGAGCTGCTGAATGGAGGATGGATTTGAGAGGGGAGAGGTGGGATTTGGGTAGGCCAGTCAGAAGAGAATTGCAGTAATCCAGTCTTGAGAGAACCAGAGATTGAACCAAGGTTTTTAAGTCTTTCTCCGGGAAGAACCGACGGATCCCCACAGAAGGCGCAGCTGGTACCGTGCATTCTTAGCAATAGAGTTGATGTGGGCGATTAGGTTGAGTCTTTTGTCGAGAATGACACCTAGGGATTTAGCGCTGTCAACAATGATGGGTTTGTTGTTGAGAAGGTTCAGCTGATCCATCCAAGATTGAACAGGAGGAGGTGAGAGAGAGGTAGAGAGGAGGAGGAATTCAGTTTTGGCGGGATTCAGAATGAGTTGGTGAGCAGACATCCAGTTGTGAATAGAGTTGAGGGTAGAATTGAGTAGGGAGAGATCGTGTGCGGAGGACACCTTAAGGTAGATTTGCGTGTCGTCCGCATACAGATGGTAAAGGATCCCAGATTTGCTTAGGAGGTTCCCTAAAGGTTCCAGGTAGAGATTAAACACGGTGGGTGCCAGGATAGAACCTTGAGGGACGCCTTGACCTACGGCAACAGGAGATGAAAGACTGTTCCCTATCTTGATCATTTGGGATCTGTCCGAGAGGAAAGAGGCAAACCATTTGAGCACTGTGCCATCCAGTCCCATTCTCTGTTGAAGAGTGTTGAGGAGGGTGCTATGATTAACCGTGTCAAAGGCTGCAGAGAGGTCTAGAAGAATCAGAAGACATGAATCCCCAGCGTCGAGTATATGCAGCGCATCGTCAATCACTTGCAGCATGGCTGTTTCAGTGCTGCAGTTTTGGATGAAGCCCGACTGGAAGACGTCGAGGAGGTTATTGTCCATAATATGTGAGGAAAGTTGTTTCGCGACACATTTTTCGGTGATTTTCGACAGAAAAGGGAGGTTGGAGATAGGGCGGAAGTTGTTGAGGTCGTTCGCATCCGCGGCGGGTTTTTTAGAAGAGGGGTGACCTGACCTGATTTGAGGGTAACTGGGAGGGAGCCTTGACTGAGGAAGAGATTGACTAGCCTGGTCCAGTAAGAGAGAGTATAGGTATAGAAATCGATGGTGATGTCGCTAGGGATGGGGTCGGAGGAATGGTTGGAGGGTTTAGTTTCGCGGATGCATTTGAGGAGGTCATCTTCCGAGATGACGTCAAAGTTCTGCCAGGTGACCAAGGATTTCCGCTCCTCCATGGGGGGGTGGGCGACCTTATCCACCAGAGCTTTGACCTTTTCATCGAAGAATATAGCGAAATCTGCTGCTTTCTTTGAGGAATCCTCAGGCTTAATGGTTGGAGGAGAACAGTTTGGGTTTTTGAAGAGGTCAAAAAGTTTTTTGGGTCTGTTTTTAGCCGAGTCAAGGAGGGATCTGAAATGTGATGCTTTTTCCAGGAAGATGTGATTGTGATATATGGATCTTGCTGAGCGTAAAAGAGAGAGATTAGCGGTGGAAGGAGATTTTCTCCAATGCTTCTCCAGGAATCTAAGGTTTTTCCTTTCATCGTAGAGCGCTTTATTGAACCAAGGTGCTGAGGGGGTGGGTCTTTTCCTTTTGCTTTGGAGAGGAGCAACAATGTCGATTTCGACTGCTAGTACTGAGAGGCACTGAGAAGTGAGATCGTTGACATCCACGCTAGGGTCTAGTCTAGGAAGTGCCTGCATAGCGGAATCACAAAAAGTGTCAAGATCAATGTTCTTAGTGTTACGGAACCAGGTAGTAGCTCTTTTAGGTTGGCCGAGAGTTATAACGTGCGATAGGTGAAAGCGGAAGGGAATGAGGAGGTGGTCAGACCAGTCTACATGGATGGGGGGAGCAGTGGTCAGCAGGTCTTCTTTGGATATGACAAGGTCCAGAATAGAGCCCTTAGAATGTGTGGTTTCCGAGCAATGTTGGAGGAGATCATTGGCTGAGAGAAAGGAGGCAAGCTTGTTGGCAGCCGAGTCTTCCAAGGAGCCCCAGTGGAGATTAAAGGCACCCAGGAAGATCTGTCTGTCACTTTGAGAGAGTTGGTCACTGATGAAGTCAGTCAGTTCCTCCACAAAGGAAGAGCAGTAACCAGGCGGGTGGTAGATGGCATGGAATCTAAAGGGTGAGCCGTGATGTATTTGAAGTTCTAGGGAAAGGCATTCGAATGTACGGAAGAGGGTGGTTGGGACCGCTTTAATTTGAAGGGAGTTTCTGAAGATGATAGCGACACCTCCTCCAGTTTTGTCTGCCCTGTCATTTCTGAGGATAGAATAGTCAGTGGGTACCAACAGATCAAACAAAGTATGAGAGGAGTCATTAAACCAGGTCTCAGTGAGGAAGATCATGTCAAGATTTTGGTGAGTGATAGTATCAGAGATTTCCACTTTGTGTTTGACTGCAGATCTGCAGTTGTGGAGCAAACAGTGCAGCTCTGACGCAGATGTTTTGGTGAAGGGGGTGTTAGGGTTGTTCAGGGAGATAGGGATAAGATTCTTGAATGAGGGAGCCCGGCAAGAGGGAGGTTGGTGAGGTCTGACAGAGGAGATGACCTGAATAGGAAACTGCGTAAAATTCTTAGGAGAGGAGGGCGGAGAGGGAGTGACGTTGGTGGTCTTGAGGCTGGCCCGTAAATTGGTGATGTCTGCAGAGGGCAGACTGTGATTGGTTTTATTGGGGTGCGGGAGCAAGGGACTCCTCGGGAGGGTGTTAGGGACAGGGGATAACTTGGCGCTTAAACGTGAGATGGACGCTACCAGCTGGGAGATGGAATAGATGAGAGAATCCAGTTTATTTTCCAGAGAGAGGAGAGCTGAGCATGGAGTGTTAGGTGGCTCGGTGGATAAAGAAGGGAGTGCAGAGGGTGAGGGAGGACGGGGAGGGGTGGGGGAACGAGTAGAGGGCGGTGGTGCAGAAGGTAAGGGAGGACAGGGCGGGCTGGAGGAGCAGGATATGAGATGGATTGCAAAGGGTGAGGGAGGACGGGGCGGGGTGGTGGAATGGGATAAGTGAGGGAGTGCAGAGGGTGAGGGAGGGAGGGGAGGGGTGGGGGAATGGGTGGGGGGTTGGGGAGCAAGGGAAGAGGGTGAGGAACGATGGTGAACAGAGGGAGTGGAAGGTGAAACAGTGGTGGGAAGAGAAATATTTTTACTGGAGTTGAACAGAGGGGAAGAGAAGAGGGCATACGTCCGAGGAGGAAGTTGAGGAGTAGGAGGGGGATAGAAGAGGGCCGGAGGTAAGGGGAGAAGAGGGGAGACGAGACTGACCCGGGCGGGGTGGGCGGGGGGACAGATGAGGTCCGAATGTGCGTGGATCCGAAAGAAAAGGGGGCTGTAAAGGAGGGGGAGGGCAGGGGGTCCGAGGAGGGCCAGAGGAATGGGGAGAAAGGAGAGGATGGTGCAAGATAGGTACTGTAGGCTATGCAAGGCGAATGTAGGGGGACAGGTACCAGGTGGAGTGGGGGGAATTGACTAGAGGGAAACTGAGGGAGAAGCAAGGGACTGCAAGGTCGGAGGGAGAGACGAGGAAGGAATTGTCAGGGAGGGAGATAAGGTTGGGAAGCAAGGGAAGAGGAAGGTGGGGTTGAGGATAGATGGGAGGTGGAAGAGGAGAATTTAGGGTACGGGGACGGGGAAGAGCGGAAAGGGATGAGGCGAAAGGGGGAGGTAAGGGGGAAGGTAAGGACAGTTGATGGGAAGACCAGGTTGTAAGAGAGGTGAATTAAGAGGGGGGGCGGAGGGCAGATTTAGTGGGATTAGGGGGGCGGTGAAAATGTTGGAGAATCGAGCAGGTGTAGGGTGGGGAGGGGGTGGAGGCCAGAGGCCGGAAAGATAAGATAGGGGAGGGGCATTATGGGAGGGGGAAGAGAGGGAGATGAGGGAGCAGTGACTGGGGGAACAAAGGAGTAGACCTGCGCCTCCCGGGATAGCGGCCTGCTGGAGTATCGGGGGTCTGGGGGGAGAAAGGGAGAAAGGAGAGGAGTTCAAAGAAGAGTTGGGGAGATCATAGTTGTGTGGGTTGGACGAAGGGAGTGGAAGAGATGGTCGAAGAGGAGAGACAGGAGTCTGTCGCTTGAATCATGACGGTGCCATTGTTGTAGAGTGTTATGGTGAGCGAGCCCTTAAAGCTCGTGGAGGGGAAATTTTTAGCCGCTGTCCATGCGGGATAGGTGGAGGAGGAGGAGACGTTGAAGAAATTGGAAGAAGCTGGTGGACCAGGAAGGGATGTCATGGGTGAAAAAAATTAAGTCATTTTTTTTTAGCTTCCCTAGGTGCTCATTATGGAATTGATCAACAAAGAGGAATCAGGAAGTGTTCAATGGTGTTGTGTTTGAACCGTCTTGCTGCTGCTTTGGACAGATTGGGGGATAGATGACTTTGAAGCAGTTAACTCCCGACTTAATTCGAATGGAAGCCATGGTAGGGAGAGGAGGGCCACTAGGGTAGCGATAGATCAGAAAAGAATAATATGAAGAGGAGGGCACATAAGCCGGAAGACGAGTGAGGATAATCCAATGAGAGCGGTCAGGAGGCTACTAGACATGCAGGGCCAGGGCCTCTGGTCCTACTCCCTAGTAAGACATCGTACCGGTGGGATAGAAGGCTGGCTTGTCTCCAGCAGTGGAGAGGGTGTGGGATCATACCGGGGCAAACCCTACCACCCGGGATTGGGACCTCCCAGTGTGGAAACCCGCATGGAAATGGGAGTCGCCTATAGGATCGCAGTGATGGGGAAGGACATTCTTTGGCTCCCCAGGGAGGAGGCCCAAATGGACACCATACCTCAACCAAGAGCACAGTTAGAGGAGAGCAAAGTGGACGCCAATTATGTGCATTACTCATCCCATGGGCCACCGATCGAGCCAGGACAGCCCAATCGGAAACTGGCAATCTCAAAGAGGGGCTCAAATGTCCTATGACCCAAAAGTTCCGGGACGCGCTGCCTAAGCAGCGAAGGTCAAGGGTGCGCAATCTGCGCAGGTCTCAATGTTGCAGCTGGCACCATGTGCTGCGCAGCTGTGAAGGACCAGAGCGCGCTGCCTAGGCAGCGAAGGTCAAGAGTGCGCAGTCTGCGCAGGTCTAAACGTTGCAGCTGGCACTAAGTGCTGCGCAGCTGTGAAGGTCTGGGCGCGCTGCCTAAGCAGCGAAAGTCAAGGGTGCGCAATCTGCGCAGGTCTAACTGTTGCAGCTGGCACTCAGTGCTGCGCAGCTGTGAAGGTCAGGGCTAAAGGAGGGCATCTCACTTCTAACAGCCAAGGTATGACCCCCAACCCAGGTCTAAACGTGAAGTGAAGTGAAGTGTGAAGTGATACGCTGTGTGCCATCGTTTCCCCTCCATTGTATTTAGGTGTGAGGCTCCCAATTGCTCCCAGCCAGGATACTACAGCAAAATGAGGCCTGATGGCCCCTTAACATTGCTTTTGTTATGGGCCCAGCTGGAATCAGATAAGTACCTTCCCCGTCTGCACGTTGCCGCTCTGAACGAAAGCAGACAATGTGCAGGTGCTGCTGAATGTGTCCCAAAGGGGAGGGGGGAATTACACAAGGAAGGCTTAGCATATTTTTGTGTGGCCCAACTTCTTGGTAGGGTAGACAGCGTTCACCCTGTGAAAAGAGTGAGTAGGTGTGGCTGTAATCCCTTGCTTTCTACTTTGGGGCACAAGTAGGTCTAACAAGACATATACTAGGATTGATGTAGTACAGCAACCAAGGGCATATCTAAAAAAATGAAATAAAGATCCAGACAGTGAAACTTCCTGTGAAATGTCCTTTTTACAGCTGTAATGAATATTAAAGAGGAAGAAACTGTCTGAAAAAAGGTCTTCTATGTGACTCCTAGACCTTTTTGTTGGAATGAATAAAAAGTCCTGTGGTTTCCCTTGGTCCCCCTGAACTCTTAGAAGCACTACTTAATATCTAAAAGAATAAGTGTTGGGGACCAAAGTTTTGCTCAGAAACCTGTGGCCAGTGCTACCAAAGGTCGAGTGCCCAATAACAAGACTGTGTAGTTTTGATTCCACCTGATGCCTCTTTAATCTACTGCCAGACACTTCCTGCTTTTTCAACTCACTCTTGCAGGTTCTTTTTCATCTCAGCTGTCCCCCGGTGTGATCGTTTTTCCATCTTTCACTTACTCCTCTTTTCCACCTTTTGTGTTTTTCTCTGTCTTGCTTTGGATTAAAGTCTGTTGAGAAAAATCAAGTGCCGGTCTCCAAAAACAAGTGTCCTATAACTAATGAGCTCCAACTGCAACCACCGTCTTAAGTTAAGCACAGCTTAAAAGATCACAAGCCAGGCAAAGAACAAAGAGAAACAGAATCCAGAGGTAAACCAGATTCTCATACGAAAAAATTATATGGTGAGACCAGGAAAAAACCTCTTGGCAGATAGTCATCTTGAAAGTAGAAAAAAGGAGCTTTTTCTTTCAAAATAGGATATAAGCACAGCAAGGAAGACCCCAATTTCCAGGCACAGCGAGTGATCAACAAATGGAATCCTCAAGTGAGGTTGGTAGGCTATGAGGGCCAGATTTACAAATCTTTTGCACTTTGTTTACCTCAGAAACGTGACACACACCAGTACAAAACGTTTTTTGTTGGATTTACTGTCCAGCTCACTGGAAAGTTGCCTAAAATGATCACAACACAGAACAAAGAGCTGCTTTGCATTGCTCTGCATCAGAGGGGCATTGCTTTGGTGGCAGATGGGCTTTCCCTTGCTTCCAATCATGCTTTTGATGCGAAACCCTATCTACTGACAATAGTAGACAGAGGGGGCGTGGCCAGCAGCATGGCTGAGTAAGACGTGCTTTCGCCGAGCTCCGGCTGAAAGCCTGATCCGACATAGATTCCGGCGACCTGCAGACCCGGAGACCACTGCATACGCACACCTGAGGGCCCTCACTGATAGTTGTGGCGCCGAATGCCCTAAATGAGCTGCGGGGGCTGAAATACCGGCTCGACTTGCCGCCAAGACCGTAAATCCAAGATGGCACCACGGAGAGACTGGGCCGGCTGTGAGGTGATTTGAGAGACCGGGGGCTCCAGGGGACTGGGGCCGGCGAGGTGAGCTGCCCTCCAGTCCCTGCCTGTGACGATCCGAGCGGTGTGGGGTCCCAGAGGGCGGTCCTGAAGGCCGCGAGATATCGCGGAACGAGCGAGTTCCCCTCCCCCTCCGGGAGTGTGCCGGACTGCGGCGGAAGCAGCGGAGGGAGACAGGCGGCGGAGACTGCTGGGACCCTGCAGGTCTGGTGCCCGGAGAGGCGCTGCGACGCCAGTGGAGGCTGCCTGATAGTGAGGGGGCCCGGTGCATCCCACTGGTGCGGCCGCCCCGGACTGACGAGGTGCTGAAGATCGAGGCCTCCGGGCCGTCTGAGGAGGCGATCGCGGAGGGAGCCCTGGCCCCCGGGGACTGTCGGGTGGCGGATACCGGTGAGGAGCGGGGTCTGGCGGGTGGGGTGGTGAGGCCAGGAGGAAGCCACCGAAGCGGCGGGTCTCCCCCCCTCCCCCCCATCTGCTGCCTGCCTTCTATTGCCCCATTACCACAAGCAGTACGAGGAAGCCGGGATGGAACGGCGTCGCCCACGCTGCATGGTCGGGCGGCCCGGCGGTGAGTGCCTCCGGAGGGGCTAGCAGTTTCATCCCGTGCTGGGGGGGACTGGGAGGCCGCAATATACCTGGAGCCGGAGCGTGGGCCCTCGCACGGAGACTGAGGCTGGAGGAGGCTCTCCGCCGGGGCTGGGTCCTGGGAGGCCCACAGGTGATCTTGACTGCCTTTACGGTCCCTGGGGCGACGACTGTAAGTTTACAGGACTGCGCTGAAGAGTACCCGGGGAAGAGATACACGCAAGAGTGGGGCTGCCCGACGAGTGCAGCGAGGTAATCGCCACAAGGTGAGGCCACTGAATAAGGCTGCGCACTGGGTTGGAACAGTATCATACAGTGCAAGAAGCCTCTGCATACCCCAGTCCGGCACCATTCAGTATGGGCAAAGATAGAGAACCACGGCCACCACGTCAGGGCAAGATGGACCAATATGCAAAAGTCATTGCCCCCCCCGAGGAACGCTCAGCCCCCCGCTCGGATACAGACACCCTCCTTCAGGCGATCAATGCGTCCAGAGAGGTGCTGGAGGGGAATATTGGTGCAGTGGGCACGGAGGTGTCGCTTCTGCGGCAGGACCTCAGAAATTTGGTGGATAGAGTCACGGAGACTAGGCTGGGCGATGCGGAAGACTCACTGCAAGACCTGCGCAAAGGAATGGCGGACCTACAATCCTCTCACAAAGATCTACTATGGCGGGTGGACGATGCGGAAAATAGGGCACGCCGCAACAACCTCTGCTTCGTGGGCTTTAGAGAAGGAATTGAGGGAACTAACATGCCCGAGTTCCTACATATGTGGCTATTGCGCACCTTCCCGACCGACAAATTTTCTACCTGCTTTGTCATAGAGATTGCTCACAGGGCGTTGACAGAGACATGATCCTCAGGGAAGCCAGAAAACTCGGGGAGATCCGGCATGAGAACACACGCATAATGATTTTCCCAGACTACAGTAGGGAGGTGCAGAAGCGCACTTTCGACTCCGTTAAAGCCAAATTGTGAGAACATAAGATTCAATACATGTTACTTTTCCCGGCGAAACTGAAAGTACTGTTTATGGGCAAATCCCACTTCTTCCAGACGCCAGAGGAGGCTTGGCATTGGCTGGAGGAACGTCCCACACTGGGGAGATCGAAAGCGCTGACGCACGACCGGGCCCCTCGGGAGGGGTCGCCAGACGGTCCCCGGGCCCACAGAGATCATTGCGACCCCGACGGACCCGTAGGGGACGACCCCTGGAGACGACTCCATATGCCCCAAAGGACACTGGCAGATTCAGACGACGCAGTGGAGGTTCCCTGGACTCTCGGATCTCGGCGGGCTCGCACACGCTCCGCCTTCCTGACCGTCCTCAACCGGACACCGAGAATGAAACTAGAGACTCTTCCTCTGGTGAGGAGGGACCTGAGGATCCCTCAATGCACCCCCTGGCAGCTGAAATACTGGCGATGGAACAGGACGCAACGGCGGAGGCTGCAGCTACTCAGGGAGACACGCCGGATTCCCACTCGGGAAAGGAGGCCTGCAGAGTTGGCCGTGGACTAAATTGCCATTTCGGAGCATGCAAACTGGACACTCACCCCCCTTTTTCTTTCTGTTCCTTCTTCTCTTTTCCTACTTTGTTGACTCTGCCGAAGCCTACGGAGACCTAGAGGGTGCCCGCGGAGCCGTAGGCAATAGCCCTGGAGTGGCTGCAGACCGGGACTCTTGGCAGTTCCCTTGCTTCGGCAGCTGTGGTTTTCCTTGGCTCCGTCTTTCCCTCTGTCTTTTCTCCTATTTCCTGTTCTTTCTGAAGGATTTTTTGTGACTGCTGCGAGAGTTGGAACTTGCGGCGTGAGTTGGGACTGGGAGGGCGATAGACCTCCACCACCCTAGCGTTCACTCCCCAGCGACTGGCGGGGGATGCGACATTGGGAGGGGGGAGGTGGGGCGGGGGAGTGGGGCTGGGGGGGTACAAAAGTTTTCTAGTTGGGTTCTTTAAGTTTGTTTTGTACAAGCAGCCACATGGTCACTTAGAGGCGCGCGCTTACCACCTGTCCTCACCCGGGATGTACTTTGATCACTCACTTCTATGGCCCCCTTGAACGAAAGTAGACTCCCCGCTGATGGGATGGAGACTGACCCCTACAAGATACTCACATGGAATGTGAACGGCCTAGGGGATAAAATTAAGAGAGGGCTGGTGTCCACATACATAAAGCGGGTCCACCCAGATGTGGTCCTATTGCAGGAGACCCACCTCAAGGGCACAAAGTGTGGGTTCCTAGCGAGGGGGGCCTATACAGTATTAGCACACGCGGGATACACAGCCGGTTCCCGGGGGGTGGCAATCCTGCTTAAACAATCTCCCCCCTTCAAGATAACTCGGACATTTAATAGACCCCCAAGGAACATATGTGGGAGTGACGGGGGCGTGGGGTAGACGGAAGGTCACAATAGTTTTGGTTTATGCCCCCCCGAAGTTACAGGCCAGGACTCTACGGGGACTGACTGATATCCTGCTTGATACTCCGGACACATTACATATTATAGGGGGAGACTTTAACGATGTTATGTCCATCCCTATGGACCGCTCAGGGAACCGTAACGACCACCCCCCAACTACGCACATGGCCAGGGTGATGGACACGTTGGGGCTGATAGGCGTGTGGCGATATCTCCACCCGGACACTAGAAGTTACTCATATTATTCTGGCGCACATAAAGTGCACTCCCGACTAGACTATGTCTTCCTTCCGAGACGGGCCACGGGAACTGACGATGAGGCGGACTACATGGCGCGTGGAATCTCTGACCACTCCCCGCTGTTGGTTAGGACAGGAGGGAGGCCCAGGGCGAGAAGTGGAAACTGGAGGTTGACGGCTTGGGACCTGCAGAACACTGAGATATTGCGGGGCCTTCGGGCCGACACAACAGTGTATTTCGTGGAAAATGTAGGGTCGGTGCAATCAGGCGTTATAGTGTGGGAGGCATATAAGACTGTGCTCCGAGATAGGGCCCAAAATCGTATAGCCTGGGAGAAGCGGAAAGCACAAGAGGAGCTCACTGCCTTGGAAACCCAGATTCTGACGCTCGAACAACGCTATCTGGTGGGGCGTGACTCACAGGTGCTCCGGCTCCTGACTGACACTCAGCAACGTTATAGAGCCCTAGTGACGGAAGAGGCCAAAGCGTAGGTGACCCTCCATAGGTTATATGACGTTGGGGATAAATCAGGTAAGCTCCTTGCCTGGCTCAGCCGTAAGGAGTTGGACGCCCGCTGGATAGAAAGTATAGTGGACTATCAGGGACAGACGCTAAAGAGAGACACACAAATAGTACAGGCATTTGCCTCCTATTTTAAGGAGTTCTATGAGGCCAGGGAACTGGCTGCCACGGAGGAGATTCTAGCATATCTAGCCACCGTTCAAACCCCGAGTTTACCGGCTGAGGCTGTGAAGGAACTTGAAGCAGACATATCGGAGACCGAACTTAAAGAGGCAATAACTAAATTACGCCCTGGGAAATCCCCAGGCCCGAATGGACTCCCAGCAGAATTTTATAAAAAAGGGGCAGACCTCCTGGCGGTGCACTTGCTGGCACTGTTCAGGGACGCGGCTCAAGAGGGCACCTTCCCACTGGATCTTAAAATGGCCACGATTATCCCCATCTATAAACCAGGAAAGCCCCCCGAGGATTGCGCGTCTTACCGCCCAATCTCCCTCCTCAATATAGAGGTTAAACTTCTGGCGACGATACTGGCCCTCCGTTTACGCCAAGTAATCTCGGGCCTGGTGCACCAAGATCAAACAGGCTTCTACCAGACCGGGCGACTAGACAGAACCTACGACGGACCCACAATTGGCTTATGGCGGTACAAGATCGAGATGATCCACACATGTTTCTCTCTTTGGACACGGAAAAAGCGTTTGACGCGGTCCACTGGCCCTTTTTAGAGGCGGTTTTGGTCATGTTCGGCATTGGTCCCAAATTTAGACACTGGGTGGGACTCTTATATGCGGATCCACGAGCCCGAGTTAAAGTAAATGGGCTATTATCTGAGGACTTCCCTATCAGAAGGGGAACCAGGCAGGGGTGCCCTCTGTCCCCCCTGCTATTCGCCCTCACCATTGAAATAGTGGCCTGTTAGGTCAGACAAACAGAGGAGATACAGGGGTTCCAAATTACACAGACTGATCGGGAGGAAGAAAAGATTTCGCTATATGCGGACGATATTCTGTTATATGTTACACAACCCGAGGTCACGGTCCCTGCCTTGTTCAGGCTCCTGGACAGGTATGGCTCCTATTCGGGCTATGCGATTAATTGGCATAAATCGGTTTTATATAGCCCATGACCTGAGGAAACGTGGCCCCCTCTCCCAGGGGCTCTCCAGGTTACACAGGCAGGATTCACGTATTTGGGGATCTATATAACCACAGACAGAAATCTCTCCTACCAAAAAAACATCCAGCAAGTCATAACGAATTTCACAGCGGACGACCCCGTTGGAAAACCCTTCCCCTTACGATACTTGGCCGAGCTGCCATGTTTAAAATGATTACATTGCCTCGCTTTTTGTACGCCCTCCAAAATGAATACTTCCCTCTACCTCGACGGACTTTTCGGACGATAGACTCAGAAATACGCTCCCTGCTGTGGTTGGGGAAACAACCAAGGATTGCCCTGAGTACGTTGCAGCGAAACCAGTACAATGGAGGGATATTCCTACCAGACATCGAGGCCTACTACTGGGCAGAGCATCTGGCGCCGGTAAATGAATGGCTCCATGCCTCGGCTGATCACCCCACATACAGATTAGAAAGGGACACCATGGCACGCCGCTCCTGCCTATTCTATTTATACGGGGGTTCGGGTAGGAGACACCTCCTGCCGGCCACGCAAATAACCTTAGGGGTCTGGGATAGGGCGACTAAGATCTTGGGTTGGACACGTAAACCAACAAAACAAACACCGATATGGAGCTGTACCTGGTTGAGGGAACTCAACAAGCTCAGGGTCTTTGGGGGCTGGGATGACATTGGAATCTCTACGCTGGGGGACGTGGTGGCAAAGGGGGACCTCAAACCCTTCAGGACACTGGCACAGGAGTTTGGGCTGCGTCCCACCCAAATTTTTAAATATGCGCAACTCCGACATGCGTGGAAGGCGGAGAGCTTGCTCTCCGCCCCCCTGCCGGAATATGCTCCGCTGGAGGGTCGCTTATTGCAGGAGCGGATACCCAACAAGACAGTCTCTCTAACGTATAGGACCTTGAACAATAACATGCCAGACAGACTGGGGAAATTGAGAGTAGCATGGGAGCACAACCTGGGGACGATGGACACAATAGACTGGGAGGCGGCCCTGATGCATCATAGGGAAGTGGCGATCAAATCCCACCTCCAACTCATACAATACAAAATATTACACAGGGTATACTTTGACAGGGTTCTACTCCATCGAATAGGCCGGGCCAGTGATCCCAATTGTCTGCGGTGTAGACTTCCGCAGGGGGACTTCTACCATATCATCTGGGACTGCCCTGCCATTCATACATACTGGACACAAATACTGGGAGAGTTGAGTAAGGTGCTGGAGTCCACACTTCCCCTAGACCCTAAATTCGTACTGTTGGGGATATCCCACGACATTGACTTGAGCCGCCCACAACTTATTTTTGCATTGCTGGCACTAGTGGTGGTGAAAAGAGATGTGGCACGCGCATGGGGTGCATCACTTCCCCCCCAGTTAGAAGACTGGAGACGGGGAATGGACATGTATATGGTGGCAGAAAGGGTCACATACAAAGCGAGAGGATGCCCCCGGAAGTTCCGTAAAGTCTGGGGGAATTGGAGGAAGTATCATGGTTTGGATAGAGGTCTGGGACCGGCATAGCATAATATGGGTCTTCTCGAATTTTACTGCGTCCAGAGGTGGAGTATTACTAGACATGTGTTTCAGACCTCGGGGGAGTTTCGGTGAGGTGGGGGGCAATTTGCCAAATGTATCCCCTACGGTAGAACCGGGGGTTGGGTGGGTACGTGACATAGAGATGCTACTATGGGCTGCGGGTGGGGGGTGTGAGGGTCTTCGGGCGCGAGAATGACTATTTGTGGCATGTTTATTGTTCTGTTTCGGTTGGAAATGCAAATAAAAATATTTATAAAAAAAAAAAAAAACAATAGTAGACAGAGTTTTGTGCCAAAAAATAACGCCACTTTGAAACAGGCATTAAAAGGATAAATACTCATTTCTTTTCTGACTTTGCATGTGTGCTGCACAGCACACATAGAAAGTAGGAGAGGGTTTACAGTTTGTGTAGGCATAGCATTTTGTACTGGAAGTTTACCCTTCCAGTAAAAACCTATGCTTGAGTCATGCAGACACCCTTGCACTATGGTGCAAAGGCGTGTGCATGACGTTGGCAGCCTGATTGTGCACCAGCACTAGGGAGTTAGGAGGAAAGTGCCATATCTCTGTAGATTTCCTCCTCTCTCCCTGTCATGTAGCGCAGTGCAGCACAACACAGCAACTTTGGGTGCTGCGCTGTGTTGTGTGATAGGGTTGTAGATCCTGCCCTTAGTGTAGGCCAGAAGGTAGAAGTCATGTAGCGAAAAGGTAATTGGACACAGAAAGTGAAAAACATTCATTCTAGACTTGGCTCAGAAGGAATGATGAAGGGATGAAAAATATGTTGTTCTTTCTTTGGAATTAATGTAATGGACAACATATAGACTAGATACCTCTAGCAGTGACACCTTCAAGAGCAGGGAAAAGTAAGACTGCAATGGCACCCTGTCCAAGCAGACCCACAATCCTAGTCATGGTAAGTCACAAACACACCTTAAATTAACCTGGTAGCTTGGCACAGAGCAGTGAGGCTTAACTTAAGAGGCAATGTGTAAAGTATTTGTGCAACACTTCAAACAGTAACACAGTGAAAGCACCACTAAATGACTCCACACCAGGTATGAAAAATAAAGCTTAATTCTATAAATAGAACAAGACCAGAATGACAAAATTCCAATAAGCAGAAGTAGAGATATGAATTTTGAAATAATAAACTGCAAAATGGTGCTTAGAAGCAATAAAATTTGGGATATCTGGTCACTCTGGACCGGGACAAATCAAAATGTTCAAGCCAACCACGATAGAGCGCGGTTCGGGTACACTTCCAGGTAAGTCCTTCTGAAGTTTTACCTTCTCAAGATTTGTGCCAGGTCATTGGGAGCAAGAACAGTGTAGCAGGAGGTGTTCATTGGGGTGCAAAGAACTACCAGGCGTCATGGATTGACTAGCTGGAGACTTGTGCTTATCCTTTGTGCAAGCACTGCGGTTCCAGAGCAAATGGGCTCATTTGCATTCATGAAGAGCCCAAAAACTTGATTTCAAGAGCTAAAACCACTTCCAAGGGCCCAGGACCTGAGAGGCACCTCTTGGGGGTCAGGAACTTGTTGCAGATGGGTCCAGGAGCTGTGGGGAGCCTGTTATGTCTCTGAAGCTCAGATTAGGAGGCCAGCAGATTAACCCTTGGAGTCACTCTGGAGTTCCGGGTTCAAGATGGGTTTCAGGTCCAGTTCTTTCTTTCCACGCAAGAGGGCTGCAGGCAGCAGGTCTGCAAGGCAGCAGTTCTTCCGGAGCAGCAGTCCAGCTGAGTTACAATCATTCAGCAGCACAGCAGTATTTCTTCTTTGCATAGTTTCCACAGGTCCAGAAGTGTCCAGAACTCATGGTGTCAGAGGTCCAGTACTTATACCCATTGGTGCCTTTGAAGTGGGGGAGAATTTAAAGAAGGGCTTTGAAGTGCAGAGAGGTCCTCCCTTCCTGCCCTGGCTCCAGACTCACTACAGCGGGGCATGCAGCCCTTTGTGTGTTGACATGGCACAGCCTACTCAGGTGTAAGTGTGGTTGTGCCCATGTCAATCCACTCACCTGGGTCTTGTCCGCAGAGATGAAGCTAGACCTCTTATCTATCCTAGGGTGGTGTTTGATCAGATTTTGTAACCGTGAATCAAATGTCTCCCCAGAAGGGAAGGGGAGTTGGGACAAAATAACAAACAGAGAGACTTGCGCGCCTTCGAGCTCAGCCACCATCTTCTTAGAGTCATATGCGTGTCTCTTCTCTGTCCTGGAGAGCGTCCTCATGATATGTGCGTAATGTAGGGTGTGGTGAGCTGTACTGCAAATACAAGTAGAGAGGATATTCAACAAATGAGTAGTGATGAGATATTTCCTCTCACCTTTGACATGCATACTAACAGTCACTTACATAATAATGAATCTATTGCTGCATAGACTTTCAATAATCAACTGTTACCCTTTGAATTGTGGCACTCCTGTCAGAAGCTATATTCAGTTTTTACATCACACACTAAGGTGCGCATTGTTTGTTCAACACTAGGCACAAGGTGCGCAAGAGTGTGCTTTTGGATTCACAGACTAAAGCACAATAAAGGATGGCATATAAGAATGTCACTGGGTGGTAATGCCTAGGCATTGGTATGTACATTAAAAAGAAAAAAACACAATGTCTCAATGGTCAAAAGTTGTCCTGTTTTCTGATTTTCAGCATTATAAAAACAAGTCTTTGGTTGATACGCTGTCCGTTAGTGCACCAACCGTAAGGATGGTACTTAACAATGTTTTCTCCTTTTAGGTGCGGCATTGTAGGGATGGTGTTCCCTGCGTTTCTGGATTTGCAGGGGAGAAGATGACCACAGTGTCAGAGATTCACAGGAGAGCCATGGGGCATTGCAGGAATGGAGTTTGTAGCGTCACTGGATTTGCAGGGGAGAAGATGTTCACAGCATCGGAGATTCGCAGGAGAACGGCAATGCAGAAGAAGCTCAGCCAGGTAGTGGAGACGTTCAGGTGAGCGGGATCACTAAAGAGGATCCATCCTTTCAAACCAGTGCGTAGGCCAAGCACTGCTTCGTGGCTTGAGTGTGGTATAAATACCGTTCCCAAATCCTGATGAGTCAGCCCACCTATCCCTATAGTCATGTGCCTTTAGGTCAGCCCAAATATTATCATACGTGCTGGCAGTGGGAACCACATGCCAGCAACCAGACGCATTTTATTTAAATCTGAGGTTTTTTTTACTGAAAGTTCTCAAATAAACTTTTAATCAAAAGTATGTCAATCTGATTCCTTTATTTGCTTTTGTCTTCTCATTGGATTTGTTAATCGTATGAATTGAACTTCATTCATCTTTTTACAAATTGCTGACGGCCATGTGTTTGGCTCGACACTTTTGGTTTAAGCTAAGTGCATCTGTGTGATGGCATGTGGTTCCCACTGCCAGCACATATGTTGATTGTAAAAAAGTGCAAACGAAGACTTTGCACTAACATGGACATGCCAAAACAGATTCATTATATAAAAGAAATCGCAGAGAACAAAGGCTGGAACATTGTTTATTCAGCCCAAATATCCCCATAGTCATGATGAGTCAGCTTAAAGGCCCTGGGGGATGTTACTGTTTGTACTTTGGTGTTTCATAACTCTGTGGCCCTGGACCTCTGGAAATATTTACAATTCCAAGAACTTTGTAAAGCCTATAGGACACTGAATCCCTGAACAGCCAGGGAAGAAATTGGACGTGTGCTCGATCCCATAAGCCCCCCCCCATACAAGGCACAGAAAGAGTGAGAACACAAGGAGGTGAGGGTCATGACAGTTCCATCCCAGTTTACTGGGCAGAGTTTGTTGGGAAAGCGTGCATGAAAGAGGTGAACCAGATAGGGGTAGTTTACGTTGGCCGCTGGTTCCCATTATTGATCATCTGGATAATACCCTTTCCAGTCTATGAAGTAACATAAATACTCTTTCACTCCTCTGGCATCAATGATCTTTTGAACCTCGAATTCCAGCTGTCCACCGAGGGGATGGAGGTGTTGGGCCGGTCTGGGCACAGTAGGGTTTTAGGAGGGACACATGAAATACTGGATTGACATGTAGGTCATCGGGTAATAAGAGGCATACAGCTACAGGATTGATTGTACTGTCCACAGGGAAGAGACCCACATATCGAAGTTGTAACTTACGTTGTCCCTGGAGCCATACATGTCTTGTGGAGAGTCAAACCTCATCCTCTTTTTTATAATTAGGGGCTTGTATATGATGCTTACTGGCCTGCTTTGTAATTTCTGCTTTTGCTTGTTGGAGATGTTTGAGTACTTTTTCTTGCAGTATGGACAAATGCATTATTAATTCCTGTACAGTGGGTAAAGGCCCAGTCTGGCTTGCAATGTCCTCAAATAACATACGTGGGTTCTTCCCAGTTACATGGTAAAAGGGTGATACCCCGGTAGCGGTGTAGGTGAATTCTGCCAACTGCAGTAAGGTCTCGAAAGCAGTGGGATTGGTTGTCAATAAACACCTCAGGGTTTGTTCCAGGGCCTGATTTACTCTTTTGGTCTGCCTATCAGTCTGTAGGTGATAGGCAGACGAGAGACAAGTGTCAATGTTCAAAGAAGTGCACAGGTTGTGCCAAAATCAGGAAACAAATTGTGGGCCTCTCTCTGAAACAATGGCTGAAGAAAGTCCATGCAAATGCATTATTTGTTGAACGAACAAAAGGGAGAGTGTCTTGGCAGTTGGTATCTGTTTTATGGAAAAAAAATGCGCCATTTTTGATATAGCTCTGTGATTACTCATATGGTAGTATAATCGTTGGAAGCAGGTAAATCAGAGAAGTCTATGCTGATGGTATGCCATGGTTGTGGGGGCACTGGCAATGGACGCAATAAAGTTGCATGAACGGAGTGGGAAGCTTTATTCAGGGTACATATGGAGCATTTTTGGACATGATTGTGTACGTCTTTTGAAAACGTTGGCCACCAAAACTACCATTTGCAGTTTGCTAGGGTTTTTTTTATCACAGGGTGCCCTACTAATGGAGTGTCATGGAAACAGGTTAAGGCTTCCTGTCTCAGATCATTAGTGGCGATATACAATGTAGTGCTGCGATAAAGCAAACCATCATACATGTAATTGTTCTCTTCGTCCACCCATTTGTCTATGTCTGCTTGCTTAGTGTATTGGCAGACTTTGTCTAGGAATGGGTCTTGGTTGCATAGCCCAATGATGTGCTCTGGAGCTAGAATGTTTTGTGGAGGCGCCAGACTCCTGTCCTGGCCATCGTATCCCGATCATGATAATAAATCAGCTTTAGTCTGTTGTGCCCCAGGTCTGTACATTTCCACAAAATTGAACTCATTAAACATTGAACTCACTAAAGAATACCTGATTTGTCATGGGGTCAAGGCCTTCAAAGAACTGAAAAACTGAAGGTTTTTATGATCCATGTACATGGTGATGGTGTGTTCTGCTCTGAATAAGTACTGCCACCATTCCTTAAAGCAGAGTTTACTGCTGAGCAACTTACATTCAGCAACTGTATAATTCTGCTTGGTGGGCAGCAACTTCATGGAAGAGTAGGGAATGGGATGCATGTGTCCTGTAGTATTGTCGCATTGTGATAAGATTCCCCCTATTGCCATCATGAAATACGGTCATGATTTGGGAATAAATGAGAATGTCATTAATGTACACGATGATGCATACATCTAGCAGATCTTGCAAGACCTTATTTATAAAGACTTGAAATGCAGCAAGAGTATTACACAGGTTGAATGGCATGACTGTATATTCGAATAAACCAAACTTGGTTTGAAATGCTGTCTTCCATTTGTCCCCCTCATTCACCCTTATGAGGTGATATGCCATGCACAAATTAAGTTTAGTGTATACTGTAGAGCCGTGAACATGGTCCAGCAAGACGGGCATTAAGGGCAACGAGTACCATTTTTTAAATTTTTACCTTATTCAGTGCCCTGTAATCAATGAAGAGCCACAACTCATAATTCTTTTTAAGGATCAAAGAAGAGTGGTGAGGATGCAGGAGAGGTGGAATGTCTAATGAACCCTAACGCAAGGAGCTCATCTAGGGAATTCTTTAGATGCTTGGTCTCAGGATCCGACAAGGCATAGATGCGACTACAGGGGAGGGCCGCGCCTGGCAGTAAGTCTATATGAAAGTTGAATTCTCAATGAGGGGGTAATTGCATTGCCTTTTTTTCATTGAATACATCCTGAAAATCCTGGTATTCGATAGGTAGGGAAGCTACAGCTGATTGCAGCACAAATTAAGGGTTATACTAGTTCCTGTGCTGTGTCATAGCAATGGGCTCGACAGTAGGGTGACCCCAGAGTTACCAAGCAGGGTTGTGAAGCTGAAGCCAGGGTAGTCCTAGTATAGCCCCAAACATAGGTGTGTCGATCAGGTCAAAGGTAAGAGTCACGGTTCGTCCGTTCTCACATACCAGACTTATTGTTACTGTCTGGTATTCAATCATGTCTGAAGAGAATTCAGAGCCGTTCACCTCTCTAACATGTTAAGGTTCTGCCTTTTTAATCCTAGGAATTTTCAAGGAGCTAGCAAGGGTTAAGTCTGAAACATTTCCAGTTGCCACGGAGTCGAGGAGCATGGGTACGATTTTCCACTGTTGCGGAGAGATAATCATTTTTACAGGTATGGTTAGGTGCAGTCGGACGTTGCTCAAGGTAATTGCGAAATAATGTGAAGCCTTATCTAGATATACACTCGATAGTTTTCCTGAATGCATCAGTGGTGGTTGCTACAAGTTTACGAAAGCCTTTTGGTTCCACAGTACATTATTTAGTGAAATGTCCTGCAATAGAGGCATAAATTCAGTTTTCTTCTGCCCTCTTTTAACTCTGCTTACGGAGTCCCCTGATTTGCATGGGATCGGAAATGTCATGACTTTTGAGATTGGATTCCTTTCGTTCCGAACAAACTATTAATAGCTTAAGCTCTCCATGAGGTAACGCCGCTTCACTTTGATAACCTGTGACCTAAGCACATGACTAAATCAATAAATTTGGATGCATCTGACAGGGGATCCACAATGTGGGCCACCGAGTCCTTGAGCCCATCCCTTAGGCCCCTATAAAAGATCAATGTTCTCTTCTCCTCTGGCCACTGAGTTTACGTGACGAACCTACTGAATGATGTAATGTATGAAAGTTAATCCTTACTTCCTTGTTGCAGTTTCATCAGCTCATTACCGTTTGCCTGAACGAAAGTGTGTTGAGCAAAGACAGGACGCATCGTCTCCTTAAACCTTCACAAACATGCAAAAGAGGGTCATCGTTTTTGATGAGTGAGATGGCCCAATCTGCAGCAATGCCTCAAAGATAAGAAATGATTAAGGACATTCTGGCGGTATCAGTGGGAAACTGCTGTGTGCTTGCACAGAAACTGCAACTGCACTAACTCCAGAATGATTTGAACTTGGCACTATCTCCTAAAAAGCGCTCAGGCAAAGTGGGTGTGGTGACAGTGACCGGGTGACCCCCTTCCTGGTTTGCGGAACTTTAGGCGTAACCTCGGTATCATGTAGCCAAGGGGAATGACAGATATATACCATACCAATTAATTTTTTTGTTACAGGTTTTCTTGTTAAAGACTGATCTTCATGGCGTAAGCTGGCTAATGCCTTAGCCTTACCCCATCACTAGCAGTTCAGGTAAACTCGAACTGCTGGTAGTACTTTGGACCTTGGCCTCATAGCACCATAAGTCCTAAAGGGGACCCCTGAGAACTATTTGCAAATAACAGTATGCAGTATATGCCTTTTTTTCATAGGAAAGCACTTAAGTGTAAAAACACTTTTAAGTTATATTTTTACTTACCTGCAAATATTGCTATTACAAAAAGTACTTAACAATTTATGAAGTTCTTGGTGTTAAAATAAATATAATAATCCTTGTTATTTTTCTAAATTGGTCTCCAGTTTCTTTTTGTTTGTATGTCTTAGTTATTGTGTTCAACAAATGCAATAACACTACCCTCTCATAAGCCTAAACTGCTTACCCACACTCCCACAAAAGAGAGCATTTGGGAATATTAATTTAAGCTCTGTAAGCCAATAATGGTCATCTAGACTTTTTACATAGTATACCTCGTTTTGGTATACTACATAAAAAGCCAGCTTCCTACAAATAGGAATCGAGGGCCACAGAATGTACCTTCCTTAATCGTGTTTGTGGGTGGAAAAAATCTGATATTACAACAGTCACGACCCTGGAAACTGTTACCACATATGACACTCCCAGCTTCATCCCACAACAATCTTGGTCATTCCGGATCAAATAACTTCCATTTGAAAGTAATCAGAACACTGAACGAATTAGGGAGACTGGGACTTCCTTCAGATAACATGTCAATTGGCCATGGACGCAATGCACACCCCATGCAGTGTCACCTCTTTACAAATTAATGAATGGCTGAATAAAGTTTCACATTTGTTTCAGCTAATGAAGACTTCAGTTTCCCCATTCAAGCACCTGTAATCTAAGGGCATGTATCGTCATTTTGGGCCGACTTTAGCTCCTTGGTCTATTTGATTTTCACTACACTTTCATGAAATACAATACCATTTTTCAAGCATTATTCGATTTAGAGGTCATTCATAATAAAGACCTGGGGGGTCATTAGGATAGTTGGCGGATCGCCACCGCCTGTATGGCGGTGGCGATCCGCACGCTATTTTCCACCGCCCGCTTCACATTTCCCCACCGCCATATTACGATGGCGGTGGGGACCCAGGCGGACGGAAAGACCGTCCGCCTGTTTTCTGCCGGTAGGCAATCCACCCGATTGCCTACCGGGCGGAAAAGGCCTGCAATATGGTGGCGGTGCCTTGCAGGCACCGCTATCCATATTACGATGGTCGGCGGTGCAGGGCTTTCCATGGCGGTGACTGCGCCATGGAAAGCCAGGCGGATTCCACTTTCGGGGGCCCGTTGCGGGCCCACAAGCTGTTAGGGGGGTGGGGGTTGCACATGGGGGGTACCTATGGTACCCTCCTGCATTGTCATGAACATGGTGGCAGGCACCTCGAGGTGCCTGTCACCTTGTGCATGACGATGCACACAGTGCATTCCCAGCATTGTGGTGGGCGGTGCTGTGCACACCGCCCGCCACAATGCTGGGAATGGAGGATGCCACCGCCACGGTGGCGGTGGCATCCTAATCGCCTGTGCGGGACCGCCGCACCACTGGCGGCCGGTCCCAGCACCGCTAGGGTGCGGGCGGACGAAAGTCCGCCCGTCATCCTAATAGGCCCCCTAGTCATTTTGAACAATTGATGTCCTTTTTCCCGAAGTGCTACCAAATGCTGTTCTTTGAAATTACTGCATCTCACTACAGAATTTTTATGAGCCTTGAAAATGTCGACTTCTTGATGAAACACATGTCTGCTGATTGGTGTCATCTTATACTAGCCTGAGTGGCAACAAAATTTGTGATGCATGTTCAAAATTAAATGTTGGATCTGCTATACTGTCAGACCAAAAAACATGTGTAGTTCTCTGGATTTTGTTTATAAAACTCACACCTAAACCTTTATATCTGCCTACTTGTAAGTGCTTCAGACAAGATGTAAATTGAAAAGTTGATATTGGTAATGTAATAAAACCATGGATCAACCATACAGCAAATGGTGTCTCAGCTACTGTGAAAGGCAATTTCTCTTAGTGCTTATGTTCAGCATTGTGTATGTAGCATCTTTTTTGTCATCAGTCATTGTGTTCATGTTAAATCATAAGGCAAAAACAATTCTGGCACGTTCATATATTTCCATTGCACACGGTTTGATTTTAAAACCTGCAATGTCCAACCCAATTGCATAATCAACTTCAGCTGACTTTGTCCATGCTAGAGGAGAGAAATGTCATTCTGTTAATGAATCAAATGCAGATGATACAATAATATTCAAGGAATAAATTCTAGACAATAATGTAGTCATGCCATTATCTCCGGTAAACAGTCTAAATATCGAGTTTTAAATATCGAGTAGCACAAATATCGAGTTTAGAATATCGTCTGTCAAAAATATCGACAGTCAGAATATCGTGGACAAGAATATCAAGTCTAAGGTAAGTAATATCGTTTTTAAAAATATCGAAGTTGTTAATATCGTTTTAAAAAATATCGAAGTCATTAATATCGTTTAGCAAAAATATAGTTGTTAAAAATATCGTTGTTTTAGTTAGTGTTATGTATTTTAGTGTGTATTTTAAATGTATGTGCTATATTTTTTTGTCTAAGTATTGCATTTATTTTTTATGTATGTGTTAAATTTTTAGAAGTTACACATTTTTTTTTATTTACATTTTGCGTTTTAGTTCCGTAGCGGGTTGTGGGTTTATAGGGGAATAGGGTGGGAAGAAATTTAAATATAATTAATTGAATATTAATTTTATTTGAATTATATTTTGCGTTTTAGTTCCATAGCGGGTTGTGGGTTTATAGGGGAATAGGGTGGGAAGTAATATGAAAATAATTAATTGAATAATCATTTTTATTTATTAGTATTTATTTACATTTTATTTTATAGTGTTAATTATGGTAATTAATTATTAATTAATTAATTAATAATTGGCTGTTAATTCTTATTGATTAATTAATTGGTAAATATGTTAATTGTGTCATTTTTTTAGGAGTGGGTTGTGGGTTGATAGGGGAATAGGGTGGGAAGTAATTTAATTTTAATATATATTCATTAATATTTAATATGTAATATTTTTTATTTATGATTTTATAGTGTTAATTGTTTGAATTAATTTATTAATATATAATTATATTTTCATTGTTAATTGTTATTAATTAATTAATTAATTGTTAATTAATTATGTTAATTGTGTAATTTGTTACCCCTCCGCTATCCAACACTTTCCCTACTGTTGCACTCACTGTATTGGGAATAGTAATTTTTACCCCTACGTTATCCAACACTTTCTCTACTGTTGCACTCGCTGGAGTGGGAATAGTAAATTAATCCCCTCCGCTATCCGACACTTTCCCTACTGTTGCTCTCACTTGAGTGGGAATATTATCTTTTACACCTACGCTATCCAACACTTTCCCTACTTTTGCACTCGCTGGAGTGGGAATAGTAAATTATTCCCCTACGCTATCCAACACTTTCCCTACTGTTGCACTCCCTGGAGTGGGAATAGTAATTTTTATCCCTGCGCTATCCAACACTTTCCCTACTGTTGCACTTCCTGGAGTGGGAATAGTAAATTATTCCCCTCTGCTATCCAACACTTTCCCTACTGTTGCACTCATTGGAGTGTGAATAGTAAATTATTCCCCTCTGCTATCCAACACTTTCCCTACTGTTGTTTTTATTACAGAGGTAATAGTAATTTTTACCCCTGCGCTATCCAACATTTTCCCTACTGTTGCACTCGCTGGAGTGGGAATAGTATTTTTTTCCTCTTTGCTATCCAACACTTTCCCTACTGTTGCAGTTATTGGAGTGGGAATAGTAAATTATTCCTCTCCGCTATCCAACACTTTCCCTACTGTTACATTCATTGGAGTGGGAATAGTAAATTATTCCCGTCCACTAACCAACACTTTCCCTACTGTTGCACTCGCTGGAGTGGGAATAGTAAATTATTCCCCTCCGCTATCCAACACTTTCTCTACTGTTGCACTTGATGGAGTGGGAATAGTAATTTATTCACCTCCGCTATCTAACACTATCCTTACTGTTGTAATTAATGTAGTGTAAAATGTAGTTTTAAAAATTAATAAATATTTTAATATTTTAATTTATAATATATATATTTTTTTTATTTTTATGTTAGAGGTGTATATATAAATAATATATATATATATATATATATATATATATATATATATATATATATATATATGTATTTATAATTTTAATACATTTCTAACATTTTATAATTTATTAAATTAATTATTTATTAATAATTATTAAGTAAATATATATATTATATGTTATATATGCATGTTTAATTTATTTTTACATTACATTAATTACTTATAATTGTTAACATTTTCTAATAATTATTAATATTTATTTTTAAGTTATATGTATTATTTAATTTATTTTACTTTTTTTATACATAAAAAAAACCAATATTTTTCACATTGATATTTTTAACAACTATATTTTTGTTTCAATATTTTTGTACTTACCATGATGTAGATAGGATGTCGATATTCTTGACATCGATATTTAGGTCCCGATATTTTGGGACCTCGATATTGTGGTCGTCGATATTCTGTCAGTGATCCATTATCTACAACAGCCAATGCTATTTCCAACTTAACCCTGTCAATTTGTCTTAAGCGGCAGCAGCTTATTGCTGAGAAATGTATGTGGCATATATGAACGTGGTGACCTAGGACCGAACAAGAAATCTGTAAGTCCATATCATTGGAAAGGAGAGATAGAAGTTCTTTGACTTCAGATAAGATGGAATACTGTAACCATCACTGGCATAACATTATTACGCTATAGATGGTAACCACCCCTGAATGTTGTGACTGCATGTTTAAGGGGTATTGTCTGCTAGCTTTAAAACCCATTGAGGAGTTTAAAAAGCATGTGTTATAACCATTAGTGTCAGCTGGCCCCACTAGCCACCCGTCTGAACCTGAAATTGAAGAAGTATATGTTCTATTCTGTATCATACTAATGAGCTGCACTTCTGTAACATTTTCAAAGTGATGCTAATTGTCAAAACATGTAATAGAGGGGTTGCCAGGTGTGTTTGTTTCCTTAATTTTAGCCAAACCTAGGGGCCTATTAGGATGGCGGGCGGACTTTCGTCCGCCCGCCACCCTAGCAGTGCTGGGACCGGCCGCCAGTGGTGCGGCGGTCCCGCACCAGTGATTAGGATGCCCCCGCCACCGTGTTGGTGGCGTCCTCCATTCCCAGCATTGTGGTGGGCGGTGCACAGAGCACCGCCCGCCACAATGCTGGGAATGCACTGTGTGCATTGTCATGCACAAGGTGACAGGCACCGCGCGGTGCTTGCCACCTTGTCCATGACAATGTAGGGGGGTACCATAGGTACCCCCCTTGTGCACCCCCCACACCCCCAATACCCTGGGGGCCCACAACGGGCCCCAAACAGCAAACTCTGCATGCCTTTTCTTGGCGGCATCGCCGCCACAGAAAGGCTGCTTCCCGCACCCATGCTAATATGGATGGCGGTGTCTAGCAGACACCGCCACCATATGTAGCCCCTTTTCCGCCCGGTCGCCTGTTCGACCGGCGGAAAACCGGCGGACGGTCTCTCCGTCCGCCGGGGTACCCCCCGCCATACTATTATGGCGGGGGGAAAATGTTTGGCGGGCGGAGGAAAATGTAGGGCGGGTCACCACCGCCATGCGGGCGGTGGTGATCTGCCCTACATCGTAATGACCCCCTTAGTCAGGTAGTTTGCTGCACTATATTGTTCAGAAAGATAATTTGTCTAGGGATCAGACAAGCTCTAATTAACGCATCACTGCCCTGTACTTGCCAGTGTTGTGGTCCCCAAATTGATTTCAAATCAATGTTTTCCTCTCAATATTCGCAGCCTTGCATGGCCAACTGGGAAATAAATGAATCCGAATAAGTTAAGTTGGGTCAGCCTATTTCTCTTCACCGGGGAAGGGGTAAGCTTATAATAATAAGACTCTGGGTCTAAAGGGTTGTGACCAGAAAAATATGCAAACTTTTTCAAATATGTTTTTGACATGGACACTGGTGGTGTTATCATTAAAAACTGTAAGTGAGTACTAGCTCTGTGTAAATTGTGGTGGGCCTAATGATAATAACAAAAAAGTTCACCATAATTATCCACATTTAAATACAAACCTTCCATTTCAAATACTGTGTACGGCCCTAGTTCAGAAAGCTTGTTCTTGACAGTTTCTACATACCATTCATTGAGAGATAGATCCAGGAGTAAATAGTTCATCCATAGTGACCTTAAACATGTAAGAAATCTGCAGTTCCAGTAGGACCAAAAATATCAAACTGACCTTATCCCAACCAATTCCAACAGAGACAGAAAATACAGAAACGTTCACATGGGACAGGCCCCTTTGCACTTTATGTGAAGAAGAATGAGGCTTCAGTACCTCAGCAACCAGTTCCGCAGTAAGCGTTCTGGAAGGTACTGTCCATTCAGAAGCAAGAAAAAGACTTACAATCAAGTCCAAATGAATTTGAAAAGCAGTGAAATGGAAATTCAAAGATATGACCATGGAGGAATCTGAAAAGTCTGTTTCAAGCAAAGAAGAAATGCACATACACCATACAGTGAAGTATGCGAGGAATCAGAAGAAAATACATGAATATCTGCAAAATAACCAGTGGCAGTCTGTGCAAAAGCAGTAATCTCATGTGGTAAAGGAGAAGTGGTATCCATCTCCAATGGTGGTTGGTAATAAACAACTTCATTGCTAGGAGTAGTAGTAGAAAACTGGAAATTTACATCTGATGTGCATCCTGTATCAGCAGTAGTAACAGGAAGTGGCATGGCGAAACTTCAGCACTTGAAGTCCCCAGCCAAGTAGAAGCAATATTCTCTTTTATTTCAAATTTGTAGAGGTATTTCCTGTATGGCAGTGAAAGGAGGCAGGTAACTAGCCAGGAGCGCTTGTGTCCCACTGTGTAGGGCTGGCCACATGAAGTAGCTTGATCAAATCTATGGAAACAAAATGTTTGTTTCTACAACCAGCAAGTGGTGGCAAAATAACAGTTCTGGCACCTTGATTGCCAAGGACGGGCACTGATGCCCTGCATGATGGGCCAAATTCTCTTCTGTCAGTAATCTTCTCTCGAACTAGATCCCCAACTTTAGGAACCCAGCACCAAGTTGCTGGTTGCTTTTTCACTTCGTCAGTGGCACTACGTTTGAACATTTCATTTGAGCTCTCATCTTGGAAGTCTTGTAGTTCCTGTAAGACAGTGAAATGGTCATTGATGTCAAAAAGCATATCTGCCGCCACTGTGCTAGGGTTGTCAAGATATGGAACGTACATATGGACCCCAAAAAGGTCTTCATAGAGAGTCCGGCCACCCAAGGATCATTTAGGCAGATTATTTAAAGCTCTCTGGACTCCATACAAGGGATGAATCCAACTACGACCTGAACCTAATACTTTAGCTGTTAAGGACTGCTTTCAGTCACATTTTTTCCTTTTCTTTATCAAATTTCTCTCAGGATGATAGAGGCCAGAATAATACATAGCAACAACTAGAGTTTCTGTGGTATCCCGGTAACCCTTAGAGGCAAACACAGGTCCCTGGTCTGAGTAGAATGCTGCTACTGCCCCAATGAAGACTTGCAAATCTTTAATAACAGTTCGAGCATCAGCCAATCGCTGTGGCCACACCCGTAGAAATCTACAACATGAATTTACGGCCAATAGCATCAATATAAATGAACCATCTGAGTGCAGAGGTCCGCAATGATCCAGATAGACACATGTTAGGGGTTCATTGGAAACTAGAAGGCGTATCTGCGAGGAGTGAGCTGCAGTGGAACTTTTAATTTGCTGACAAATGTTAGAACTAAGAACATATTGTTTAGTCTGCTTGTACACCAATAACGTTTCTGTAGTAAGGAAGCTGTAGGCACCACACCTGCAAAGGGCAGACGCAAATCCTTCATGAGCAGCTGTGATTAATTCTAGCCTCCGTGCCTGCTTGGATATCACTCAATCACCCACCCCGGAAGTGCGAGCAAAAGGTATGTTTTGTGCACTCAATAGATATGTGTATTTTGCTGCATATTTTTTAGGTAATGAAGTGCCACTGTGTGAAGCATTGACAGCAACCATGATGTAATCAACCACCCTCATATGTGAATGAGTATTTGCAGCTACCACAGCAGTCTGAACTGCTGCTTTGGCGGCTTCATCAGCCAGTGAATTCCCTACAATGTGTATTCCCACACACTGATGAGTCAATTTATGAATTACATGAGCCCAAGGCAAGCAATCTTTAAGATACACCACTTTGCCCCAAAGCAATTTATGCTTGATAGTGTTTTCCTTGGAATCTGTGAATCCATTCAAGTGCCAATAATGTAAATTTTCATTAAAAGACTGGACATAGTAATACAAATCTCACACTATGAGCGTGGGGAATTCAGGATTAGTATTCTCTAGAGCCACAATTAAAGCTTTCAGTTCATCCAGCTGAGCGGTACAATCCCCTAAGGACTGTCTAAATGTTTTTTTTAAATGCTCCATTTTTCATAACACCATCTACTGCTGCACATGCAGCTGAATATTTTCGCTTAGTTCCAATTGCGGGATGAACTGAACCATCAGTATATATTATGTAATTATACTGATAAAGAGGCAAAACGTCACTGGGCACATAGTATTCTTGTTCATACTGGAGAAAGTCTTATGTTTGCAAGGTAGGGTCAAAGACATAGTCAACATCACTAGCTGTTAAGGAGGTGGCACATTGTATCCATCTTGGATGTATGACTTTTGTGTTAGGGCTGCTTGCCTTGGAGACAGCCCCTAAGGCTGGAATGGAAGTGATCACAATTATGAATTTCCCTGAGCCAGCAGTCTTTCCTTTATAACAACTGTGTGAACTGAAGTCAGTATTTGTTCTGTCAATGCAAAACACATTTCAGTATAGGAACATAATTGTGATTTATAAGGCAATCGATAAAGTTTCACCCTTGTTAAAGGTGATTTATGTATAGCCAGTGGATCCTGCACTTATGCTGATCACCAAGTTAGTTGTGTTGACACAAGTGTGTAAGGGTCTGGATGCAAGCATGTCAGTTTGCAGTGTTCTAAAAATCTGTGTGTGTTCCGATGTCCAATTTGGACTTGAGAAATCGGAACAAATTAATTCATGCAACGGTTTAACCCATTGTGCGTAGTCTAATATGTAGAAACCAGTCCTAGGATGCTTGTTTCCAGTCCAGGGAGGACCTGGCCTGGCAGTTTGGTCTGGACTGTTCCCATTGGGCGCAGGGTAAAGACTAATTTGCATATGGCTGGGTCCAAACTGGAATGGCATGGTGAGCAAAATAATGATGGATTTAGGCCCAGATCTCTGTACTGGGGTGAATGTATGACATTGTTCTGCATTCTGTACATCAATTGTTCTTTTTGCTTTTAATATGTAATTTTGCCAAAGTTGTAAAAGGGCACATTTCTCCAAGAAATGTGGTACAAGGCTTTTGCATTCATTGGATAACTTGCATCCCAAAAATAGGACACTGAGAAAAGCAATCTTTGTTTTTAGAAAATTTAATTTGTAGCCATGTTCAGGAAATCCCAAAACTATTAGATCTACTCTGGCTAAGTGTGTGTTTAAGTCATCCCCCGTGTGGTACATTTCATCAACGTAGGACAATGTGTATGAGTCAATGTCATGTAGAATTGACATTACTCGGGCAGCAAACTGACTTGGGCTGTCCTTTTACCCCCGAGGAAGTCAGCAGAATTTTCTCTCTATTCCTAAATACGGAATTTAGGAATACGCCTAAAAACGCCATCAAGTCTCTGCTTTCAGGTGCTATATTATGGCAGAAAAGCAATTGGAAATGTTCAAAGTGGTTTTGTATTTTTTACGAACTATGTTGTTCATTAGAGCTGTGCTGTGGTAATTTTGAATTGCAAAAGAGTGTGTATGTCTGTAGACTAAGCAATAGGAATGATCCGGTTTAGCTATCCAAAGTAATGGATTGTTCATGCTAAAATACAAGGCTCTACTACGCCTTGATAGTCTAATTGTAAAAGAATTTCGCTAACTCTGTATTTTGCTTTATGTTTATTTGGATATCGTTATTGCACCTGAGGGCTGGACCTTACTGGTAGAAAAGTGATGAGGCTCATCCTTATCCCAGCCCATTCAATTCCTATATAATGCCAGGGCTTATAAAAGAGCTCATTCTCTGGCATACACTTGTTTGACAATGTCAGGAACAAGAATAGTGAAGGAAAGTATTATTACATCTTCGTCTATGGAGCTTTTTAACAAACTCAGGCAGCCAAAATATTTCAGCCAAGAGAATGTCATAGGTGGTTGTTAAAGTTTCCCAGCATATTACTTTAATTGTATGCGGTATGTCACCTTTAATTTTGTTGTCTAAATCATACAGTTTGAACAAATTTGTTAGTTACTCTGGAAACCAGAAACTCTTGAAGATTCTGGTGAACTATTATGACCTCTTCTGTGCTGTCTAGCAGTGTCAGTGCCCACATCTTGTTCTGAAGGAGCATTCTCAATATGTGCGGCATATTTTTTGGAAATACCTGCAACTTTCTTCTTTTTGAATTGGGGTTTTTATTGTGGAAGTTTCTCTTCCTTTTCTGTGATGATGTCAGATGAGTGTTGTGATTTCTTTACCGTTTCACATACTCTTTGTGCCTGTGTTCCAGTTTAGTGGATGTGGAAGGGTGCCTTGGAACCAATTCTGATGTTCCTGATATGTTAATGGTATTTCAAAATCTTTATAAGTTCTCTATTGACCTGGTAAAGCCGCTGGAGTGTATGTGTGAAATGTCTGTGAAGTGGCATTGACTACAGGAAGGTAGAACCAGAGTAGAATACCTCTTTTTTTAAATAATTTGTGGGCCTCAACCACAAAGGTAACATATCCCCTACCAACAGGGAGTCCTTGTTATAGCAATAATGCTGTAACTGCATGCCTGCAATTAACAGGAATAATAGCTGCTAGTGCCATATGTCATTAATGGAATTAAAAGAACGGAAAACACTATAGTTGGGTAACTCTTTTAAGGTGCAAGCTTGAACAACCTTCAGAAAAAAACAGGGATTTCCTATCAAAATGAGGAAGATTAATCCCTAACACCACAGACATCTCCGTATAAGGTGAAAAGAAGACCTTGGGCATACGCAAAAAATACTCAGGAGACCCATTAAATAAGTACCGGACCTAGAATGTTGGTGGCACCATGTTATACTGTTCCTACGAATTAAGTAGGACTGTGTATCTAGACAACATAAACTTCAGAATATGGGAAGTCAGTTCAAACATATCATGGAAAATGTTGGTCCAATTCCTAGCTAGCTCTCCATGCCCCATCTGAACCCCTAGACTTAACAGAGTACCAGATGATATCAGCAACCTCAAACATGACCACTCTCCTTCCCCGAGAAAAAAATCTACCCTTTTTTTGATTACTTTTGCATGCCCAGGGAAAACATTAGAAAGATACCACTATGACTTTTCAAACATTTATTAAAAACACTTGTATTCTTGTATAGAAAGAGTACACTGTAGTTATTAGGCAACAGTAACAAAGCATTGTAACTAGCATTATAAGAATGGCGAAAAAGATGACCAGTTCAACAATTATAACATCACTATGTGATTAGACTCCTATCTAATACTATCTATATTATCAAGAGCATACTGGCAGTACCCTCTGACAGATCCATTGGGATATCCTAAGCCCCCATACCTGAATATGTTGTGTCAGGAAGCTGATCTGATGTACACCAGGCTAGTGTCCTTGGCATGGCAAGGGTTAGAGTCAGCAGGACTGCATCTCAGTCACAGTGCACCACGTTCGAGGACAATCCCAGCAGACGAGCTCTTATGCTGCATGTAAGGCAGAGGCTGTTTATATAAAGAAAGCACTGTTTCAATCGCACTGTGTCAAAGGTGCAGAGCTGATGTGATGGTTTGTCTGGAGCCTTAGAACTCCACCCAGACAACCAAATAGAAGTTAAACGCCTTCCATTTGCCTAGCCTTGGACAGAATGTGTGAATAACGCTTACTAAGAAATGTACTGCATGTAGAATAGCTTCTCAGTACATTATTGTGTGAGTGTACAACATGTAAAAAGTCACCATTTTAAAAAGATGTCAAGCTAAAAGGTGTAACTAAGACTCAGAGCAGGCCCTGTTGCACCTTACAACAAGTCCACCTCAGAAAACAGCATATTTAGTGGGTCATACCTAGGAGTGTCCAGGAGCTCACCTGTAACTGATACCAGGCTGCTCATTTAGCAATTGCTGTGCCCTACAGCCCCTCCTCCCCATCTTTGATGTAAGCCCTTTGTGCAGCATTCAGGGACAAATGTACTAACATATATCACAAAGAAGAGCCATATTTATAAATTATGGCCAGTTGTTCTCTCCACTATGTTGGCCCACAAACATGTTGCCTAGTGTCACACTGGTAGAAATTGGGTTGTTGGTTGACTGGGATGTGAGCCGTGGTCAAGCAGCAACCATAATCCTTGTCTACGTGAGGCACAAGCCAACCCTAAATAAACCTGTGCTCAACCCTCTGGTAGCTTGGCACAGAGCAGTTAGGCTTAACTTAAAGACAATGTGTAAAGAATTTGGGCAACACTTCAAACAGTAATAAAGTCAAAGACACCATACAAAATGAATCCCACACCAAGTTAGAAAAATAGCGTAAGATCTAATAGATAAAACACGACCCATAAGACAAAAATACAATCAGTAGAACCAGAGTTATGATTTTTTAAAGATTTGAGCGAAAATAGTGCCAAAAAGCACAAAGTGCCAACTGTGGACATCTAGTCATGCCAGACTGGGACAAACTCCCAAGTTCAGGACAACCGCGATGGAGTGCGGGCCGGCTACAGGGACCCAGAAAGGCCCGCGAACAGAGTACCTTAAATCCTAGTTTGCGACGGTTGTGAAGATCCGCGTTGCAGATGCGTTGTACAGTTGGAGCGATGCATCTGTTCCAAGATGCGGTGAGGTCCTGCATCACTGTTGAGGATACCATTGATTGGGATTGAGATGCGAAGTCTGGCATTGAGGTGATGCATTAGTATCGTAGAGCTGTGACGCCAAGGAGTCCAGCATCATTGTCAAGCAATCCGTTGACGAGAGATGTAAGAGCCTGCGCAGGGGTTGCGTCATGCAGTCAGGGCGATGCGTCAGTTCCGAAGAGCTACAATACGATGCTGGTCTTTGTGACAGGTCCAATCCATTCATCAGCGGCAATGCATAAATTCTGCTTGGATTTTCTCCACTCAGCAGAAGGGACGCGTCTGTTCTGCTGGATCCACAGAGGCTAGCAGAGCACTTTAAACCCACTTCCAAAGGTCCAGGACTGGGGTGGTACCACTTGGCAGGATGGACTCACAGATGGCCGATCCAGGTGCAGGTGCAAGGTTGTTGGAAGCCTGTAGTGTCCCTGAGACTTCAGATTAGGAGGCCAGCCAACTGTCCCTTGGAGGCACTCTGGGTTCAAGAGATGCAGGTCCAGTCCTTCTCACCCAGGCAAGAGAGCAGCAGGCAGTAGGTCATCATAGCAGGGCAGCAGTTCCTTCAGAGTCCTTCAGAGCAGCAGTCCAGCAGAGTGGCTTTCTTTTCAGCAGCACAGCAGTCCTTTTTCCTGACAGAGTTTCCTCGGTCATGAAGTGTATTGAAGAGATGGTGTCTGAGGTCCAGTATTTATATCCAGTTCTGCTTTAGAAGTGGGTAGAAGCTTCTAGAGGCTTTCCTTTGAAGTGCAGTGTGCCCTGCATCCCATTTGCTCCAGACAAACTACAGGGGGTATACTGCTCTTTATGTGGAGGCAGGCCATACATAGCCTGGTCAAGTAAAAATAGGGGTATGCCCAGCTCCTCCCACCCATCCTGCCAGTGATGGCCCATTCAGAAACTCCTAAACTCTCTATTGTGTGTGGCTGTGTAGGAGGAATGCAAAAAGCCCAGCTGTCAACTACACCCAACCATGTGACCCAGAGACAGGCTATAGCCACTAAATGGCTAACTAAGGCAGGAACATTCCAACTTTCTAAAAGTGACATTTTCAAAATTGTAATTCAAAATCTGACTTCACTATAAGTTAAGATTTTGAATTAGGATTCCAGAAACACCAAACATGATCTGATTGCCTATTTCCATTTGGAAATGACACTTATAAAGTGTAATAAGGTAACTCCAGTGTTTTCCTATGGGAGAGGTAGTCCTTGCAGTAATGAAAACTGACCTTTTGAGGCTTTCACTAACAGGAAATGTAATAAACATAAAGTTACATGCCCTACTTTTTAAAATCATTACCCTCTGGGCTGTCCAGAGCGTAACTTAAGGGTGACTTATATATATTACAAAGGAAGGTGTAGGCCTAGCAAAAGGTTTATTTTTGCAAAAGGTTTATTTTGCCAGGTCAAAATGGCAGTTTAAAACTGCAAAGACAGGCTGCAATGGCAAGCCTGAGACATGTTTAAAGTGCTACATAAGTGGGTGGCACAATCAGTGCTGCAGGCCCACTAGTAGCATTTATTTTACAGGTCTTGGGCACATGGAGTACCACTTTACTAGAGACTTATAAGAAAATTAAATATTCCAATTGGGGAAAAGCCAATGTTAACATGTTTTGAAGAGTGCGAATATGCACTTTAGCAATGGTTAGCAGTTGTAAAGTGCCCAGAGTCCTAAGACCAGGAAAAACGCGATCAGCAAAAATGAAGTGAGGAAGGCAAAATGTTTAGGAAAAGACCACCCTAAGGCTGACAAGTCTAACACACGCCCACAGTGCAGAGGTGTATGTGTAATGTCTAGCATAGTTGTTGACCTGAAAGTAAAGCCTTCCAGTACAAAAAAATCAAATGCCTAGACAATCTTTAAAAATGTTACACATAGGCTGTCTGTAGTTCAGTGAAATGTAAATTCTGGAGCATTCTGGAGAAATAAATATAGTTCCTCAACTTTGCCCCTGCCTTAAGAGGAGATACATTTTGATACAAAGCCTGGTCTGACAATTTTAGTTGATTGGGCTTTGCTTTAAAAAGCACTGGTGCTTGCTCTGGACTGGCCAAGTACCACCCATGTAACTCCCCCTTTATGTAAATGTCACAAAGCACTATTTACACAGAGAAAGGGCAATGTTCCAGCACAAAAACGTTCTGCACTGGAAAGTAAATATAGTTTCAAACTTTTGCATCACGTTGCTTAACTTCATGACAGCAAAAACTCTTGAGAAATCTGCCACTCAGAGTTCCTTGAGCTTTGCTTTCAATTATTGCTTTATGGCTACTTTTGACTCTGTAAAAAAGAGGCCTTAGTCTGCCAAGACTTACTTTCAGCCTTGCAGCAGATTAAAAGCCTCCATCGGAAACCGAGTACCATCCTTTCTACACCACATCACAAGTGCTGGCAGCCCTCTCATCATTCCCTCTGAGCTCCATGTCATCCAGAGAATGCACTGTACTCATTTGTTCACAATTTGCTTGCTATTTGTTTGCAGAGGGGCACTAGTTTGGCAGGACTTCATTTGAGCTCTGCAGAAGCTTCAAAGATGCCTTCAGACACTGAGGTCTGTAGTGTCATTAGTGATTCTAGCCATTTCTGTGCCTGCTTCCAGGGCTGGAGTAGGAACCCAAAGCCGCCCTCGCAAATGTTGTCTGATCGTCCCCCATACAGTGCATAGCGAGAAAGCACAGCGAGTGAGCCTGACCCCTACAAGAGGAGTTAAGGGGCGTCCCCCCCAAGAAAATCTGGGAGCAAATGGCAAGAATGGTGCATTCTAAAACACTTTTTGCATTATATTTTCAATTGTATTAGCTATTAAAGCATGGTAAATGATGACCTTACAGTGCACCAGGATACAACAGTCTTTGTGGGGCTCTTTAATGATTCCCTCACTATCACCCTCCAACAGTGCATCTCATCTCTAAATAGCCCCACTCTCACATGTATTTCATTTGTTTTATAGCTCCCCTCACACCAGTTTTGGGTGTTGGAGTACTTTACATCACACACACATACAGAGAAAATGAATCATGTGTATGTAAATTAGTGAATAGAAAATGTTAGATAAGACATGGGGGACTACAATGTGTAGGATTCACATGTCAGCCATACTGGTAAGCATTTTTTAAGAGTGCTTGGTCTGGAGAAGCTCAAACTCATGATCCAGAGCATAACACAGTTGTTAGGGTTGGCTTTACTAATAAGGATTGATTTCTACCCAAACAAACCCTTTTAACATTAGGATAATGAGGAAAAATGTAACTTTCTGTTGCTGAGCAGTTGTCATGGTGACAATCCTACCTAGGATGTTTGATGAAGGTGTAGTCAGCAGCTGTTTGATATGCACCAAAGTAAGTGAGAACAGAATGTGTGGTATCTATAGTGGTGTGCGAATCAAGCTGCCTTCTGTGCTGGCCATTCTAGCATTTGTTCCGAGTGTTTGCTTCCACTCATTCTGCTAAGTTCATTATTGTTCTTTTCACCTTCTGCTGCACATTGTTTTTGTCTTCTATAATAACTCTCACTTTTATAAGTCGGCCCCCCTCCTTTTTCTCCTCGCTTGTTTGCATTGTATGATGCTTATGGTTTTGTGTTGATGCTTGGTTTGGCCACCTGTGACCCATTTTTGTCTGGAAAGAGAATTGCCAGAATTTGCTGAGTGAAGAGCGCAGGGTGAGAACATTGAAGTCGATATTTACATTTGTTTTCGACTTGTTTTATTTTTGCTCCTAGGCCTGACTAAGCATGTGCTTACAGAGTCCGATTTCAGATTTTCCCCATTGATAGTCAGACCGGAGCTGGGGTGTGCAATGACATGCTCTGTCTTGCGGCTGCCTCTGTAGCTATATGCTTAACTGCCCCGGAGTTTTTTTTATTTATTTCTATTTATTTTTAAAGTTTTATATAGCGCAAACATGACCCTAGAGGGTATCAGAGCGCTTTACATGAGAGAAAGGCAGGATAAAGTTGTGAAAACAGAAACTCGTCACATATATGAATGAAGAATAGTAAGTTTGACCTCTATAGAGAGTCATCAATGTAGTAGTCACAAACCATACAAGAATAGTAGGCAGGTATACAGTCAATAAAACAGAATGTGTTATCAGTAACACATAAGGTAATTATCTTAGGGCAAATACTTGTTCATCAGAAGTGTTTTCACTTCTTTTTTGAAGGAAGCGGTATACGAGATTAGGCGGACATCCGGTGGCAGAGAGTTCGAAATCTGCGGGGCGATACCCAAGAAGGCTCTATAACACGTTTTCTTTTGTGGAAAGTCTGTAGTTTCAGTAGCGAGGAGCTTGCGCTTCGTGAGGATCTGCATCCCCCGATAATTCTAGCTTTTGTGCCAAATATCTGGGGTCTTGAAATGTAGGGCTTTATGAGTCATGCATGCAAACTTTAGTCGTATTCTTGCCTTATAAGGGAGCCAGTTCAGTGCTTTTAGAGCCAGGGATATGTGATTATTGTTCCAGAGACAAATCTGGCCTCAGCGTTAAGGGAAGCCCTTAGCGGGGCCAGTTTGTATCTAGGTAGGCCGCATAGTGTGGAGCTTTCGTAGTCTAACCTGGGCAACACAACAGCTTGGACTGCCAGCTTAATGTCGTCCTGTAGGAGGAAGGGTTTAAGTTTCCTTAAAATACTCATCTGGTAATTTGCTCCTTTGGTGGCATTACTGATGTGATTCTGCATATTCAGGTATTTGTCTAGTGTAATTGCCAAGGATCTAGCAGAGTCTATAACGTGAGGAGAACAGTTGAGGGCCGTTAGATGCTTCATCCAAAGGTCGATCTTGGGAGTGTGGTTCGGAGGAGTAATGAGGAGGAATTCCGTTTTGCAGTGTTGAGCTTGAGATGGTTGCCAGTGAGCCAGTGCTTGAGTGTTCTGTAAAGTTGAGGGAAATTATGTCTTCTGGGGAGGAGTTTTTAAAATACAATTGAGTGTCATCTGCAAACATGTGATAAAGAATGCTGGCAGATTTCAAGGCGTCTGCTGTAGGGTCCAAGAATAAATTGAAGAGAATGGAAGAAAAGGCGGATCCCTGTGGCACCCCCAGGGTGACTACGGAGGGCTGAGAAAGAGATTAATTCACCTTGACTCTGGGTTCTGTTCTGGAGGAATGAAGCAAACCATTGCAGCACAGGTCCTGATAGGTGCATCCTCCATTCAAGTAGGGTCAGTAGACTGTTGTGTTTAACAGTGTTGAAAGCAGAGGATAAGTCAAGTAGTATCACAAGACATTATTCATTTAGGTCTGGCATTTTGTATATGTCATCCACCATGTGAGTGCGTGCAGATTCAGTGCTGGGACCTTGAAGAAATCCAGATTGGTGTTGGTCCAGGAGTTGGAAGTTATCTATGTGGTTTCAGAGTTGGATCTGAACACATTTTTCCAGAAGTTTCGCCAGAGTGGGGATGTTGGAGATAGGGCAGAAGTTGTTAAGATCTGAAAAGTCTACATTAGGGTTTTTTAGAATGGGGTTACCTGCCCTACTTTTAGGCAATCAGGGTGCCTTGCCGCAGTGAAGCATACACATTCTTAGACTATTTAGGGATGAATAGCGTCTTTTATCTCCTTGAAGATTGTCGGTGGTAGCTGGTTGATGATGTGATTAGATGGGTTTACAGCTACAAGAATTTTATAGATGTCATTGAGGCGAGTGAAAGTGTGCTAGGAGGCATTGTTTTTGGGAACATCTCCAGGGGGACCAAGCCGATCCGTGACCTGAAAGGTGAGTGGAAAGAAGTGCATGGCAGCTGGAAGTAGTTCCCTCATTGAATGTAGGTCATTTTCAATGGTTTTAGTTTTTCCCAAGAAGAAAGAGGCCAGTTCCTAACAATTTGGGGGAGTGATGGATCCAAAGTCCAGCGAGTTTGGAGCGTTCAGCGATTGTTGCTTGACGATCTCAAAAAGATTTTTGGGTTGATTTCTGGCTTGGTTAAGCTGGGTTCTAAAGGAGTTGGCCTTTGCAATTTTTATTTTTCTGTTGTATGTGTTCCTTACTGATCTTAAGCGTTTCAGGTGTTTTTCATCTACATAAAGGCTAATCATTAAAATAGGTGACAAGGGCGAGGCAGGAACCCTGATTGGGGCTTCACAAGTGCTACTACAGCAAAATTGATGAGCAGGGGGGGCTCTATTACGGATCATTGATGGGTGACAGGGAGGGCTGCTCTGCGCCAGTATAAAGGTTTTGAAATTATTGTCCAGTCGATTCTGCAAGTTCCCACCTGCTATGATACCTTCTGAGCTCTCCCTAAGGGGTATTGAACCAGGTCATTATATGCCCAAAATAAGACACAGAGAAGGCAATGTATAGGAGACCTTAAGGAATATAACCAACTATTTGTTTACCTATATAAATGAAGTTATTAAAAGATTTAGATAAAGCGTCACTTTTATAAAATTGTTCCCTTCATTGCTTGAGTGCTGGGTATTTTTCTGTTCGTTATTCCTCTATTTAGATGTCAATATGGATTTCCAGCATCCAGTTCCAGTTCATAAAACTTTATTTCGGCACAATTGGCCATAAAAGCACAATTTTTAAGTAATAATTAAAAATTGGGTAAAATACAATAGATAAAAAGCAAGACAAAAGGATTTACATTCCACGCACTGGGAGAACTTTCCCATGCATCAGCCATCTTATGGAACAGGACATAAAGTGCATGTGCATGTGCTTTTAGAGGCTAGTTCCAAGTAATTATTTGCTCCATTTTGTATTACAAGTTTAAAAATGACGCTACACATAAAAATAGTGACTAGAAAAAGCAAAATAAGAAAAGATTTACACAGCCGGCATATTTGCCTCCAGTTATCAACACAGTGCATAAATAAAACCACAAACATTCGGGAGGAATGGTCTATGCACATTCAGAGACAGGCGTAATAGTCATTAAAAATAGTTCAATTATCTCCACAACAACCAACTAAATACAATTTGTGCAAAGGACATCTGTTAAAACATATCATAGACAATTGTCATTCATATTTAAAGACTTATTCAAGATAGCTCTGCGCGTGCACCACATGGTAAATAAAAAGCGTGAAATTGAAAAAACAATGGGCAAGCGTGTGTCAGATTTTAAAATCCTATACACGCTACGACAATGTCTCGACCCCAAGTTCCTGCAAAGTTGTAGTAGCCATCGCGACCTGGCCTTCCTGTATCCCTGGCAGAAAAATATCACATGGAGATTAGTCTCATCTACGTTAAGGCACGCAGGGCACTCTGCGTTTGTGTGGCCCTCCCACTTTTTTGTGAATGAACGAAGCGGAAGGACTCCATGCCTAAATTGCAGATAAAGCTTCTTAGCCAGGAGCGGCTGTATGTCTTCCAACACTGGTTCTAAGATATATTGAACCAGGTCATTATATGCCCAAAATAAGACACAGAGAAGGCAATGTATAGGAGACCTTAAGGAATATAACCAACTATTTATTTACCTATATAAATGACGTTATTAAAAGATTTAGATAAAGCGTCACTTTTATAAAATTGTTCCCTTCATTGCTTGAGTGCTGGGTATTTTTCTGTTCGTTATTCCTCTATTTAGATGTCAATATGGATTTCCAGCATCAGTGTTCACATGTGAGTCATCTTAATAATGTCAAAAATATTCACATCTCAAATAGTCATACCATCTCAAGTTTTGCTATCAGATGTTGACTTGATTCCATTAAAAAAGCATTGGCAAAGGCAATAAGTCTGGTGTTGGATGCAAGCCTTTTGTCAGCTATTGTTTTGTTTTTTTCATGGTTTTTGTAAAACTTTATTGTTCAAGAAGCTAGCAGGCCCTCATCAATCTAAAAAAAGCATTGGCTAATGGCACAAATGTTTTTTGGTCTCAAAAAAGCAGACATGACCATAGAAATCCCTAGCATTGAATAGAAGTATTTTGTGTGTTCATGTGCTTCTCGCGAAAAGGAGACAATTTGAAGCATACAAAAAAAGTGAGGGATGGGATGCTTGAATTAATCTAAAAAATAAATTGTCTCTCCCATCAGTGACAGTGGAAAATAAATCACACCAATGTTGTGTAATGCTAAGAAGGAATTCATCCTTAAGAAAAGGCTCACACAAACATTGGATCAATCCTTATACTCAGTATATTTGATTTAGGGGTACAAATCAAAAAATTCCACAAAACCATTAACCTTGTCAGATCCATTTTAATATGTGAATGAGAAAACCAAAGATTGATGTCCGTAAAGTCCACTCTAATCAAGGTCAATATTTTTACACCATAAAGATCGAACAAAAAATGGCAAAGATCCAGGATATACAAGTGCGCAGAGTTGGGCTTGGAGTGGTTTGCATAAAGCTGGGTCAAAACTGAGCTGAAATGGTGTGCAAAATAATGATAAACTGGAATGAGGCCCCTCGTAATCACCAGTGGCTGAAATTATTTAGAGCACTCCATTTATCACTTTTTTGTATACTTCAGTGTGTTGCTCTAAATAGGATGGATATGCTCCGATTTGTGGGTCCTGTGCACACTATGCCACTGTAACCAAGCTGTACCCAGCTGATGAGCCCATAACTAGGACGAAACCAGTCCTAGGTAGCTTGTGTTCTGGTTCAAGGAGGACTTGGCTAGGCAGTTGTGACAGGACTGTTTCAAGTGAAGCAGGGTCAAGAATGATATATCTGGGTCCAAACTGAGGGGTCAATTACAATGTCGGGCGGATCGCCACCGCCCGCATGGCGGTGGCGATCCGCCCGCCATTTTCGTCCGTCCGCCACCAAATTCCCCCGCCATATTACCATGGTGGAGGGGACCCAGGCGGACGGAAAGACCGTCCGCATGTTTTCCGCCCGGCCGATCAGTCGACCGGGCGGAAAAGGGATTAATATGGTGGTGGTGTCTGCAAGACACCGCCATCCACATTATGATGCCGGCGGTGATGAGCCTTTCCATGGCGGCGGCGCCGCCATGGAAAGGCTCGCGGTCCCTGACATTGGGGGCCCGTAGCGGGCCCCCAGGTATTTTGGGGGGTGGGGGGTGCACATGGGGGGTACCTATGGTACCCCCCTGCATTTGCATATACAACATGGCAGGCACCGCGCGGTGCCTGTCACGTTGTGCATTCAAATGCACAACTTGCATTTTTAACCTTGCGGTGGGTGCTGCTGGCAGCACCGCCCACCGCAATGTTAAAAATGCGGGATGCCACCGTGGCGGTATCATCCTAATCACATGTACGGGAACGCCGCACACATAGCGTGTGGTCCCATTTCACGGGGCGATGGCGGGCGGACTAAGTCCGCCCGCCATCAGAATCGGCCCCTGAGTTTGCATGTTGTGCAAAAAAATGATGGACTGTGATGAGATCCTGAGTAATTACTAGTGGCTGAGAGTAATTCAAGCATTCCAGCTATCACTTTTTTGTAATACTTCAGTGTGTCGCCCTAAGTGGGACGAATATGCCAAGACGTGGGTCCCATGCAACAGTAAACAAGCAGTACCCTGCTGATGAGTCCATATCTAGGGTGAAACCGGTCATGGATTGCTTGTATTCCAGTTCAGGGCGGACCTAGCTTGGTAGTTTGAACTGGACTGTTCCAATTGGAGCCGGGTCAAGACTGATTTGCAAATAGCTGGGTCCAAACTGAGGTGACATGGTGTGCAAGATAACTATGGACTGGTATGCCTCCCCGAGTAATTACCAGTGGCTGAGATTAACTCAAGCATTACGTTCATCACTTTTTTGTATATTTCAGTGTGTTGCCCTAACGGGGACAAGCATGTCCAGACGTGGGTCCCATGACATTGTTTCACTAGAACCAAGCTGTCCCCGGCTGCTGATCCCATAACTAGGGCGAAATCGGTCCTGGGTTGCTTGTGTTCTGGTTCAGGTAGAACCTGACTTGGCAGTTCGGGCTGGAATGTTCCAATTGGAGTAGGGTCAAGACTGATTTGCATATTGTTGGGTCCAAACCAAGGTGATATAGTTTGCAAAGTAATGATGGACTAGAATGCGGCTTGAGTAATTATCAGTAACTGAGATTAATTGAAGCATTCCATCCATCACGTTTTGTATTCTACAAGTACAAATCAGGCAAGTGTCCTCATATTGTGTGTGAAATGATCAGACAGTCCTTCTTTTGCACCCAAGAATGAGTTTCTGGAATTCTTGAACACGTTCTGACAATGTAACATGTGAAACTACAAATTCTATGATGTACTATGTTCTTTGCTAAAAAAACAAGACTTACTTAAGGTGTTACACTTGACCCATGGCTACGCTTCAGACATATGTGATTGAAAAATGCCAAAATCATGACAAACATGCTTTTTAAAATTAGAATACTGTATAATTTTCTGAAAACATTAGTGCGATATACAAGACCAATATTATGGTTGTACTTTGTTACAATGAGTGGTAATTCTGTTGTTTATGTTATTTGGTCTGTGTGTGTCAGTGATAGTCTGCTGTCCTTAGACTCAGACTACGAGATCCGAGCCACGTTAGTGATAGCATCCACCTATGTTTGTATGTGCACCCTAATTATGTATCACACAACATACAGCCATTATGACAAAGTACACATTCACCAAAATAACCCAGACCTATTGGCTTTGGCAGTCCTTGTTTGAAGAAAGTAATGCTTGCATTACCTTTGGTCTTATTAAAATTGTTATATCAATGTGCACTTAGTAGTGTGAAGTATAATATTAATAATAACAACAAATAACCCTCTAAGTTCAATACAGAAAATCCATTAGGCAACGTGTACTCTCTGTTCTAAAGTGACGTTCTTGGTCTTTCATTTTGAACAGTGTCCACATAGTTATAGTCCATTAGATTAAAAAAAAAATCCAAAATCAGAGCTGCCTCGGGTAGTAACGCAATAACTTGGGCAAGTCTCAGCCCTGGTTTCCAGTGCAGGTGACCTGCACCGTGTCTGCTGACTAATCTCAATAATTTAAAAAAACAAAAATCATTAAGGCTATATTTATCAACAGTTTATTCAGCACAGTTCAGCAAGCCACCTTGCTGTGCTGCCCGAAGGGGAGAGGGCAGGAATGCACTGTATTTAACATAATATGGCGCATTACTGCTCTTTGCCTGTGCTGGCACGGTGCTAGGTTGCATGCGTTGTAGTCAGGATTGATTTTTGTGTAGGAAGGGGCACTTTCCTGCACAAAAACAATCCTCTGAGGCTTTTTCCTCTTGCTACGTGTGCTGCAGAATGCAGCTGTATGAACACCCATGGAACACCCATGGAACACCTACTTTGGGCAGAGTAATGCAAGGCAGGGACTTCGCCTGCCCTGCGTTACTCCAGATTTACCAAGCTACACAGGGCCATGCAAGGTGTCCTTGCGTGGCTTGGTAAATCTCATCTGGGTTTTGCATCACCCTTGCACCCCCTTATGTGGTACAAGGGCAACACAAAATTAAATATGCCCTTAGTATACAAGCTGCCAAGAGCTTTGCTCCAGAAATCCGTTCTATGAAGGTTCTCTGACCAGTGACATTTTTTTATGATTTTGAAAGCATGAAAAATCTGGGGCACAAAACAATCCTTGGTTACCATTGACTCCCTCAAATTCCTCTGTTTGCAAATTACAGATTCCTAGTAGGTCACAATTCAACCTAGTTCATGAATAATAATGAGGTTAGGCCTAAATTGCAAACCACCAGAAATCACAACTGTTGCAGGGATGGTGGCCTGCTGAGGTCAGCAGACCACCATGTATGGGATTGCTTTCAAATAAAGCATTTTTTTTAAATGCAACCCGTTTTCCTTATAGGAAAGCGGGGTGCATTTAAAAACAACAAATTATAAGTGTAAGTTTAATTTTGTAAGAGTAGGCACTGGCCCATAGGACCATTTTCGACTCTTAAAAGTTATTTTATCATTATTCACAAAGAGGAAGGGGTCCATTTAGGACCCCTTCCTGTTTGAGAAGGGCTTACCACCTTTTTTGAGGAAGTGGTAACAAATATATATTTTGCGACTGGAATTCGGTCGCAAAACATTAGTACATACCAATCCAATTCAGTATTTGGAAAGGATGCCCTAAACACATCCCTTCCAAATACTGAATCTATATTTAGTTGCAAACCCAATTTGCAATGCAATAACTTGGAAAAGAATCGCACTTTGTGGGTTGTAGATACGAAAATGCATTTTTGCAATTGCAGATTCGCGATTCTGTGAACCAAGCTGTTTGCAGCCACAAAATTGCATCGTACATCTGGTCCTTAGTGTTTTTTCTGGAAATCAAAATCTTTCAGCAAGGCCACAGGCTGTATCTAACGAAGCCTTCACGAAGTCGGATGGGCATTGGGTGAGGTACAGCTAAAGCCATTAGTTTGGCAGGAAAAGCTCAGAGAGAGAGAAATTCAAATTTAGCGCTCAGAGAAGTTCCCTCCCCAGTCAAATACTTTTGGTGCCTTTGCCCGGTCAAAATGTTTACCTTCGGACTTAGGGCTAAATGTACTAACACTGGGATTAGAGATTTCAAAATTATGATTTTTGACTATTATTTTTAAATTAGAGATTTCTAGTGGGTCACAAATTGGCCTACCTCATGAATATTATTGAGGTAGGTCGCAATTTGTGACCCATTAGGAATAACTGCCATCACTGAGATGGTGGCCCACTGGAGTCAGCAGACCACTATGTCCATCACTGCATTAAAAAAAACAATTAAAAAAATGCAATCTGTTTTTCTCTTAATAAAATGGGATGCGTTTAAATAAAGCGATCCTTTAACTTTCATTTTTAAACATTCCCGCAGGAGAAGGGGTGCCTTGCGAATGGCTTACCACCTCCCTGAGGAGGTGTTAAAATATTAGGGCCTAATTACGAGTCAGTCATTTTATTTTCAACCCATGCATAAATCAGTGTTTACTCACAAGTCGGAAATACGAGTTGAGTGTTATCTAAAACATCTGAATATTATTGGATGCATTAAATACCTCAACCTTCGTTAAATGACGGTAGGTCAAACTTGCTAAACTTTACAATAGAAAACCCATAGGTTGTTCCCAAGGAACTCGCACCCAATAAATAACGAACCTGTGGTATTGTTATTTACCAGTTGCAATAAATACCTATACTTATAATCAGTCCCTTACTGTTTTCTGACCTGTATTTGGTTGCAACACATTAATCCATACCATAAGGAATTGTTGTTTGGAAGTAACAGCCTAAACATGTCTTTCCAAATAGACATTCCTTATGATTTCCTAAACCCATTTAGCGACTCTGTAACAGGTTACTGAATTGCTAAGTGGGTTTAGTACATTTGTACAAACCATTTAGAAGTTGCAAATCCTGTGATTTAGCGAACCGCAGGCTTTGCAATTCCTAAATAGCTTTTTACATCAGGCCCCAAGTCTCTTTTTGCTAGTTCAGAATCCTTCAGTGGGACAAGACTGTGTCTGAATCCGACGTTAAGTTCCACTAGGCCAGATACCTTCTTACTCATGGTCTGCTGACTCAGATTTGCTGCTGCAGAGAATCTCAGAGTGTAAGAAACCTGTTTTCTTAGCTCAGCAAAGTTGAGCCTTGCTCAGATAGGATAGGGTGGTGTGCTCCACTCCTCCAGAGGTCTGCAATTCAAAATGTATCCAACTCCCAGGTTTTTAGGGGTGTTAGAAGTCCAGTTAGGCACAGCCAATGGTCCCAGGGATGTAGGAACAGCATTTGGTAGTCAAGACTCACTCCAGCAGATGTCACCAGCAGGATCCAGGTCAGGTCCAGGTCAGGTCCAGGTCAGCTGGGAACTTCAGGAAAAAGATATCTTACTCTAAATACCTACAAGTAACAAGGATGACATGTGACATGTTGAGATTTATTTTGCAAACTGTCATTACTATTGTGTGACCATTACTATAATGCACTGTTATTTCCTTTCCTTATTCTGTAGCCAGTAGTCTGTGTGCATGGGCTAGACTCCATATTCCATAGAGAATTATCCAATGGCACTGTATGCTAGGCATTATCCATTTACACAAAGCTCCTATGTTGATTTACATCTCCTGGGTAGACAGTGTGTGTTTGGCAATATAAGTCCTGGCGCAGTGTTCATCATAGGCTTTATTGCCTTAAAACATAATTTCTGATATAAATTATTTCCCTGACATAGTATTGTATGCAGTCTTTACCGGTGTAGGTGGATGTAATCAATGCACACAAATTTAGCTTTTAGACAAGCTTGTCCCTTGTGTATAAAACGTTTCTGTTGGGCACAGAATATTAGTGTGAGGAAAATATAAAGATTTCTGAAGCAGTATAAGGATAATACGCGATGGGATACTACTGTATAGTTTGAGTATTGGATGGACACATGAAATATGTATACTTTTAAAATATTTCTGAAAAATAATTGAGACTTAATCCATCCTCGCTGAGAATTGTGCTTAGCATTTATTTGTGCTCATTTCTTATCACTATAAAAAAAATTATTTTGATAGAGTATACACAGAGTAAGGACACACTATAAACAAATATACTCTGGTACACACCATTTGTTACTCTTTCCCTACATATTAAAAAATGCACGCTGCAGACTACAACAATTTTGCACCACATATACCAAAATGTTTTAAAATGTCCCATCAGTCCTCCCTGCAAACCCACTTTCTTTCACATAAACGTTTTTGCAGATTTGCTCCTAGTTACAATTAATTTCAAGTAGGATTGGTCAAAACTATGAACCACTATGAATTTGTTACCATGCACGCATCCTAGTGCTCCCACATTGAAGCATATTTCCACACCACTAATCTAGCCCGCCCGTCATGTTAAGGAAGAAAATAATAAGCATTGGCAAAGCAAATGGGACTTCTTGCCTTTAGACAAACTAATAATTGCTTCTGATTTCAATGAACGTATGATACAAATAATTTATTATGTGATCACTCAATGACTCTGAGAATGCTCTGGGCCATTTTTTCCAATTAAGTTCTGGTCGATAGACCTTTGTAGAAGCCTGAGGGGAAAAGGGGTTAACAACAGTTTAAATCTACAAATACAGTGTGATCATTAAGACCACACAATAAAAGTCTGAGTCAGTAACTTGAAGTTAAAAGATTAATTGCAAACAAAAAGCCAGAGTAATATTTCTCAATCTCAAAACATGCTGTAGAAATATAGAATTAGTCAAGGAATGCCAACATGCCTTACAATGTTGATCCTCAGCAACAAAGAACAGATAAGGATATCCGTTGCAGCGATACAAAAGATGAGGAAAAGAATCTGATGGCTGGACAAATGAATTTGATCCTTCTCCCCATACATGGAAGAAATTTGCAGCATCTAACAAACACTACACCAACCTAAGGATAGGGAAGATCCTATTGAATCAAGAAAGCAAGAAAGGTGTCATCATTAGAACCTCTGTAGAAGTTCTTAAGTAAGGAATCATGTATAGCATGAAGCCACACACTAAAAGAAGTCAATAGAGGTCTGTACCTCACCAAGTCTAAAAGGAATCTAACTAACCCCAAGGTGGATTCACTAATTAAAATGTACAAAGAACATTTGAGAAAAACATGACCTCATACACATCTCAATATCTCTCAATTCCCAAGAAAAGAACTTGGCAATTTGAACACTACTCTCATATTCCAGTCTCTGCTTCCAAAGTATCCTTGAGTTCCTCCCTTTATCCAATAGCACCAACTCGTAACAGTAACACTACCTTTGCTCTTCATTAAAACTTGTTCAACCGTGCCAGTTCCTCTTCTCAGCCTTACTATCTCAGAAATACAATGTGCTTTTCACTCACTAATAAATGTTTGTGGTCTACACCTGCAGAGTAGAAAACATGCTGCAAAACAACTTTCACATTAGTATTAAAGGTCACAACTGTAATGTTAAGGCCCACCATCATGCTAATTTAACATTTCTTCTTTGGATGCATATTAATTCTAAAACCTACATGTAATCCAATATATGACATCTTTAATATAAAAGTCAAACCATCTTATACTGTCCTCTTATATGGTGCACTATAACTGACACATATATTATTAAATAAATAAGACTACTGGTCACATCTTATTAAGTAAGCATTGAACACACATAAAATTAATTTCCTCTAATCCCTGGTGAATGCACTGAATTAAATCCATTTTAGCGCACCACCTTACAATCGAAACCTATAGAAGACAACTTTGGAAAAGGAAAATGTTAGTATGCACACACATATGTCAAAAAACACAATAAATGCACTTGCCATATTTTCAGTGACCAGATTTCATTGGTATTATGGCATCACAAGAGTACAAATATATTTGAGGCCTAGCCAAAGGTAGAAGGATAGAGCTAAAATTATATTACTCAATCAATGAATCAATCAGGGATTTGTAGAGTGCACTACTCACCCGTAAGGGTCTCAAGGCGCTGGGTGGGGGGGGGGGGTTCGGGCAGCTCCGAGGTCATCCGAAGAGCCAGATCTTGAGGACCTTTCTGAAGGCTTGCAGTGTCAGGCTTTGTCTGATGCTGAGGGGGAGTTCGTTCCAGGTCTTGGCCGCGATGTAAGAGAAGGATCTGCCTCCCATTCTGGCTCTGCGGATGCGGGGTATTTCGGCCAGGGCGAGGTCGGCGGAGCGGCGGTTTCTCTTGGGGTCGTGGAAGGAGATTCTTTTGTTGAGGTATTCTGGGCCGGTGTTGTGGAGGCATGTGTGAGCAACTTGAAGGTCAACCTTTTTTCGATGGGGAGCCAGGGGAGGTCTTGGAGGTGCTAGGTGGACTGGTCGTGTCGTGGGATGCTGAGGACGAGTCTGGCTGCGGCATTCTTGACAGTCTAGAGTTTGTGAAGGAGAGATTTGTTGACTCCAACTCACGCATTCCTAAACAGCACCTTTTAGCAGGAGGTATATGATACACAATCCAACCAATAGCATGGGGTGAGAGATACTTTTCTGAGTGCAGCCGAAGCCCAGTCTATATATAGTTGATTTAAGGAATTGATAATTACAGGCTTTGCAGACAGCTGCTCTGTTAAACACAGGCCTAAAAATGACATTGGTTAGAAAGCATAGTGGTCTCAGTGTGCCCCAAAGAAATCTGTGTTGAACAGCTATGAATTCCATTGGAATAAACTCAGACTTTTGTCGGGTTGAGGTGATGAAATCAGTGTCATATAGTTGTCTAATTATAATATCTATTATTGAATTCCCAAGAAAATGATGCAGAAGGTTGTTGCTTCGACAAACAAAGAGAGAAACAGGTGAAAAAATGTCGTGACCCATTGTACTTTGCTACGTTTTCAACTAATAATTACTCCTGCAACCCATAAAATATAATTACATGACGTCATATTATGCTATGCAAAACTTATATTAAAAACGATTAAAAGGAAAGCCATGCATGGTAGGTTTTGGTTACAGGTAACTTGAAAATGCACTACAGTTTTGTAAAGCATTTTGCTCATGTGGTTTTCCTTTGTGGAGAAAGTCAAATGAAAGTGTGTGATACAAAAAAAAAAAAAACTCCTGTGGCTGGGCCAGCGGTTGAGAAATGCAGGTCAATACAACATATGACAGCCACTGTAAATGCAATTACATCTACTCGGTGAAAGTTTTTAGTTAAGAATAAATAGGTAGAGTTAAACTTCGACAGCAGGGATGTTAAAAAATCATTTCGTATAAGCACTGGGTGTTCTGCTACTTGCAAGGTAAAAAAGACTATTAAGGAATTGGGGCGCAATGATTTTTGATGAATGAGGTGAAAATCCCACTGGAGTAAAATCAATGTCAGCTATGGGCTTTGAGCTATTGATCTGCCTAAGTATTATATTACTAATTTCTATACCTTCGGATTGAAAAAATACTAACACTCTCAGCAAAATGGCTTTGGTATAATGCAAAAAACTGATTTTCAGTAACTCTGTTAAAATTGCTTTACAACTAAACCTCTTTTCTGTGTTCAGAATAAATGAGTTACACATGAGCCGTGCAGTTATAGACTTAGCTTCACAAAACCTGTAGGCAGTGTAAAAGAGTTCATGGTGTTTTCAAATGGTAAGGACATTACTGAGTGACACTGTAGACACTGCAGTGTGGTTGTGGATTCACTGAAATTATTTTGGCAGAGTTCTGCCTCAATCAACAAAATAGACCTGACTGGTTAGGACATATTAATACATTTTAATCTCTTCAGACATAGGGGTAGAGTGCTACTCTCTCCACCAAACTGCTGGCTTTAATCGATTGCCAGTCATATCCAGTCTTAAAATGTCCCACAAGAACTCTTCCAAGGAAACGTTTATCAGTCCATCCATGAATATGTACCCCCTCTTGAAAGGTGTATACAAAAAATTGTGTGGAGGGGAGAAAGTACCTCACGTAAGCATCACCGGAGGAGCTGCTGGTAGGTACTCACCAGTTTGCCCACGTTTCTCATCATCGGTAACTTTCTTACCCGTGAAAGGAAAAAGGAAAAAGTGTCCAGTGTAAAACACAAGAGGTGAAGAAACAGTTAAAAAAGGAATAAGCACATTCTGTTTATTAAAAACTCCTGCTTGCATATGTCACAATATTCCTTCAGGCATTTGGGTGTCTGCTGTGCTGTGTAAAGATAGCATTCTCAATGGCTTGTTTAGTTTTCTTAAAACGTTTCTCGCATTCATGTGACCAATGAAACGAAACATTCTTCTTCGTCAGCTCTCATCATTTGACAGTGGTTATACTTTAGCAGGATCTGGTGTCAAACCCCCATCAGAAAGATATAACCAAAAGAATTTTAACTTTGTCTTGTAGAACTCACATTTCTCTGCATTCAAAGTACACAACATTCTTGTGTGAGAGCCTTATCATGCTCTTTTTGCTTAGCTCCAAAAACGAATGTGTCTTTGCTATAATTTGATACTTTCATGACAGGCTGGAGGATGTCAATTGATGTCTTGAAAAAGTTCTGAAGCTGATGACACACCAAATGTAGTCTTTTGTATCGAAACACACCAATATATGTAGAAAATGTTCTTCAAGTTCCAACTGATGATAACCTTTATTTAAATCAAGGCGATAGAAGACCTTTGCACCATTAAACTGCGTTATCATATCAGCAATGTGTGGACTTGATGTTGCTCTCGTTCAATCGCCTTGTTTGCCTGACTCATGTCAAAGCATATGTGTGCAGCTCCTTCACTTTCCTTTTTGGGCACTACCACTGTGGGAGAAACCCAAGGTGTGGGACCAGTAGATCTCTCAATGACATCATGCTTGAGTAACGATTCAATTTCTTTTTTAACAGCATCTTGTAAATGAAAAGCAATTTGCGTATGCTTTTGAACAACCGGACAGATATCCTCATAAATATGCAGCTTGACTTTCATGGTCTTAAACTTTCCTAACCCATGAAACAATGAAGGGTATTGACTTACTATTTCATTGTGAGCATTCATGTTGTAGTTTATGGAAATCAGTCCCATATCAGCATCTATGTTGAAACTGATCAGACAGGCACTTGACACTGTACCTTGAAGCACATAGATCAGTGCCTGCCTTTTTATTTTCTTGTCTTCATTGGCACTACAAATGAATTAATTATATTTTTCCTCAGGCATAATGTTTATTAAAGCAACACTGTTGATGATGAAAGGTACCAAACAACCATTTATTTTCAGTGTAATCTTTGGACAATGTTTGAATCACTGTGGTGCTTAAACATGCTGACTTTTCTTTTACCGACATTTTTCTTCAGATGCGGCTAGTCCAATATGCACATGTATAGCCTCGCCCTCCTAAAAAATAGAAAATACCGCCCTCCCACATGGAGGCACTAACACGGCGAAGCAATGAAAACACCACCAAAAAAGGGATTTCACTCTTAAAAAATGAGACATACCAAAAGACTGTTCTCAGAATAAGGCATGGGGTTTTATTTGTGCAACACTCTCTAACAAAAAGTCTTTCCCAAATGTCAAATGAACAACATTTAAATGTGCATATTTATATATATATATATATATATATATATATATATATATATATATATATATATATTCCAGGCTCAAGGTCAATAAACACCAGCACTCACGGGAACGTAGTCTCCCAGATTTTATTGGGATTCCTCAACACGACCAGACGCGTTTCGGCTGCCGCCTTTTTCAATAGTGGCCGGCGCCGACATAAAGCAGACTTTAAATAACATAATTTGCTAAACATTGACAAAGGACACCAGTCTTACTTCAAACCAAGGTGTCAGCCATTTGTAAACGTGCAATCGGTAAATAAAACATAGAGAAACAAAATTTGTACCACTTCTATCACGCCCTGAATGGGCACTTTTTGTGTTATAGTACATCTTATTTCATGTATATATAGTTATATTATTCAGCCCTGGATGGGCTTTTACCGATTCTCGTCATTAAACTCATTATGATACCCCACCGGGTTCAGTAAGAATGAACAAAATTCACATCATTCAATGTATGGCAATAAAATTAGATACAGTTCACATTTGAAAATAATCCTTATTTTAAAGGTGTACAGCCATCTCTTCCCCACTATTCAAACCTCCTGGTATTTTAGTTTGGTTGTCAATGATGTATCTTGACTCCAATCTGCGCAGTTGTAACTGCCTATCACCACCTCTTACACTGGCAGGTACGTGATCCATACAGAAAAAACTCAACAAGTCTCTGTTACTCTGATGAAATGCCTCAAAGTGCCTGGCCACCGGATATGTTACATCCTTATTATTAATGGCTCTAAGATGTTCTAAAATGCGCACTTTGGTTGGGTGTATAGTACTTCCAATGTAACGCAAACCACACGGACACACTAAACAGTATACTGTGTGGCTTATGTTACAATTCATCAGTTTCTTAATTTTCTTAGCTTCTTTCAAACCGGGCACTACGTAGTCTAGCACTTTTTACTGTTTTTACAGGCCCTGCATTTTAAGCATGGGAAAAACCCAGATAGCCTACCAAAAGTTGATGGTTTGTTCTCTTGAGCACAATGGCTTTGGACTAGACTATTTCGTAGTGACCTTGCCCTTCTGAACGTCATAAGGGGGACTTTAGGTAATTCCCTTCCTATTATCGGATCAGATTTTAAAATATGCCAGTTTTTAACAAATATTTTTCTGATGTCCGAAGCATCACTAGAATACTCCGTGATCATCCTAAAATTGTTAAGTTGTTCTTTCTTCTCTTTCTTAGTGTCCAGAGCACTGTCATTTATTAAATCTAGTCTCAATTTCCCATCCACTTTGGACTTTGCTTCTACTAGGGTCTCTTTGCGGTATCCTCTGACCTCAAATCTTTGTATACTTTCGTGAGCTGCTGCCTGATAATCACAATCACGTGTACAATTTCTTTTTATTCTCAGCAGCTCGCCATACGGAATGCTCATTATAGTTTTCTCAGAATGGCAGCTGCTAGCATGTAGCACTGAATTTCCTGCAGTTGGTTTTCTGTGCAAAGAAGTGCACAGTCTGCCTTCCGCAGGAAATACCTTAAGGTCCAGAAAGTTCACAGATTTGCTACTTATTTCTCCTGCGAACTTCAAGTTGAGGTCATTCTTATTGAGCACCTCTATATATTCTTTGGCTGACTGTTCCGTGCCTCTGTAGATGATAAATAAATCATCTATATATCTATTCCAGCTTATGACCCTATTGGTCCAATTTTCATTGTCCTCTGCCCAGGCCACCCGCTTCTCCCACCAGCCCACGAAAAGGTTCGCGTAGCTGGGAGCGAAGCAGGTGCCCATCGCAGTACCACGTATCTGTTTGAACAATTGTTCCTGGAATAGAAAGATGTTATTACAGAGACAAAAGTTCACAAATTCAACCAGCATCTTGTTGTGCTCAACCAAGGTAATCGATCGCTCCCTGAGAAAATACTGGATCGCTTCAATCCCCTGTAGGTGATCAATACTGGTATAAAGGCTTGAAATGTCAAGTGTTATCATCACCAAATCGTTATCCCAGGTTAGACTCTCCACCCGTTTTAAAAAATCCTTAGTATCTTTGGTATATGAAACAAATTGTGTCACAAATCCAGATAGAAAATAATCCACAAACCTGGACATATGTTCCGTAAGGCTTCCCAAAGAAGAAACAATAGGACGGCCAGGGGGACATGTTGCATTCTTGTGCAATTTCGGAAGATGGTAAAAGGTAGGTAGGCGTGGATGTTTACATTCGAGAAAGGCATATTCCTCCTTACTCAGCATGCCTTTATGATACCATTTGTTGAGAAGTGCCCGATATGCTGTAGTACTATCTTCAAACACTCTCCTCGCTACTTTAAGGTAGCTTGACTCGTCATTAAGTTGTAATAGCGCCTCCTTTTTATAATATTCCGCACTCATGAGCACAATATTGCCTCCTTTATCCGATGGCTTGCAAATAATGGTCTTATCCATTTGTAGATCCACAATCGCCTTTCTTTGTTTCTCAGTGATGTTTCCACCAACTTTTCTTTTATTGTTGATACAACGAAGTTTTAACAGTTCTTTAGTTACCACTTCTGTAAAAACATCGATAGGATCCAATGGCATAAGAGGGATGAACTTCGATGTAGGTTTAAAAGGGCTGCCAGGATTTGTCTGTGCAATTCCTCTTTGTTCCTTGTTCATTATGCAAGACGGGATCAAAAGTCTTGGATCTCCTTCATTTGCTAAATCCTCTAATACTGCCAGGGTTTCCAAATCTCCAGCCGTCAGATCGTCTCTAGTATTCACATTGATCCTTGCTCTTTCTTGAGTAGGTTGTTTTTTTACCTTTGAAGTATTTGAACAGTTTAACTTTTCTTGAAAACTTGAATAAGTCTATCTTGGTTTGCGTATATTCCGACTTTTTGGATGGACAAAAGCTGAGTCCAAGTTGTAATACTTCTTCCTCTGCCTCATTCAGTTTTCTGGATGTCAGGTTCACGATCGTGAGCATTCCTGTATCTAGCGTTTGCTTCCCCGTCTGCTCCGGGTCACTCTTGGCGAGGCGCTGCTGTTGCTTATGCCAGCCGCCTCTCCTCGTCCGGCGTTTCCTTTTTTCTTTTTCTGATCCGGTGGTTTTCCTCTCCCCCCTTTGCCCCATGTCTCTCTTATGACCTGGAACTCCTCGTAAAAAGGGGTTTGTATTGGGGTCGCACTCGCTGAAGAACTTGGCTCTCTTTCGTCTTCACTTTGTTCCAAGTCGGTTACTTCCGATTCTGACGTGTCTTTTTGTTCAACTGTAGCTTTGTTCTTGTTGCTTGTCAATTGTTTCCTTGGTTGATCGTATCTTTTTGCGAAGGTCAAAATACGGCCTTGTTGGTAGTCCCTTTTATCACGTTCAAACTTGTCTTGCTTTCTTTGTTTAATTTTCTGCTCATACGAGATGAGACGTTTTTTCATGGCTTCTTTCAATTCCTCTTGTTTACTCTTATCGCCATCTTTAGTGATTTCCATCTCCAGCTGACTAATTTCCTGTAGAACTATTTCTCTGTCACTCCAGGCGAATTTTATTAAAATCACTAGCATCCCCTTCGAGGATGCGGCCGTGTGTTCCGCCCATTCTTCCAGTAACAAAGGATTAGGATTTTCATATGCAGGGACTGTATAGATTCGTAGTCCTCGTGGAACCCTCTGTACTTCAATATAGTTCTGGAGTGAGGTGGCCTCCCACCATTTACGGGTTTCTCTTTCGTAGAGCCTCTCCAATTTAGCAAACTGCTCTTTCAAAGGGTTTGTGCCTCTGACTGTGGTATGACTGCTTCCACTATTTTCACCACTACTACGTGAATCTTCTCTTTTTTAAAAATTTCAATCGCTGCCTCACGTCGTGCCTCCTCATCAAACATATCCCTTAGAGCATATAGCTCAATATCAGCGTGTTATTCGTTCCCTCGGTCTGCCGTTCGTTAATTATCTTCATGCGCTACGCTTCGCCAAGCGCGCGCTTGTCAATTTCACTGGCTTTCGCTCGCGTATGAACTAAATGTTACAAAACGTCGGGCTTCAGCGTTCCCGCTGATGCCGTCCGCGAAATCCCAGCGATACAATGTTGCAAACTCTGTTACTCACAGCGGTGAAGGAAATTTCAATTCACGCTCAGTTTCCGTCTTCATTCCTTCACTCACGACCGGGTGCTTTGTAACGTGGTGACGGACACCACGCTTGTACTATTCCAGGCTCAAGGTCAATAAACACCAGCACTCACGGGAACGTAGTCTCCCAGATTATATATCACTGAAAAAACCATAGGTTTCAGGCACGTTATAGTTAGAAATTAGCATTTAAATAACCTTAGAAATTCACTGAAAAAACCATAGGTTTTAGGGACAGTTATAGTTAGTTGGACATTGCACTCGTACAAAACCCGTGAAATTCCCCCGTTATAGTTAGTTCAGCCAGGCAATTACTTGCTACGTGGCAGCCAAGTGCACTGGGCTTTTAAATGTTTTTACCGGAATGCAGCACAAGAAATTAAAAAGATTGGACTTTGACAAGAATACAAGGCTACTAATGCCAAATAGGACACTATGTCGAGCCAAGTTTGGAATTTGCATACTAGTGCATTCTGGGAATAGTGGTCTAAAGGAAAGGCCACGTGACCACTGGGATCTAAAATCAACTCACCTGTGATCAAGGCGCAAGGCGCTGAAACGTGTAAGGACTTAAGGAGTTGTTAAAGCTGCCACGTATTTCAGACACAATGAAGCTGTCAGCCTGAAAGGACGCCGAAGCTGTGGGCTTTTCCTTTTTTCGTGTTGAATTAAACAGGATTCTCCATTCCTGCTTTGAGCCCGCCCTGCAGAGTTGGGGGCCCCGGTAAAGTGGAGATTTGTAAATGCATATATATATATATTCACTGAAAAAACCATAGGTTTTAGGGACAGTTATAGTTAGTTGGACATTGCACTCGTACAAAACCCGTGAAATTCCCCTGTTATAGCTAGTTCAGCTAACTATAACTCGCGCCCCCGCAATGCACTGCTGATGACGTCACATATTACATCACTCATGACATGGTCAGTGACATCACTGATGACATCTCAAATGACATCACTGATGACATCATCCAGTGACTGTGTGTTTCTGTAAAGTTTAAATATGTTTAATATATATAGGGAAAGGCGTATTGAAGAATGAGTGGGTGTATAAGTGTCTGAATGGATGATTTAGTACGTGAGTGACTGACTCTACAAGTGAGTGATTAAACGTATCTTACTGAATGCATGGGTTAGTGACTAAACTGTGTGAATGTCTGTATCCGTCTGTTTGTTGGTGTGTAAGTGGATGCATGGATTTGCGAATAGCTACATGAGTGTCTATATGGGTTATTGATTGGTTCTCTGAGTATCTGTATGGCTGCCTGAGTGTTTGTGCGGGTGGGGTGTGTGTGACTCTATACATAGATGTGTGAGTGGGTGATTCACTGGGTGCATGATTTCAAGAGTGCATCTGTGATGGACTGCTTGGGTGGGTGAGTGTGTGTATGGGTGTGTTAGTGAGTGAATGTATATCTCAGTGGTACATGTGCGAGTAACTACATATGTAAAAGGCAGTATATATGTGTGTTAGAGTATTTAAATGGCTATAAGTGAGAGTGTGTTATTGTGAGAGTGGCTGTATGGATGCGTGTGTGCTTGTATCAGTTATTGTATAAGAGCGTAAGAATGTGCTAGTATTTGTATGAGTAAGTGAGCTGGTGTGTGTATAACTGTATAGGTGAGTAAATGGGTATGTGATTAATTTTTGCATGACTGACTAGGTGTGTGAGTACCTCTATGGATGAGTGGCGGTGTGTGTGTTTATATAGGTGTATGAGTGCATATGATAGTCCTGTACTGAGTGACTGTAAGTATGAGTGACTGTACAGGTGAGTGAGTGGATGTGTGTGTAGTAGACCTAAGAATCAGTGAGTGGGTATGTAGTTTTTGGTGTTGGAGTGTCTATGGTTTTGAGAATGGCAGTCTGTAATTTAGAGTGGGTATATCAAAAGTTATATTAGGGTGTGAGAAGATGCATGAAATTATCACATGGATGATGTCATCAATGATGTCATTTGAGATGTCATCAGTGATGTCATCAGTGATGTCACTGACCATGTCATGAGTGATGTAATATGTGACGTCATCAGCAGTGCATTATGGGGCGCGAGTTATAGTTAGCTGAACTAACTATAACAGGGGAATTTCACGGGTTTTGTACGAGTGCAATGTCCAACTAACTATAACTGTCCCTAAAACCTATGGTTTTTTCAGTGAATTTCAAAGGTTTTTTAAATGCTAATTTCTAACTATAACGTGTCTGAAACCTATGGTTTTTTCAGTGAATTTCAAAGGTTTTTTAAATGCTAATTTCTAACTATAACGTGCCTGAAACCTATGGTTTTTTCAGTGAATTTCAAAGGTTTTTTAAATGCTAATTTCTAACTATAACGTGCCTGAAACCTATGGTTTTTTCAGTGAATTTCAAAGGTTTTTTAAATGCTAATTTCTAACTATAACGTGCCTGAAACCTATGATTTTTTAAGTGAATTTCAAAGGTTTTTTAAATGCTAGTTTCTAACTATGCCAACAGAGGTAGGACATGTGAAGAAAGAAGAAAAAACGCACAGAAAGAAGCAAAAGATGTGCAGAAAGAACCAACAGAGGAGCAGAAAGAGGCCTTGTTGCAAAATCATCCTGTGCCCACAACTTTTTCAGACGGGTACTGGTGGTAACTGACTCGGACTAACCAGAGCCAGTGCGCGTTTGCACAGTGGTGAAGGGAGGGGTGGCCTGAGGTGACATGTGTGCAAACGCGCCCCATGGCGTGTTTTAAGTTGCGGGATTAAGTCCCCTTGAATCCTGAGGGTCCCTGGGGCCCAACTAGCCCCCAGGTACCTACAGTTATGACCACAGAGCTGAGTTGCAGAGAGGCGTTCCGAGGCCACGCACCTTTTTTCACCTCTCTGCAACGCAACTCTGTTGTGCTTACTGAAGGTACCTGGTGGGCTAGTTGGCCCCCAGGATTCAAAGGGAATTAACTCCCCAACTTAAAACGCACCACAGGGCGTGTTTGCGCACATGTCACCAGAGGCCCCACCCCCTCCCTTCACCACTGTGCAAACGCGCCCAACTAGCCCACCAGGTACTTCCAGTAAGCACCACAGGCCTGCGTTGCAACGCCTGTAACAAATTGTGCAGTTGTGTTTAGGTAGTGAAAAAGTTCGTGCTGGGGGCAGTGTTTTAGGGTTTAGGGTAGTGCAGTGGTGTTTGTGTAGTGTAGGGGGTCATGCTGGGGGTAGATTTAGGGTTTAGGGTAGTGCAGTGGTGTTTGGGTAGTGTAGGGAGTCGTGCTGGGGGAGTGTTTTAGGGTTTAGGGTAGTACAGTGGTGTTTGGGTAGTGTAGGGGTCGTGCTGGGGTTAGTGTTTTAGGGTTTTAGGGTTTAGGGTAGTGCAGTGGTGTTTGGGTAGTGTAGGGGATACTGCTGGGGGTAGTGTTTTAGGGTTTAGGGTAGTGCAATGGTGTTTGGGTAGTGTAGGGGGTACTGCTGGGGGTAGTGTTTTAGGGTTTAGGGTAGTGCAGTGGTGTTTGGGTAGCGTAGGGGGTACTGCTGGGGGTAGTGTTTTATGGTTTAGGGTAGTGCAGTGGTGTTTGGGTAGTGAAGGGGTTCGTGCTGGGGGTAGTTTCTTAGGGTTTAGGGTAGTGCAGTGGTCTTTGGGTAGTGTAGGGAGTAGTGCGGGGGGTATTGTTTTAGAGTTTAGGGTAGTGCAGTGGTCTTTGGGTAGTGTAGGGGGTTGTGCGGGGGTAGTGTTTTAGGGATTAGGGTAGTGCATTGGTATTTGGGTAGCGTAGGGGGTCATGCGGGGGTAGTGTTTTAGGGTTTAGGGCAGTGCAGTGGTGTTTAGGTAGTGTAGGGGGTCGTGCTGGGGGAGTGTTTTAGGGTTTAGGGCAGTGCAGTGGTGTTCGGGTAGTGTAGGGGGTCGTGCTGGGGGAGTGTTTTAGGGTTTAGGGCAGTGCAGTCGTGTTTGGGTAGTGTAGGGGGTCATGCTCGGGGAGTATTTTAGGGTTTAGGGTAGTGCAGTGGTGTTCGGGTAGTGTAGGGGGTCATGCTGGGGGTAGTGTTCTAGGGTTTAGGGCAGTGCAGTGGTGTTCGGGCAGTGTAGGGGGTCGTGCTGGGGGTGGTGTTTTAGGGTTTAGGGCAGTGCAGTGGTGTTCGGGCAGTGTAGGGGGTCGTGCTGGGGGTGGTGTTTCAGGGTTTAGGGCAGTGCAGTGGTGTTCGGGCAGTGTAGGGGGTCGTGCAGGGGGTGGTGTTTCAGGGTTTAGGGCAGTGCAGTGGTGTTCAGGCAGTGTAGGGGGTCGTGCAGGGGTGGTGTTTCAGGGTTTAGGGCAGTGGTGTTCGGGCAGTGTAGGGGGTCATGCTGGGGGTGGTGTTTCAGGGTTTGGGGCAGTGCAGTGGTGTTCGAGCAGTAAAGGGGGTCATGCTGGGGGTGGTGTTTCAGGGTTTAGGGCAGTGCAGTGGTGTTCGGGCAGTGTAGGGGGCAGTGCAGGGGTGGTGTTTCAGGGTTTAGGGCAGTGCAGTGGTGTTCGGGCAGTGTAGGGGCGGTGCAGGGGTGGTGTTTCAGGGTTTAGGGCAGTGCAGTGGTGTTCGGGCAGTGTAGGGGGTGGTGCAGGGGGTGGTGTTTCAGGGTTTAGGGCAGTGCAGTGGTGTTCGGGCAGTGTAGGGGGCGGTGCAGGGGGTGGTGTTTCAGGGTTTAGGGCAGTACAGTGGTGTTCGGGCATTGTAGGGGGTGGTGCTGGGGCTGGTGTTTCAGGGTTTAGGGCAGTGCAGTGGTGTTCGGGCATTGTAGGGGGTGGTGCTGGGGCTGGTGTTTCAGGGTTTAGGGCAGTGCAGTGGTGTTCGGGCAGTGTAGGGGGTCGTGCTGGGGCTGGTGTTTCAGGGTTTAGGGCAGTGCAGTGGTGTTCGGGCAGTGTAGGGGGTCTTGCTGGGGCTGGTGTTTCAGAGTCTAGGGCAATGCAGTGGTGTTCGGGCAGTGTAGGGGTTCTTGCTAGGGCTGGTGTTTCAGGGTTTAGGGCAGTGCAGTGGGGTTCGGGCAGTGTAGGGGGTCGTGCTGGGGGTGGTGTTTCAGGGTTTAGGGCAGTGCAGTGGTGTTCGGGCAGTATAGGGGGTCGTGCTGGGGCTAGTGTTTCAGGGTTTAGGGCAGAGCAATGGTGCTCAGGCAGTGTAGGGGGTTGTGCTGGGGGTGATGTTTCAGGGTTTAGGGCAGTGCAGTGGTGTTCGGGCAGTGTAGGGGTCGTGCTGGGGGTGGTGTTTCAGGGTTTAGGGCAGTGCAGTGGAGTTCGGGCGGTGAAGGGGGTCGTGCTGGGGCTGGTGTTTCAGGGTTTAGGGCAGTGCAGTGGTGTTCGGGTAGTGTAGGGGGTCGTGCTGGGGCTGGTGTTTCAGGGTTTTGGGCAGAGCAGTGGTGTTCGGGCAGTGTATGGGGTCGTGCTGGGGGTGGTGTTTCAGGGTTTAGGGCAGTGCAGTGGTGTTCGGGCAGTGTAGGGGTCTTGCTGGGGGTGGTGTTTCAGGGTTTAGGGCAGTGCAGTGGTGTTCGGGCAGTGTAGGGGGTCTTGCTGGGGGTGGTGTTTCAGGGTTTAGGGCAGTGGTGTTCGGGCAGTGTAGGGGGTCTTGCTGGGGGTGATGTTTCAGGATTTAGGGCAGTGCAGTGGTGTTCGGGCAGTGTAGGGGTCTTGCTGGGGGTAGTGTTTCAGGGTTTAGGGCGGTGCAGTGGTGTTCGTGCAGTGTAGGGGGTCGTGCTGGGGGTGGTGTTTCAGGGTTTAGGGCAGTGCAGTAGTGTTCGGGCAGTGTAGGGGGTCGTGCAGGGGTGGATTTTCAGGGTTTAGGGCAGTGCAGTGGTGTTCTGGAAGTGTAGGGGGTCATGCTGTGGGTGGGGTTTCAGGGTTTAGGGCAGTACAGTGGTGTTCGGGCAGTGTAGGGGGTCGTGCAGGGGGTGGTGTTTCAGGGTTTAGGACAGTGCAGTGGTGTTCGGGCAGTGTACGGGGTCGTGCTGGGGCTGGTGTTTCAGGGTTTAGGGCAGTGCAGTGGTGTTCGGGCAGTGTAGGGGGTCGTGCAGGGGGTGGTGTTTCAGGGTTTAGGGCAGGGCAGTGGTGTTCGGGCAGTGTAGGGGGTCTTGCTGGGGGTGGTGTTTCAGGGTTTAGGGCAGTGGTGTTCGGGCAGTGTAGGGGGTCTTGCTGGGGGTGATGTTTCAGGGTTTAGGGCAGTGCAGTGGTGTTCGGGCAGTGTAGGGGGTCTTGCAGGGGGTAGTGTTTCAGGGTTTAGGGCAGTGCAGTCGTGTTCGTGCAGTATAGGGGGTCATGCTGGGGATGGTGTTTCTGGGTTTACGGCAGTGCAGTAGTGTTCGAGCAGTGTAGGGGGTTGTGCAGGGGGTGGTGTTTCAGGGTTTAGGGCAGTGCAGTGGTGTTCGGGCAGTGTAGGGGGTCGCGCTGGGGTTGGTGTTTCAGGGTTTAGGGCAGTGCAGTGGTGTTCGGGCAGTGTAGGGGGTCATGCACAGGGTGTTTCAGGGTTTAGGGCAGTGCAGTGGTGTTCGGGCAGTGTAGGGTCTTGTGCTGGGGCTGGTGTTTCAGGGTTCAGGGCAGTGCAGTGGTGTTCAGACAGTGTAGGGGGTCGTGCTGAGGCTGGTGTTTCACGGTTTAGGGCAGTGCAGTGGTGTTCGGGCAGTGTAGGGGGTCGTGCTGGGGCTGGTGTTTCAGGGTTTAGGGCAGTGCAGTGGTGTTCGGGCAGTGTAGGCGGTCGTGCTGGGGCTGGTGTTTCAGGGTTTAGGGCAGTGCAGTGGTGTTCAGGCAGTGTAGGGGGTCGTGCTGGGGCTGGTGTTTCAGGGTTTAGGGCAGTGCAGTGGTGCTCGGGCAGTGTAGGGGGTCGTGCTGGGGGTGATGTTTCAGGGTTTAGGGTAGTGCAGTGGTGTTCGGGCAGTGTAGGGGGTCGTGCAGGGGCTGGTGTTTCAAGGTTTAGGGCAGTGCAGTGGTGTTCGGGCAGTGTAGGGGGTCGTGCTGGGGCTGGTGTTTCAGGGTTTTGGGCAGAGCAGTGGTGTTCGGGCAGTGTAGGCGGTCATGCTGGGGGTAGTGTTTCAGGGTTTAGGGCAGTGCAGTGGTGTTCGGGCAGTGTAGGGGGTCGTGCTGGGGGTGGTGTTTCAGGGTTTAGGTCAGTGGTGTTCGGGAGGTAGGGGATCTTGCTGGGGGTGATGTTTCAGGGTGTACGGCAGTTCAGTGGTGTTCGGGCAGTGTACGGGGTTGTGCTGGGGCTGGTGTTTCAGGGTTTAGGGCAGTGCAGTGGTGTGCGGGCAGTGTACGAGGTTGTGCTGGGGCTGGTGTTTCAGGGTTTAGGGCAGTGCAGTGGTGTTCTGGCAGTATAGGGGGTCGTGCTGGGGGTGGTGTTTCAGGGTTTAGGGCAGTGCAGTGGTGTTCGGGCAGTGTAGGGGGTCGTGCTGGGGCTGGTGTTTCAGGGTTTAGGGCAGTGCAGTGGTGTTCGGGCAGTGTAGGGGGTCGCGCTGGGGGTGGTGTTTCAGGGTTTAGGGCAGTGCAGTGGTGTTCGGGCAGTGTAGGATGCACGGGGTGTTTCAGGGTTTAGAGCAGTGCAGTGGTGTTCGGGCAGTGTAGGGTCTTGTGCTGGGGCTGGTGTTTCAGGGTTCAGGGCAGTGCAGTGGTGTTCAGGCAGTGTAGGGGGTCGTGCTGAGGCTGGTGTTTCACGGTTTAGGGCAGTGCAGTGGTGTTCGGGCAGTGTAGGGGGTCGTGCTGGGGCTGGTGTTTCAGGGTTTAGGGCAGTGCAGTGGTGTTCGGGCAGTGTAGGCGGTCGTGCTGGGGCTGGTGTTTCAGGGTTTAGGGCAGTGCAGTGGTGTTCAGGCAGTGTAGGGGGTCGTGCTGGGGCTGGTGTTTCAGGGTTTAGGGCAGTGCAGTGGTGCTCGGGCAGTGTAGGGGGTCGTGCTGGGGGTGATGTTTCAGGGTTTAGGGTAGTGCAGTGGTGTTCGGGCAGTGTAGGGGGTCGTGCAGGGGCTGGTGTTTCAAGGTTTAGGGCAGTGCAGTGGTGTTCGGGCAGTGTAGGGGGTCGTGCTGGGGCTGGTGTTTCAGGGTTTTGGGCAGAGCAGTGGTGTTCGGGCAGTGTAGGCGGTCATGCTGGGGGTAGTGTTTCAGGGTTTAGGGCAGTGCAGTGGTGTTCGGGCAGTGTAGGGGGTCGTGCTGGGGGTGGTGTTTCAGGGTTTAGGTCAGTGGTGTTCGGGCAGTGTAGGGGGTCTTGCTGGGGGTGATGTTTCAGGGTTTAGGGCAGTGCAGTGGTGTTCGGGCAGTGTACGGGGTTGTGCTGGGGCTGGTGTTTCAGGGTTTAGGGCAGTGCAGTGGTGTGCGGGCAGTGTACAGGGTTGTGCTGGGGCTGGTGTTTCAGGGTTTAGGGCAGTGCAGTGGTGTTCTGGCAGTGTAGGGGTCGTGCTGGGGGTGGTGTTTCAGGGTTTAGGGCAGTGCAGTGGTGTTCGGGCAGTGTAGGGGGTCGTGCTGGGGGTGGTGTTTCAGGGTTTAGGGCAGTGCAGTGGTGTTCGGGCAGTGTAGGGGGTCGTGCTGGGGCTGGTATTTCAGGGTTTAGGGCAGTGCAGTGGTGTTCGGGCAGTGTAGGGGGTCTTGCTGGGGGTAGTGTTTCAGGGTTTAGGGCAGTGCAGTCGTGTTCGTGCAGTATAGGGGGTCATGCTGGGGATGGTGTTTCTGGGATTACGGCAGTGCAGTAGTGTTCGAGCAGTGTAGGGGGTTGTGCAGGGGGTGGTGTTTCAGGGTTTAGGGCAGTGCAGTGGTGTTTGGGCAGTGTAGGGGGTCGCGCTGGGGTGGTGTTTCAGGGTTTAGGGCAGTGCAGTGGTGTTCGGGCAGTGTAGGGGGTCATGCACGGGGTGTTTCAGGGTTTAGGGCAGTGCAGTGGTGGTCGGGCAGTGTAGGGTCTTGTGCTGGGGCTGGTGTTTCAGGGTTCAGGGCAGTGCAGTGGTGTTCAGACAGTGTAGGGGGTCGTGCTGAGGCTGGTGTTTCACGGTTTAGGGCAGTGCAGTGGTGTTCGGGCAGTGTAGGGGGTCGTGCTGGGGCTGGTGTTTCAGGGTTTAGGGCAGTGCAGTGGTGTTTGGGCAGTGTAGGCGGTCGTGCTGGGGCTGGTGTTTCAGGGTTTAGGGCAGTGCAGTGGTGTTCAGGCAGTGTAGGGGGTTGTGCTGGGGCTGGTGTTTCAGCGTTTAGGGCAGTGCAGTGGTGCTCGGGCAGTGTAGGGGGTCGTGCTGGGGGTGATGTTTCAGGGTTTAGGGTAGTGCAGTGGTGTTCGGGCAGTGTAGGGGGTCGTGCAGGGGCTGGACTTTCAAGGTTTAGGGCAGTGCAGTGGTGTTCGGGCAGTGTAGGGGGTCGTGCTGGGGCTGGTGTTTCAGGGTTTTGGGCAGAGCAGTGGTGTTCGGGCAGTGTAGGCGGTCATGCTGGGGGTAGTGTTTCAGGGTTTAGGGCAGTGCAGTGGTGTTCGGGCAGTGTAGGGGGTCGTGCTGGGGGTGGTGTTTCAGGGTTTAGGTCAGTGGTGTTCGGGCAGTGTAGGGGGTCTTGCTGGGGGTTATGTTTCAGGGTTTACGGCAGTTCAGTGGTGTTCGGGCAGTGTACGGGGTTGTGCTGGGGCTGGTGTTTCAGGGTTTAGGGCAGTGCAGTGGTGTGCGGGCAGTGTACGGGGTTGTGCTGGGGCTGGTGTTTCAGGGTTTAGGGCAGTGCAGTGGTGTTCTGGCAGTATAGGGGGTCGTGCTGGGGGTGGTGTTTCAGGGTTTAGGGCAGTGCAGTGGTGTTCGGGCAGTGTAGGGGGTCGTGCTGGGGCTGGTGTTTCAGGGTTTAGGGCCGTGCAGTGGTGTTCGGGCAGTGTAGGGGGTCGCGCTGGGGGTGGTGTTTCAGGGTTTAGGGCAGTGCAGTGGTGTTCGGGCAGTGTAGGGGGTCATGCACGGGGTGTTTCAGGGTTTAGGGCAGTGCAGTGGTGTTCGGGCAGTGTAGGGTCTTGTGCTGGGGCTGGTGTTTCAGGGTTCAGGGCAGTGCAGTGGTGTTCAGGCAGTGTAGGGGGTCGTGCTGAGGCTGGTGTTTCACGGTTTAGGGCAGTGCAGTAGTGTTCGGGCAGTGTAGGGGGTCGTGCTGGGGCTGGTGTTTCAGGGTTTAGGGCAGTGCAGTGGTGTTCGGGCAGTGTAGGCGGTCGTGCTGGGGCTGGTGTTTCAGGGTTTAGGGCAGTGCAGTGGTGTTCAGGCAGTGTAGGGGGTCGTGCTGGGGCTGGTGTTTCAGAGTTTAGGGCAGTGCAGTGGTGCTCGGGCAGTGTAGGGGGTCGTGCTGGGGGTGATGTTTCAGGGTTTAGGGTAGTGCAGTGGTGTTCGGGCAGTGTAGGGGGTCGTGCAGGGGCTGGTGTTTCAAGGTTTAGGGCAGTGCAGTGGTATTCGGGCAGTGTAGGGGGTCGTGCTGGGGCTGGTGTTTCAGGGTTTTGGGCAGAGCAGTGGTGTTCGGGAAGTGTAGGCGGTCATGCTGGGGGTAGTGTTTCAGGGTTTAGGGCAGTGCAGTGGTGTTCGGGCAGTGTAGGGGGTCGTGCTGGGGGTGGTGTTTCAGGGTTTAGGTCAGTGGTGTTCGGGCAGTGTAGGGGGTCTTGCTGGGGGTGATGTTTCAGGGTTTAGGGCAGTGCAGTGGTGTTCGGGCAGTGTACGGGGTTGTGCTGGGGCTGGTGTTTCAGGGTTTAGGGCAGTGCAGTGGTGTGCGGGCAGTGTACAGGGTTGTGCTGGGGCTGGTGTTTCAGGGTTTAGGGCAGTGCAGTGGTGTTCTGGCAGTGTAGGGGGTCGTGCTGGGGGTGGTGTTTCAGGGTTTAGGGCAGTGCAGTGGTGTTCGGGCAGTGTAGGGGGTCGTGCTGGGGCTGGTGTTTCAGGGTTTAGGGCAGTGCAGTGGTGTTCGGGCAGTGTAGGGGTTCGTGCTGGGGCTGGTGTTTCAGGGTTTTGGGCAGAGCATTGGTGTTCGGGCAGTGTAGGGGTTCGAGCTGGAGACGGTGTTTCAGGGTTTAGTGCAGTGGTGTTCGGGCAGTGTAGGGGGTCTTGCTGGGGGTGGTGTTTCAGGGTTTAGGGCAGTGCAGTGGTGTTCGGGCAGTGTAGGGGGTCTTGCTGGGGGTGGTGTTTCAGGGTTTAGGGCAGTGGTGTTCGGGCAGTGTAGGGGGTCTTGCTGGGGGTGATGTTTCAGGGTTTAGGGCAGTGCAGTGGTGTTCGGGCAGTGTAGGGGGTCTTGCTGGGGGTAGTGTTTCAGGGTTTAGGGCGGTGCAGTGGTGTTTGTGCAGTGTAGGTGGTTGTGCTGGGGCTGGTGTTTCAGGGTTTAGGGCAGTGCAGTGGTGTTCGGGCAGTGTAGGGGGTCGTGCTGGGGTTGGTGTTTCAGGGTTTAGGTCAGTGGTGTTTGGGCAGTGTAGGGGGTCTTGCTGGGGGTGATGTTTCAGGGTTTAGGGCAGTGCAGTGGTGTTCGGGCAGTGTACGGGGTTGTACTGGGGCTGGTGTTTCAGGGTTTAGGGCAGTGCAGTGGTGTGCGGGCAGTGTACGGGGTTGTGCTGGGGCTGGTGTTTCAGGGCTTAGGGCAGTGCAGTGGTGTTCTGGCAGTGTAGGGGGTCGTGCTGGGGGTGGTGTTTCAGGGTTTAGGGCAGTGCAGTGGTGTTCGGGCAGTGTAGGGGGTCGTGCTGGGGCTGGTGTTTCAGGGTTTAGGGCAGTGCAGTGGTGTTCGGGCAGTGTAGGGGGTCGCGCTGGGGGTGGTGTTTCAGGGTTTAGGGCAGTGCAGTGGTGTTCGGGCAGTGTAGGGGGTCATGCACGGGGTGTTTCAGGGTTTAGGGCAGTGCAGTGGTGTTCGGGCAGTGTAGGGTCTTGTGCTGGGGCTGGTGTTTCAGGGTTCAGGGCAGTGCAGTGGTGTTCAGGCAGTGTAGGGGGTCATGCTGAGGCTGGTGTTTCACGGTTTAGGGCAGTGCAGTGGTGTTCGGGCAGTGTAGGGGGTCGTGCTGGGGCTGGTGTTTCAGGGTTTAGGGCAGTGCAGTGGTGTTCGGGCAGTGTAGGTGGTCGTGCTGGGGCTGGTGTTTCAGGGTTTAGGGCAGGGCAGTGGTGTTCAGGCAGTGTAGGGGGTCATGCTGGGGGTAGTGTTTCAGGGTTTAGGGCAGTGCAGTGGTGTTCGGGCAGTGTAGGGGGTCGTGCTGGGGGTGGTGTTTCATGACCGCCAGTAGATAGTTATAGTTAAAACCTATTATCCATAGGAAATCCGCGACATTCTATTTGAAATAACTCTCTTGCCGGTTGACGTATCTTCGCAAAATTTTCAAACTTTGTGGGGCGCTCCGGTCCGCTCCTACCCTTAAAGTCTCGGGGGGATTTGTCAAGCGGGGGCCGAGAAAAAGGGGGGTCCCAAAACGCGTTTTCCCCATGCAATTTTCCATAGGAAACTTTAGACACGGCTACAGCCCGAACTGCTGAACGGAATTACACCAAATTTGGCAAAGAGGTAGTTCTTGGTTCAGAAAGAACCCTTTTTGTTAAATGGTGTAAATCCGTTCAGTAGTTGCTGAGAAAATCAAAAGTAAAAAGATAGATATATCTATGGCCGCGTCGGATTCGCGCACCCTCCCGATCACGAGCTGCATGCTAATTGGATGTCAACACTCCAAATCAGGAAGTGTTGGCAGCCATTTTGTCCCTCAGTAGAACCGAGGGACAGAAACAAGTGCGCAAAGCGCACAAAGGGGGCAGGGTAGAAACACCCTGACCCCCTAGGTCTGCTCAGGGCAACAAAAAAAATCGGCAGGATGCGCTCAGGGTGCCCTCCCGCAGCCCCGGGGACCGCCACCTCCCCGGGGCTTCTTTTTTTATTTTTGAAAAACCTGTGTGGGGGCTCCAGCCCCCACACGCCCGGAGACCACCACCTCCCCGGGGCACTAAGAAAAATTACAATGGGGGTCCGTTTTGGACCCCAAGCCCCGAGGACCACCACCTCCCGGGGCTTTCAAAATGTAAGGAGGGGGCCGCGCGGCCCTCCTCCTGGAGCCTGTGGTGGCCCTGGGGACCGCCACCCCCCAGGGCCGGCTCCTGCAGTGTCCCGGGGTGCCTCGCGGCTCCCGTCCTGTCATTGCAAACTGCTTTGGATATTGGAAGAGAGAGCAGGAAACCTGCTCTCTCTTCCAATATCCAAAGCTGATTGCTTTTCCACATGGGGAGCAGCATGTTAGCTGCTCCCCATGTGTAAAAGCAATGCCGGCTCCCGTAGGACACGGGGAGCCGGCGGGACTGTGGGGGGTTTGGGGACCCCCCACAGTCCCCAACGAGAGGCCAGGCCCCGGGGATGGGGTCCCCGGGGCCATAAGTGGCCACGGAGGGGGCCACGCAGCCCCCTCCCCAAAGGTAAAAAAAGTTTTAAAAAAAAAAAAAAGTGCAAGGCCGGCCCCGGGGATGGGGTCCCCGGGGCCTTAAATGGCCTGAGGAGGGGGCCACGCAGCCCCCTCCAAATAAAAAAAGAGGCCATGCCCCGGGGATGGGGTCCCCGGGGCCAATACAGGCCCAGGGAAGGGGGGCCACGCGGCCCCCTTCCCGTTTTTTAAAAAAAAAATGTAATTAAAAAAAAAGGGGTTAGGCCCTGGGGGATGGGGTCCCCAGGGCCTAAAAATAGGGAAAAAGGAAGGGGGGCCACACAGCCCCCCTTCAGGGGGGAAAGAAAAGAAAAACGATCGGGCCCGCAGGCCCCGCCCCTTCCTTCACCACTCTGCAAACGCGCCCCTGGCACGTTTGCAGAGGGGAACGACTCCCCTTGAATACTGGGGGTCCCTGGGGCCAACTAGCCCACCAGGAACCTCCAGTATGCGCCAGGGGCTGCCTTGCAGAGAGGTGTACAGAGGCCACGCCCCTTTTTACACCTCTCTGCAACGCAGCTCTGTGGCGCTTTTGGAGGTATATGGTGGGCTAGTTGCACCCCAGGGACCCTCAGGATTCAAGGGGAGTTAATCCCCGACTTAAAACGCGCCACGGGCGCGTTTGCACAGTGGTGAAGGGAGGGGCGGGGCTTCAGGTGACATGTGTGCAAACAGGCCCCGTGGCGCGTTTTAAGATGGGGAATTAAATCCCTTCAATCCTGAGGGTCCCTGGGGCCAACTAGCCCAACAGGTACGTCCAGAAAGCGCCACAGAGCTGCGTTGCAGAGAGGTGTAAAAAGGGGTGTGGCCTCTGTACATGTCTCTGCAACGCAGCCCCTGGCGCATACTGGAGGTTCCTGGTGGGCTAGTTGGCCCGTAGGGACCCTCATGATTCAAGGGGACTTAATCCCCCAACTTAAAACGCGCCACGGGGCGCGTTTGCACAGATGTCACCTCAGGCCCCGCCCCTCCCTTCACCATTGTGCAAATATTCCTCTAAAATCAGCCGAAATACGAATTCTGATTTACTCACCTGTTATCAGGAGAGACCTCAGTGCTGCATCTTTCAGCCCAGTACTAATCCTGAAAAGTAATTTTAACCGTACTTACCAGTAACTTGAATTTCCTTCCATAGGCTAACATTGACTGGTTTCACTTGGAAATTCTTCTAAGTGTGGAGTTTTGGAACTTTAAAATATTCCTCTAAAATCAGCCGAAATACGAATTCCGATTTACTCACCTGTTATCAGGAGAGACCTCAGTGCTGTATCTTTCAGCCCAGTACTGGTCCTGAAAAGTAATTTTAACCGTACTTACCAGTAACTTGAATTTCCTTCCATAGGCTAACATTGACTGGTTTCACTTGGAAATTCTTCTAAGTGTGGAGTTTTGGAACTTTAAAATATTCCTCTAAAATCAGCCGAAATACGAATTCCGATTTACTCACCTGTTATCAGGAGAGACCTCAGTGCTGCATCTTTCAGCCCAGTACTGATCCTCAAAAGTAATTTTAACCGTACTTACCAGTAACTTGAATTTCCTTCCATAGGATATCATTGCCTGCTTTTTGCTGAAAAAGTTTCTAAGTGTTGATTTTTGAAACATACAAATATTCCTCTAAAATCAGCCGAAATACGAATTTCGATTTACTCACCTGTTATCAGGAGAGACCTCAGTGCTGCATCTTTCAGCCCAGTACTGGTCCTGAAAAGTAATTTTAACCGTACTTACCAGTAACTTATATTTTCTTCCATAGGAATCCATTGTCTGGTTTTCAGCAGAAAAGTTTCAAAGTGTCGATGTTCACAAACTACAAATATTCCTTAAAAATCGCCTGTATGACTTTACAGGAGATGCACCAGTGCTGGATCTAGGATCCAGTCCTGTGGTTAGAAAAGTAATCCATAAAGTAACTAATTGCATTTAACTAGAAATTCACATTGAGCTGAATGTTGCATTGTGTTTGAAAATGTGGTGCCCATTGCAACAACTGTAACTACTGTACTTAAAAGTCTATTGCCTATGTGCAAAGTATTTAAACTAAAGTAATTCATTCTGAGAAAGTATTTTTTGTAATGTAATGTAATGTAATTACAATGTAATTTAAAAAATAAAATATGTAAAAAAAAAAATCTAAAAATGTAATAAATCAGTATGAAAAAAATTAATATAACAATTAATACATTTAAAAATTGTCATTTACAAAACCTTTGAAATTCACTGAAAAAACCGTAGGTTTCAGACATGTTATAGTTAGGAATTAGCATTTAAAAAACCTTTGAAATTCACTGAAAAAACCATAGGTTTCAGATAAGTTATAGTTAGAAATTAGCATTTAAAAAACCTTTGAAATTCACTGAAAAAACCATAGGTTTTAGGGACAGTTATAGTTAGTTGGACATTGCACTCGTACAAAACCCGTGAAATTCCCCGTTATAGTTAGTTCAGCTAACTATAACTCGCGCCCCAGCAATGCACTGCTGATGACGTCACATAATACATCACTCATGACATGGTCAGTGACATCACTGATGACATCACTGATGACATCTCAAATGACATCACTGATGACATCATCCACGTGATAATCTGATGCACCTCCTCACACCCTAATATAACCTTTGATACACCCAATCTAAATTACAGACTGCCATTCGCAAAACCATAGACACTCCAACACCAATAACTACATACCCACTCACTGATTCTTAGGTCTACACACACACATCCACTCACTCACCCGTACAGTCACTCATACTTATGGTCACTCAGTACAGGACAATCATATGCACTCTTACTCCTATATAGACACTCAAACACCGCCACTCATCCATAGAGGTACTCACACACCTAGTCAGTCATGCAAATAATTAAACACACTGCCGTTTACTCACCTATACAGTTATACACACACCAGCTCACTTAATCATACAAATACTAGCACATTGTTACACTCTTATACAATCACTGATACAAGCACACACTCATCCATACAGCCACTATCACAATCACTCACTCTCGCTTATAGCTATTTATATACTCCAATACACATATATACTGCCTTTCACATATGTAGTTACTCACACATGTACCACTGGGACATACATTCACTCACTAACACACTCTTACACACACTTACCCACCCATACAGTCTATCACAGATGCACTCTTGAAACCATCCACCCAGTGAATCACCCACTCACACATCTATGCACAGTCGCACACACCCCATCCACACAAACACTCAGGCACCCATACAGATACTCAGACAACAAATCAATAACTCTTATAGACACTCATGTAGCTATTCACAAACCCATGCAGCCACTTACACAGCAACAGACAGATACAGACATTAACCCAGTTTAGTCACTAACCCATGCATTCAGTAAGATACGTTTAATCACTCACTTATAGAATTAGTCACACACCTACTAAATCATCCATACACACACTTATACACCCACTCATTCTTCAATACGCCTTTCCCTATATATATTAAAAATATTTAAACTTTACAGAAACACACAGTCACTGGATGATGTCATCAGTGATGTCATTTGAGATGTCATCAGTGATGTCATCAGTGATGTCACTGACCATGTCATGAGTGATGTAATATGTGACGTCATCAGCAGTGCATTGCGGGGCGCGAGTTATAGTTAGCTGAACTAACTATAACGGGGGAATTTCACGGGTTTTGTACGAGTGCAATGTCCAACTAACTATAACTGTCCCTAAAACCTATGGTTTTTCAGTGAATATATATATATATATACACACACACACATTTAAATGTTGTTCATATATATATATATATATATATATATATGAGCAAGCAATAATGACACACTTAAAAGTAGGCAAATGCAACTGTTTAATGCATGGAATAAAATACGTGAAACAAAATACAAGCAGATAATAATATGGATGTCCACTGCAAGAAATCAGAAATATATATACACTAAATACATCAGATAATCATAACCACTGGAGACTTGAATGTGCACACAGGCACACTAATTTATCACAATGAAAACACTTCAGATGATTATAACCATTGGAGACTTGAATGTGCACCCAGACACACTCACACATCACAATGTCAATAATCAAGAATAAAACACCTCACCCGCTGCAAACACTGCATCTTAGCCCACTCCAGACTGGGGGATTCACAGCCGCGTTCTGCTGCACTGAAGTAGACGCGTCCATCCCTATTCAGATTCCAAAATCCTGGTTTCCAAGTCAACAAACCCTAGATTTATAATCTCAAAACACTAGAAGTTTCTGAGAGGATGTCCTCTGCGCCATGAAACTTACTGGAGTTGGCCACTCTCCATGCAAGCATTATGAAGGCAAAAGACTTTTCACATTTCCCTATGCGATCTCACATGTTCCAGCCCCTTATGTTAACAAAGCTTGAAAAAAGTTTCTCCAAGTACAGAAAACAATCTCCAAAAACAACCTTGAACGTGAATAGCCTAAACAACTTGAGTAATCTCGGGGCCTGCCTGTGTGCGCAAAAGCTCAAACTAGACAGAGTCAGAATTCAAGATGGCATGAGGGCATGTCAAAGCCAACAGTAAGAACTTCATAATTCTTCCCAATGTACAATGCAATGCACATTTGTGCACCACTGCCTATAGAATCACACACTTCATCTCCCAATGTACAACATAATGCACATTTGAGCACTACTGGATATAACACTGCACTCCGAGACCAAAAAGTACATTCCACACCTCTCTCTCTCTCATGCTTTCAAATGCACCTCCCACACATTCTGTTCCTGGCAGGACTGTTCTACTCTGTGAAGGCTCTCCCACTCTAAAATTACAAGGTTATACAAAAGAAATCTTCAAGGAAATGTGCACATGCAGGAAAAATGGTGTTGTACATTCAAGCTAGGATAAAGTAAAATGCCAAAAGTCATTTTAAATAATGTTAGTCAACGGTCATCACGTGGTCCCAATACATGAGAGTGCCTCTGGCAATACATTCCACCCCATGGCCTATGACTATAATAACATACATATATCTAAAATCAACTTTTGAAGGGAAAGCACGAATATAAATGAAGTACACATTAAAACAGTGACATTATAAAACCTTGTAACATATTACTCCATCTAAAATAACTCATGCACATCTGATAATACCTCAGCTACGGAAATAAATGTAAGATGAATACACAAAATGAATACACAAATAGAATCAAACATGTTAACTCATTGATTCTCCTAGTGTTTTAAATGGCTAATTCTGGAACTTCTATTGAAGCAGCCAACAGTTATATATTTTGCTTAAAAATAAAGGAATCTCAAAATCTTCTTCATCAAACTGAACAGCTTCTCCTGCTTTGAAATTATATATTTTTTTACTTCTTAAGTACTCTTGGAATAATAATTTTTCACTTTCATTGTCAGTTTACTTTCATTGTCATAAAAGCACATTCAAAAACAGTCTTTGCTAGGGAGGTTCATCTGGTTGATTCAGCCAAAGGATGTCAACAACGGTGTCAGTCGACACTGTCAGGTGGTCACTTTGGGGTTGGGGGATCCCACACCCTCACGGCCCCACTCAGTCAAAGGCACCCACATGAAGGACAGGTATACCAACACGTCACAGTTTTATCTAGGAAAGAAACAAGCATCACACTTCTTGCAAAAAATATTTTTCAAAAAGCAGACATTCACCTTTTTCTTTTCTGTTTTGGGTCTGATGGCAGAATGTTATCTTTTCTGTCTGCACGGTTCTCTGCTTGTTCTGGGGAATTATCTGAGAATTCTACACACACTTTGGCCTCTTTATTCTTGGTAGTGGAGTCAAACTCTCCTTCCCCTTGCACAGTAAGAAGGGCTGAGGCAGTCCCCGTCTGTTCATACACTGTTAAATAAGTACATCCTTGATCATTTGGCATGGGCCCAAGGCAATCCATCTGCCCTATCTGCACTGGTAATTTTCCTTTCTTCAACTGGCCCCTCACCTCCTGTGTGACTGGTCTATGCTGTGCATACTGACAAAGAGGAATCACAGTTCTAAGTAAGTCTAGGGGAACATGCATCCCTTCATTCTCTGCCCACCTGTTAGCAGTGTCTTTCTCTCCTAGGTGCTCGCACTTAGTCATGCCCACTAAATCAGAATCGTGCGTCACCACCTCTGCCTCTAAGATTTTATCATTTTCATCTATAAGGAAATTAAAGTGTCTGTCTAGTAAATGTATGAAACAATGAGCATCTACAGTAAAAGTGCTTTGCAGTAACATTTCCTAAATTTCTTGTTACAACTCCTTGTTTCACTTCACAGGAGAATCCTGTATATCAGGCACCTCAAACACTAGCCATGGACTTTCTACTGGGACTTGCACCAGCTGTTCATGCAAAACTGCAGTGTATGCCTGTATGTACCACTTGATCGCATTTGCTTCTTGTGCATTACCTGTTCTGTATGACTCAAGGGAATTCATCATCCATTGCATTAGAGAAATTTCAAAATTCAAAATAACATTGTGCCTTATTGTCATCTGCCCAGTGTCTGTCAGCATGCAAAAACACAAAAGCAACTGTATCAGCCCTGTGTCTGTCAGAGCACAAAAACACACAAACAACTGTGTCTGCCCAGTGTCTGTCACAGTGCAGTGAAACATCAGCAACTGTTTTTCAAAGGGAGTAAACCATTCTCCAGCATCTGACGTTTTGATCCAAAAGCCCAAGAGCACCCTCTTCTTTCCTTGTTTTTCCCACATACTCCAAGTAGCACACTGCCCCTGAACTGTCACATGTAACACAATATCTCCTTTCTGTATTGGCTACACATCTGAAACACATTGTATAACCTCTTTTGCAGATTCAAAAGCACATTGCTGCTTCTCTCCCCACTCAGAGTCATGTTTATAAATAGCATTTTTCATCATTTCTTTTTTCAGAAAGCAATGTTTGTCACTCATTGACCAGTCTGACTTGTAACTGCAACCAACAATCGTTAGTTCTAACAGGCTGATTTGCTTATCTTTTCTGTAATTTCTAAAATGTTCCTGCACGTTACAGTCAAGGCTGAGTGCATGAAACTGTGCTACATTTTCTCGATTCAACATTACTTCAGAAACTTCTAATTCGAGCAAACATACAAGCCATGTTATCAAATCCTTCTCCCGTCTCTGCTGAAATCTGTCCAAAATACCGTTAATTTTTGGTGTTATATTCCATATAGGTACCCTATATAGGAGCAGGTAACACTGCAACCTTTTACCTATATCCTTCCCTACATTTCATACATAACGGTTCATAGGGACTCACCTTTTACCTAGATATGACACTGCATTCAGAACACAGGTTTTTCCCTGGTTCAATACTCATACATTATGCATGAGGCTTCTTGGAAGCACAGCAGGACTCACAGCAGGATGAACATCTCCTGTATAATATCTATGTTAAAGTTCAGGCCTGATGTCATCCGTTAGGCCGACACAGTAACGCAGCAAGGTAGGACCCCTGGGGAGACCTATGGGTATATATACATAATGTGTAGCTTAGACAGACAGAGGAGACCGTGACTTCCCGGCTGACACACTGACCAGATACGCTGAGGTTCCTGCATGCAGATGCTGCAGCTAGCAGTGGTCTAACATCCCTCGCGGGGTGTCCACCTCGAGACCAGGACGGGGTCCCACATTCTCTAAACTCTCAGATAATGGGGTGGACTAGATCCTAGAGGGATTCTTGGCATAACCCCTACATAGATGCTAGGTACATTTAGGTACATCTAGTTAGGGAGACATCGTAGGAGTACGCACCTTTTATCATGTGTTTTATGTACATGTATATATTCATGATTTCTGCAAGATGGTCGAACTATACCACCCTTTTACTTTCATAATATTGCTAATCATATATCTCTGCTACTGTCTAATGGTTGTTGCAGCTCATATATTCTACACTAGAATAACAACTGTTCAATAAATACTTATTGAAACGCCCAGCCTGTTTATTCTGTGTATCCCTCTGAGACAAACTAAGTGAGCATGAGTGACTGAGCGAAAAGTAGTATATTGTTTCCACAATCCTGGGGGATCAGGGTTGTCATGTTCTGAGGTTGCCAAAAACTATTCTCTCCCCGATAAGAGGAGACGCTAGTGGCACTGTGAGCTAGCTAATACAGACAGGCTAACGTATCCGGTGGGGGTGCACGGAATCCGTCCGCCACCAATCCCACAGTTTATGTTATCCAAACGTGCAGATCCTGTATAGGTAATATAGGAACTACACGACACTGGCTGAGGAAAGTCCTCCATAGAATTAATTAATACATCCTGTGAGCATTGTAAATTAACCTGCAGCTCTCCTTCAAGTACATTCTTTATCAGCAGTTCACTCTGGCTATCTAAACAGTGTGAGAATATGAACTGCGTCATACCCCATGTTTCTCAAACTCCCACTGCCTGGTACATTTGCAACTCTTTTTCAATTATTCATTTTCAAACAGTTACAGATCAGAATTTTCTTTAGCATTAACTAACTCTCTTTGTATTTCATTACGTTCTCTTTCTAACTGCGCACATTTTTCATCCAAGCTGTGCAATGCATTCAAAATGAAACAATTTTTTCTCTCTGAAATTCCAAGTTGTTTTCCCTCTTCAAAAGAAACCGTTTTGAAACATTTAAATATCTGTGCTCGCCCCTCATCTGTTAAACATGCATTAGAGGCAACTTCCCACCCTAATACCTCAGTTGGCATTTGGGATTCTGCAATTGAAAACAATGACATTTTAGAAAACATTTTCCCCTCTTTAAAACATTTTTTGTATCCTGCAGAGTAATGCCAAAATGTATTGCTTCGCCCTCCCAAATAATAGAAAATACCGCCCATACGGAGGCACAACCACGACAAAGCAATAAAAGCACCACCAAAAAAGGAATTTCACTCTTATAAAATAAGACTCATCAAAAGACTGTTCTCAGAATACGGCATGGGGTTTTATTTGTGCAACACTCTCTAACAAAAAGGCTCACCCAGATGTCAAATGAACAACATTCAAATGTGTATATATATATATATATATATATATATATATATATATTCACTGAAAAAACCACAGGTTTCAGGCACGTTATAGTTAGAAATTAGCATTTAAAAAACCTTTGAAATTCACTGAAAAAACCATAGGTTTCAGACACGTTATAGTTAGAAATTAGCATTTAAAAAACCTTTGAAATTCACTGAAAAAACCATAGGTTTTAGGGACAGTTATAGTTAGTTGGACATTTCACTCGTACAAAACCCGTGAAATTCCCCCGTTATAGTTAGTTCAGCTAACTATAACTCGCGCCCCCGCAATGCACTGCTGATGACATCACATATTACATCACTCATGACATGGTCAGTGACATCACTGATGACATCACTGATGACATCTCAAATGACATCACTGATGACATCATGCAGTTACTGTGTGTTTCTGTAAAGTTTAAATATTTTTAATATATATAGGAAAAGACGTATTGAAGAATGAGTGGGTGTATAAGTGTCTGTATGGATGATTTAATAAGCATACTAAAAACTATTACCAAGCCTACCCAGAAAAGAAAGAAAAGTATCCCGGTGATTATCCATAATTCTAACCAGGGTGACACCAGGTAAGTCTTTTTAAGAAAGTTCAGAAAGTCTTTTATTTGCTGTTTGCGTGATTTTTTGGCTGGCGTCGTTTCCGGTTTGCTTGGATCCAAAGAAAACGTATCAAAGTTTATGAAGTAGCCAGAAGCAGTTCGATCAATTGTTGGAATTGCATCAGGATTCGTTGAAATCGTTCTTTGCTCTTGTCGAGGTTTGTTGACGTAGACATCTGTATTTGGTCGAATAACAACTTGTGTGTTATTTTGAGTTTGATTATGAATTTGAACTTCAGGTTCAAGAGGAACGAGTTCCATAGCATTGTTGCTTAGTCCTTCATTCCATGTTGGAGGCTCTTCGAACATGATGAGTCTTTCCGTTTGAACTTCTTGGATTGTAGCGAGAGGAGGGCGTCTGCTACTTTGGAGTCCACGTGGCCTACTGCTTAGTATCGGCCACATAGTGTGGTTTGATTAGGTCAATTGAGACAAATCTTTTCTCCTTTTTTCCGGCAAGAGGCGGTAGCAGTACAGTTCTTGTTCCTTCAATTGCTAGGACTGGTACAGGTTTTCTGTAGGATGGCCCAAATTCTTTCTTGTCCGCTATTTTCTCTCTGACCAGATCCCCGACTTTTGGGATCCAGACAGGTCTTGCCGTGACTGATTTGACTTCCCCAGTGGCGGTCTGCTTCAGATGGACATTACTTTGTTGTGTCCTGGATTCATTTAGATCCTGTAAAACAGCCAAACGATCATGGATGTCAAAAGGTTTTTCATCCGCCACTGCGCCTTCACAATCAAGATCAGGTACCCATATTCTTGTCCTAAATAGGACCTCATATGGAGTGACACCCCCTAGAGAACTTCTTGGCATATTGTTTGGGGCACGCTGAACTCCATACAGATGTTTTACCCCACTTTCATCCGTGCCTAATACTCTAGCTGTTAAAGATTGCTTTAAGTCTTGTTTTTTTCTCTCCACTACCGAATTTCCCTCGGGATGGTACGGAGATGAGTGCCGCAATGCTACACCCAGTCCTCGCATGGCCTCCTTGTAAGCCCGAGAGCTAAACGCAGGCCCTGGTCAGAATGTAATGTGCCAATTGCGTATGTCCATATGAAGACTCGCAAATCTTTTATAACAGTTCAAGCGTCAGCCGAGCGCTGGGGCCACACCCTTATGAATATCGAGCAGGAATCAACTGCAACCATGATATAATTGTAAGCCCCTTCACATTTTAAAGGGCCGCAGTGGTCCAGGTAAGTGCACGCGAATGGTCAGTCTGATGCTGTCTAATAATGGAACCTGTGCTGGGCTAGCTAAGGCGGCTCCATTTATCTGTTGACAGATGTCACAGTTTAAGACGAAGTCTTTGGTCTGCTTTGTTAATCCTGGCCACCAATAGCTTTGTTTCAGAAAAGAAACTGTTGCCGCGGCTCCTGCATTTACAGAACCCATCCCTTCGTGTGCTGCTAGAATTAAACCTAACCTATGATCCATATTTGGAATTACTCTATCCCCCACTCCAGGAATCTGAGCAAATGGAATGTTATTGGCATCTAACTTGTAGGAGTTCTTGAGTGGAAACCTTTTTGGTACTGCTCCGCTGTTTTTGCGGGTTGCATTATTAGCTACCATAATCTCACTGTCTATTCTCATTTTAGAACGAGTGATTGCAGCTACAGAAGCCGTGCGTACAGCCCCCTTTGTGGCTTCATCAGCTAATGAATTCCCTTCAACGTGAACGCCATCACACTGATGACTCAGTGTATGTATCACGTGAGCCCTCGGTATTTCGGTTTTCAACTCCACTACCTGTTCCCATTGCATTTTATGCTTAATTGTGCCACCTTTCTCATCTTTGAACCCGTTTTGAACCCAGTACTGCAAATATTCATTGTAAGACTGCACACAGTAGAAGGAATCGCACACAATTAGTGTGGGGAATTCTCGATCCATATTTACAAGTGCCAGTATCAGTGCATTTAATTCTGCCAACTGTGCCGTGCAGTCTCCCAGAGATTGCGTTTTTGTGCAACTTGGGTGGAACTTACCATCCCGCATGCGACCTTTAACAATTGCACATGCTGCGCTATGTTGTTGCTTACTTCCTATGGCCAGTTGAGCAGATCCGTCAGTATAAATAATATATTCATACTGATCCAGAGGCATTATTTCGTTTGGTAGAGGATATTCTTGTTCGTATTGCAGGAATGCTTGTGTCTTTAAATTTGGGTCGTACCTGTATTCTACATCTGTTGCAGTGAGAGAATAAGCCCATTGTATCCATCTTGGATGTAAGGCTTTATCGTTGGGAACACTTGCCTTTGTCGCAGCCTCTAAGGCTGGAACTGGAGTAACTACTTTTATTCGTTTCCCCTGAGCCAGTGCTCTTTCTCTCACTACAGCGGTCTGTACTGCTGTTAGAATCTTTTCTGTAGAGGCGAAGCGCATCTCAGCATTTGTGTACAAATGTGATTTGTATGCAATTGGTACTGTCTCACCTTCATTGTATGTTAGATAGGTGTACCCTGATTGACCCGCGATTATACGGACCACCAGGTTGCGTATGTTTACGCGTGTCTGTAAGTGTTTGGAAGCTATCATGTCAGCTTGTAAGGAACGAAGTGTATCTGTGTGTTCCTGTGTCCAATTTCTGGCTGAGAAATCAGGTTTAATTAAGTCGTAGAAAGGTTTTACTCTTTCTGCGTAATCCAAAATGTATGTTCGACCAAAATTTAGGAATCCCAGTATTGATTGTAAATTTTTCAATGATTTCGGAGGTTCGAGCAGCGCACATTTTTCAAAAAATTGGCTGCTAGGCTCTTTCCTTTACTTGAAAGTTCGTATCCTAAAAACAGGACACTGAGGTGGGCAATTTTTTATTTTTTAAAGTTAAATTTGTAGCCCTCAGATGCAAATCCCAAAATTATGGTATTTACTCTGTTCAAGTGTTCCTCCAGGTCATCGTCCGTCAGATAAATATCATCCACATAGGACAATGCCTCTTCATCCAATTTTTGAAGTAACTCAGTTACTCTGGCCGAAAACAACCCCAGGCTGTTCTTATACTCCTGGGGGAGTCGACAAAATTGACGCTGGGTCCCTAGCGTTGAGAAGGCTGTTAGATGCCTGCTTTCAGGTGCTATATTCTGGTAGAAGAATTCATTTGAGATATCAAGTGTTGTTTTATATTTTTTCCGCACAATGTTATTGATTAATGCAGCACTGTGTGCATTTTGGACAGCAAATGTCTTAGTGCAAGTGTTTAAGTGTCTGTAATCTAAAACTAGACGATATGTATTGTCAGGTTTCATGACAGGAAACAAAGGATTGTTCAGTGGTGAGGTGCAAGTTTCAATCACCCCTTGGTATTCAAGTTGATCTAAGATCTCCCTGACCTGTTTTTTAGCTTCTTGCTTTATTGGATACTGCCTCTGTGCGGTTGGAGTATTTTTTATAGGAATTATGTGCTGGGTGGAATCCTCATCCCATCCAACATGATATTTATATAATGCCGGAGCCTGGGCTACCGCCCACTCCTGCACATATGTATGTTGTACATGCCTGGGAATATCGTCTGAGAATGCCGGCATAATTACCGTGTCTTCTTTAGGGCAATCCATGACGAACGCTGTCGGCCAATCTTGTTCAGCTAATAGAATATCATAGCCAAACGTCAGGTTCTCACAAAAGAGACCTCTCACTTTCCTACTCTTGTCCCCCTCCATCTGGAGCATTATTTCATATACTTTATGTGGGACACTTACCCTAGTATCAGGTGTTTCTACAGTGATATAATCATTCAAGTCCGCTGTCACCAGAAATTCCTTCAGGTTCTGGCGAGCTATTGTTACTTCTGCCGCACTGTCTAGCATCGTCAGAGCCCATTCCCCATTCAGTAGTCGAGTCCTCAGAATTCTGGGCATGTCTGATCTTTAGACCTGCAAGTTTCTTCTTTTTGAACTGTGGCTTTTGCTTTGACTTTTCTTCTTTCATAGAAGTGTAATCTTGAGCGTGCTGCTTGTCTCTGGACTTTGTACGCTCTTCTTGTCTTTCTGACCGTCCTTCCCTCTCGGAGTTTTTCGATGAACCCTGAAAGGAACGAGAGGAACCTGATACCTGTCAGGTTTCCTAATGTTATCCTTATTCCTGAGATTAAACCTCTTTTCGGAGGACTCCTGTGGAGGAGATCTACCTCAGAATTGAGATCTATTTCCTTTAAAGTTTTGTTGTTTTTTATTATCTCACTTCTTTTTAGAAGAGGCAGGTGTCTGCTTGGAAGTGTCCTTTTCAGAACTGCCCATCAGTTGTGGTTTTAAAGCTTTCCCACCCAAACTGTCTCTGCCTAATTCTGCATACGCAGTTTCAATTATTTTGGGTAGTTCGTGTTCCTATTCTAAAGGATCGAACTCCCTCAGGAGTTGGCGGATTGCCACTGAGGCTGCTTCCCACTTAATGTTAGCTATTATTATGGCTGATACCTGGGCATAGTTACCTAGTAACTTCATCCCTAAGTTTAGGGCAGGTGCTGCTCCACAATCATTTTGTATTTCTCTCAATACGCCTGGTAATACTGCTAATGACGGGATACCATGAGTCTTGGTATAAATGGCAGCAAAGACTGTACCCCAAGTGGTACAATCTTCTACTTGTGGTGTTATCCCCATGGGCAAGCAGATTGTTAGCATTCTGTGTTTTTCATACGGGGTAGTATTCTGGAATACTGCCTCGAGCTGTGTGATTTTCTGAGCTACCCATAATGGCATTTGTTCACGTTTAGAGGGCATTTTACCCATCACTGCGTGTAATGTTTGTGGTGTGATTTTAGTTGCTGTACCCTGTACTTGAGTTCCATTAGTTGCAACTATTGCTGGTTGGACAGTGAATGTCCTCATGACGAATTGCGTCATGTTTCTATAGATTTTAATTAAATATTTGTGTTGTATGAGTAAGTCTCCTGGTGGCATTGTGTTAATGTCAGGATGTGGTGTGTAGGCCGCTAATATCGGCCATGCTGCCCCTTCTCCTCCAAGCAGGCCTAATCTTACTCTTCTTTTTATGTGGGGTAGGGCGCCTTTAAACCAGTATAAGTGTTCCTGGTACATGAGTGGAACCTCTATGTCTTCGAACGGACAATATTCCACTGGTGCATCTCCTTCTGTGTAAGAGTGAAATGTCTGTGTTCTTGCATTTGCTGCTGGGAATGTAACCCATGAATAAAATATTATTTATTTGATTTGTGTGCCTCAATCACGAAAACTACTAAGCCACCCCTAGCTGATAAACCATTTTCTAACAGTTTTAGGGTGATTGTATGTCTGAATTTTTCTGCAATCGGAATTGCGTCTGCATCTTCTTCTCCTGAGAGGTGTAGTGCTACTACTACGTTATCTCTTGTCTCAGTTATTTTTGTAAAGAAGAAGTTTGTTCAAGTGAACTAAGATAAGGTTTTTATGCACAATTTTAGGAACACTGTGTCCTTCAAGCCTGATTAACCAACAGCCATCTGATTAATTCCCCATCTTAAAACACGCCACGGGGCCTGTTTGCACACATGTCACCTGAAGCTCCGCCCCCTCCCTTCACCACTGTGCAAACGCGCCCCGTGGTGCGTTTTAAGTTGGGGGATTAAGTCCCCTTGAATCCTGAGGGTCCCTGGAGTCCAACTAGCCCACCATGTACTTCCAAAAAGCGCCACAGAGCTGCGTTGCAGAGAGGTGTAAAAAGGGGCGTGGCCTCTGTACACCTCTCTGCAACGCAGCCCCCTGGCACATACTGGAGGTTCCTGGTGGGCTAGTTTGCCCCCAGGGACCCCCAGTATTCAAGGGGAATTACTTCCCCTTCTCAAAATGCGCCAGGGGCGCGTTTGCAGACTGCTGCAGGGAGGGGCGGGGCCTCCAGCACGATGCCGGTCTTTTTTTTTTTTTTTTTGATTGGGAGGGGGCTGCGTGGCCCCCTTCCCTCAGCCACTTTTGCCCCGCGGACCCCATCCCCCGGGGCCTGAGGAGTTTTTTTTTTTAAATAAAATTTAAAAAAACGGGAAGAGGGCCGCGTGGCCCCCTTCCCTGGGCCTGTATTGGCCCCGGGGACCCCATCCCCGGAGCAAGCCCTCTTTTTTTATTAAAAATTTGGAGGGGGCTGCGTGGCCCCCTCCTCAGGCCATTTAAGGCCCCGGGGACCCCATCCCCGGGGCCGGCCTTTAAATATTTTTTTTATTTTTTTTAGGGAGGGGGCTGCGTGGCCCCCTCCCTGGCCACTTATGGCCCCGGGGACCCCATCCCCCGGGGCCTGGCCTCTCGTTGGGGACTGTGGGGGTCCCCAAACCCCCACAGTCCCGCCGGCTCCCCGTGTCCTACGGGAGCCGGCATTGCTTTCCACATGGGGAGCAGCTAAGATGCTGCTCCCCATGTGGAAAGCAATTTGCTTTGGATATTGGAAGCGAGAGCAGGTTTCCTGCTCTCGCTTCCAATATCCAAAGCAAGTTTGCAATGACAGGACAGGAGCCGCGCGGCTCCCGTTCTGTCATTGCAAACAGCAGTGTCCTGGGGGTAGGCACCCCGGGACACTGCAGGAGCTGGCCCTGGGGGGTGGAGGTCCCCAGGGCCTCCACAGGCTCCAGGAGGGGGCCGCGCGGCCCCCCTCCCCACATCTAGAAAGCCCCGGGGCGGTGGTGGTCCCCGGGGCTTCGGGGGTCCAAACGGACCCCCATTTTAAATTTCTTAGTGCCCCGGGAGGTGGTGGTCCTCGGGCGTGTGGGGGCTGGAGCCCCCACACAGGTTAAAACATTTTAAAAAGAAGCCCCGGGAGGTGGCGGTCCTCGGGGCAGCAGGAGGGCAAAGAACCCTCCCGCACCATTATTTTTTTAAGCCCCGGGGGTGACGGTCCCCGGGGCTTGGGGGCCTTAGAGGCCCCCCACATATTAAAAAGAAACCCCTGCATGCCCTCGGGACTTGGCCCACCCGGGGCCAATTAACAACGAAGCGCGGGAGACCGCGCGCTTCGTTTTTCTCTGCGGGATCCGCGCACCCTGAGCGCATCCCGCCGATTTTTTTTAAATGCTTTTTTCTGCCCAGGGGTCCTTGTGGGACCCCCTGAGCAGACCTAGGGAGTCAGGGTGTTTCTACCCTGCCCCCTTTGTGCGTTTTGCGCACTTGTTTCTTCTGGGTTTTTTTCTAATCGGCAGGATCCGCGCACCCTGAGCGCATCCTGCCGATTAAAAAAAATATGCTTTTTCTGCCCAGGGGGTCCTTGTGGGACCCCTGAGCAGACCTAGGGGTCAGGGTGTTTCTACCCTGCCCCTTTGTGCGTTTTGCGCACTTGTTTCTTCTGGGTTTTTTTCTAATCGGCAGGATCCGCGCACCCTGAGCGCATCCTGCCGATTTAAAAAAAAATGCTTTTCTGCCCAGGGGGTCCTTGTGGGACCCCTGAGCAGACCTAGGGGTCAGGGTGTTTCTACCCTGCCCCCTTTGTGCGTTTGTGCACTTGTTTCTTCTGGGTTTTTTTCTAATCGGCAGGATCCACGCACCCTGAGCGCATCCTGCCGATTTAAAAAAAAAATGCTTTTTCTGCCCAGGGGTCCTTGTGGGACCCCCTGAGCAGACCTAGGGGTCAGGGTGTTTCTACCCTGCCCCCTTTTGCGCTTTGCGCACTTGTTTCTGTCCCTCGGTTCTACCGAGGGGACAAAATGGCTGCCAACACTTCCTGATTTGGAGTGTTGACAGCCAATTAGCATGCAGCTCGTGGTCGGGAGGGTACGCGGACCCTACTCGGCCATAGATATATATGTGACTTTACTTTTGATTTTCTCAGGAACTACTGAACGGATTTACACCATTTCACAAAAAGGGTTCTTTCAGAACCAAGAACTACCTCTTTGCCAAATTTGGTGTAATTCCGTTCAGCAGTTCGGGCTGTAGCCGTGGCTAAAGTTTCCTATGGGAAAATGAATGGGGAAAACACGTTTTGGGACCCCCCTTTTTTCTCGGCCCCCGCTTGACGAATCACCCCGAAACTTTCAGGGTAGGAGCGAACCGGAGCGGGCCATAAAGTTTGAAAATTTCGCGAAGATTCGTCAACCGACGCAAGAGTTATTTCAAATAGAATGTCGCGGATTTCCTATGCAAAATAGGTCCTAAATATAACTATCTACTGGCGACCGCCAGTAGATAATATATATATATATATATATATGTATAAATATATGTGCAAGTAATAATAACACACTTAAAAGTAGGCAAATGCAACTGTTTAATGCATGGAATAAAATACATGAAACAAAATGCAAGCAGATAATAAGATGGACGTCCACTGCAAGACATCAGAAATATATATATATATATACACTAAATACATCAAATGATCATAACCACTGGAGACTTGAATGTGCACCCAGACACACTCACACATCACAATGTCAATAATCAAAAATAAAACACCTCACCTGCTGCAAACACTGCATCTTAGCCCACTCCAGACTGGGGGATAAATAGCCGGGGTTAAGAGCCTCCTCAAGCCAGGTTCTGCTGCACTGAAGTAGACGCCTCCGTCCCCATTCAGATTCCAAAATCCTAGTTTCCAAGTCAACAAACCCCAGTTTTATAATCTCAGAGCACTAGAAGTTTCTGAGAGGACGTCCTCTGCGCCAAGGAAACTTACTGGAGTTGGCCACTTTCCATGCAAGAATTTCAAAGGCAAAAGAGTTCTCACGTTTCCTTCTGCGCTCTCAAATGTTCCAGCCCCTTATCTTAACGACGCTTGAAAACAATCTCCAAGTACAGAAAGCAACCCCCAAAAACAACCTTGAACGTGAATAGCCTAAACAACTTGAGTAATCTGGGGGCCTGCCTGTGTGTACAAAAGCTCAAGTTAGACAGAGTCAGAATTCAAGATGGCACGAGGGCATGTCAAAGCCAATAGTAAGAACTTCCTAATACTTCCCAATGTACAACACATTGCACATTTGTGCACTACTCCATCACACACTTCATCTCCCAGTGTACAACATAATGCACATTTGAGCACCACTGCATATAACACTGCACTCCGAGGCCAAAAAGTACATTCCACACCTCTCTCTCTCATGCTTTAAAAATGTATATCCCACATGTTCTGTTCCTGGCAAGGCTGTTCTACTCTGTGAAGGTTCTCCCACTCTAAAACTACAAGGTTATATGAAAGAAATCTTGTACATGCAGTAAAAATTATGTTGTACATTTAAGCTAGGATAAAGTAAAACACCAAAAGTCAATTAAAATAATGGTAGTCATAGGTCATCACGTGGTCCCAATACATGGGAGTGCCTCTGGCACTACAGCACACTCCTTTCTAAGGTAAACATCCACATGTCACAGCCATCTTCTTCACTTTGATTTGATACTGATCTAAAAGAACGACTTGGCTAAGTTTTAGATGGCAATCAACTTCGTTCAGCGTTGATTTATCTTAAATGATGTCGTCGCTTGGCCTTGTGGGTGAGGGTCGAACACTGCTTCTGAAACATTCCAGTGCCCATTTTGCCTTCACGCCGTGATGCACTTGCTTTTTCCTTTACTCTGCAAACTGTCAAAACTTTCCACAGTCTTTACATATCTGTATAATGGTGGGACATTTACCTTCACATGGAAACAAAAATCCACATCAAAACCATAATTTCTTTTTACTTGTAGACATCACCTTGTGTCCTTTAATCTTTGGCTTTGGCTTATTTTTCACACTCATGACCTATTCATTCTGGGCACCTTTGGCCTCCATGTAAGCAACTTGTCTATTGGCATTCTCTTCATCTCTAACAGACATTAACCCTCACTTCAGACTTAGGGGTTGATTACGATGTCGGTCAAAAAGGCTCTGAATTGGATTCGGGTCTGCTGCATCCGATTTAGAACCAGTCTTTCCGACCGATTAGGAAAGATTTCCGACCAACCGTTTATGATAGTCGGAAAGCGTTCGGACTTTCCAAGTTGGTTCTGACTCGGTTCCGAATGGCATTCCGAGGAACCAAGTGATTTGGAGCCGACTCGTACAGGTCTACGGACCGCATTTCTGACCCAGCGGTCACGATGTTGGATTTGGCCAGCCTTTCCAAATCTGTTATTCCGACATGGATCGGATGTTGGACTCTGAATTTGGGGGCCTGTAGCGGGCCCCCCTTCAACCGGAGTTTTCTGAATGGGGCCCGTGGGGGTACCCAAGGGACCCTCCTTTCAGATCATGCACAGTGTGGCAGGCACCATGGGGTGCCCAACACAAGGCACACAATTTTCCCCACCCACCCTTTTCTTCAATGGGAGCCTGTGTATTTGGACGGAACACAGGTTCCTATTGAAGTCAATGGTAGTCCGACCGAATGGTATCCGGAACCATCATAATCGGTTGGCCGGACTCCCCGAATCCAATTCGGTCAGAAACCATTCTGAGACCGATTCGGTCGGAATGCTTTCCGACCAACATCATAATTGGGCCCTTAGAGTTTAGAGTTTCTCTCAGCATTCGTCATCTGAATGAATCTGACAAGCATCCATCAATAACTCTAAGATGTATAGCTTCTTCATCATTACATTCATTGAACATACAGTGTTTGATGAGTGTGTCGAGTCTCTCCACAAATTCATCAATGGTTTCACCAACTTGCTGTTGTTCTTGACTGAAAATGTATCTTTCGTAATCTACATTAGGCATTGGATTGAACTTGCGATTCAAAGTTTCTTTAATCTGGCAGTATGTGATTTCTTTGTCAGTTCATGGCATTTTCCTTTAACTTCTTTTACACCATCACCAGCAAGGTTTTTGAGGTATTTGATAATCTTTTTGTTATCTGTCTCTTCAAGTGCATCAATGAAATCTTCAAATGTCTCTATCCACACAATCCATCTATCACCAATATTTTGCTTTTTGGGGGTATTGAAGGGTGGTGGTGGTTTCAGAAAGGCCGCAAAATTGAAGCTATTTATGGGAGTGGCTGACATGGAGGAAGGAGTTTGTCAGCTGTCCACTAGGACCTGCATCATCTGCACCATCTCCGAGGCCCTGCAATGAATCGGCCTCTGGATCGTCCTGGACAGTTCGTGGTACGGTGACCTCTTTCTTGGTCTCCATCGGAGCCCTTCACTTTCTGGAAACCTCTGGAGTTGTTCTGAGCTGCGACCTGGCAGCTTTGGTGGTGTACCACTTCAGATGTTGAACAGTTCAATAAGCACAACCCTCAAGCTTCTTCCTGGATCTCCTTGCCTGGTGCTGAGGTCATAGAGCTCCACTTATCAAGACTCTGGTAAGTGCAATGACAATATGATTTCTTGTCAATTGTTTTGTCAGCCAGCGCATTAGGCATTTTGACTATTGCAATCTTTAGTGCTTCTCTTCTGTATCTGTATGTATTCGCCTTTGACAACAGCTACCGTTTAACATGTGACTTTATCTTGCATGGCACTGCAGTACCTTAATGTAAGACCTGAGCAGCAGCTTCTCAATCAATGACGTGTAGATGCAAGCAATGCTTTTGTTATCATCAACTGCTTCGCAGTGGCTGGAGCTGCGCTTTGACTCCACATGCATAAAGCATTGATTCCATACTTCGACGATGGCAAAAGTGGCATGCACCAGCAGTTTATTTGGAGCACAGCAAACTCTCTCAGAAAGTACTGTCGATCTTTGGGTTACTTATCCTATATCTTGTTGCCATTTGTAGCATCTTCCCGCAGCCTGGACACCCACAAATGATGACGTCACACACGTAGCTTAGTATTGCACATCTTTAGTCTTCTGCATATAACTGCGAACTCAACATTCTAAATCAACCTTCATTGCATTCTGCTCTAACCCCTATGTCATAGCTCTATGGAGTCCACCATTAACCAAAACGGGTTCCTTCATTGCTAACTCACAAGACAAGACACTATGCACAGGACCCAGAGATTAAGATCAGTTTTTTCATCCCTATCTAAGCAAAGTGTTGATTAATGGAGAATATTAATCACCCACACGGAAGAATCTGGCTGCCGTACTGTACCATATCTCCTGTTTTCATAACCTAGAAAGAAACAATGTCCTCATGGACGCCTGGTAAATTGAAGATGTTTCACTCTCTGGGCACTTCATCAGACAGCTGGTAAGATTAATTGTCATTTTATACTCACATGAATTTAGGTAACACCTATATTTAGAAGATAAAGAGGTAGTTACTCCTCTCTGGACGTGTCTGCACAACTGGACATTGTTTCGTAATCAACATGTCTTTTCAATATTTTGAAAGGCCAGAGAAAGGTGTTTATTCCCTAAGTAAAGTTCATAATATTCTCTATGAAATGCCACATCATCAGGGAATGAGGCCTTGTCCTAGGAAGTGTGGGCCCTTTCTTTAAGCAGGCTCTCAACTTGGGATGTGGGAGTCGGTGCTTGAAGCTGCCCTATCCCTGGGTCTATCATGGATGGGACCGCAATGCACAGAGGCATTGCCCACAGTTCTCAAACAGAGAGGCTGTTTCAGAAGATGAGTGTCCTTGGAGCTCCGTTATTGTGGTGAGGGGTCATGGCCGGACTGGCAGGGGGGCGGTTTTGCAGTGGTGCTGCAATATTGCCCCCAGTAACAAAAGCAGCAAGCTCCCGGAGCCAGGCAGTGCTTCCCCAGGGGCTACTCTGAGAAAATTGCCAGGGCTGCTTTGATTTTCCACTCCGGCCCTGTGAGGGGCTGTGTTGGGACAAGGTGAAATGCCACAGAGGGCTGTTTTGGCGATAGCTCAGTAATGAACAGGAGCAGGATGATTTAAGTGAAATATTCAAGCAGCTTTTAAAGGACACAAACACTACAGTATTTCAATGTCACGCTATCCTGCTTCTCCTGTCCCGGCCTGGTAGAGGAGGCATTTGACGCACGTATTTGTGCAAATGAAATTACACCTGTATTTGTTATAGCAAATGTTTTTAATTCCATGTACACGTAGATTAATTGCTTTGCCAAGAACCACACATTATTTCTTCAGTGCTGTAGTTTTAGAAACCCATTCTAGGATTGTAAATTCTGTATGTTCTGCAGCTTTCATGAAAATATACTGTTGATTATTTTGAGCTTTCTGTGACTATTTGGACAGTTTGTTGATTAAACATGATTATTGTGTGAGTTCCTTTTAATAGACTTTTAATAGACATTTTGATTTATAGCAGAATTTCTTTACTGTTTTGTAGCATGTAAATTTCCTTAGATTAAAGCGTGCGATTATTGTATAGTTTCCCAGTGGGTTACAATTAGAATAGAAGATACATAAATTATACCAATTATCTTGCCTTACATTTACTGAGCACTGAGCACTTTTTGGCGTGGAGTAATTGTTAATCTGAGTCCAGGGGCTGTATGTTTCGTCAAACTATTTCTATCAGCTGCCACCCTCTCTGTGCTGCTTCACAAATGGACAGTGACCATCCATTCTCATTGATGTAGGCAAGCTTTCATCAATTAGAAATAACACCTAATTTAGACATGGCTCTTTTAGCATGACTAGGCCTCACTTGGCTTGCAATGACAATATTCATATTTGTATATATCTAAGTGCAAATTTAAATTACAGTCAGCAAGCCTTTCTTTCTTTCTGTATCCTTGTGCATTTCTCCATTACAGCAGAATTCTTGAAAAGAAGCTTTACTCTATGGTGTTTGCAATGTAATATTTGTATCACTCGAAGAAAGAATGTCCAGGATGTTTCATACCTTTTCGAGGTTTCCTGCCAAAGCTGTACATGTGCTATTCATAAACTAAACAGATTATTGAACTGCTATGTTATATAAAAATGACTGTGAGAAACTAGGGTTTTTTGCAGTGTCCCCCCCACTTTGTGCCCCCGTTTTACTACTAGATGCAGATTTTCTGATTGATTGTGGCCTGGGCTCTGCTAACCAGTAGAAGTACATCGTAATTATGTATAATTACAATTGGTACTGACAACCTACCTGTAAGTCCCTGGTAGGGAATGTAGGTTTAGAGGCCCAGCAGATTTTATGCACTTAAGTGTGCACTTCTGTGTTGCCTGCTGTCAGCCCTACTTCGCAGGCTGCTATTAAAAATAAAATGTTATGCAAATTAGTCTTTGGAATTAAAGGTATTTCCAAAGTCTTAAACTACCTTATTTTTACGTATACATCACCCCCAAGGTCTGCCCTATGTGCTCCAGGGGTAGGGTGCAATGTTAAAATAAGAAGGGATATTATAAACAATGGGGCATATTAGCAAGAAGAGGCGATAATCATCGCTAACCCTGCTTAGCGTGATTTTTTTTATCGCCGGCTATCGCTGGAATATATCGCCACGCTAACGCTGTATTAGCAACGATTAGCGCTATGGCGATGAATATTCCAGCGATAGCAGGGGAAATGGGCCAACATCGCTGAAAAACCAGCGATGTTGCATGGAGAAGGGAGAACACCTTGCTGATACGACCCTGTGGTCGTATCAGCATAATCCATCCCCCCATGTTAGGTATGGCTAACACCTGCTAATTGCAGGTGTTAAATAAATGGCGATGACCCCGGTTAGCGCGACTTTTCACGTCGCTAACTGGGGCCATGGCCACCTTGCTAATAGGCGATAGGCCTGTTAGCGAGTGTTTCCCAGGTTTGTTCGTCGGGAACGCCCACTTTGCATGTCATTAGCGATAAATATCGCTGACATGCAAAGCGGTAAAAAAACGGGCGCTAATGCCCGCAAACTGTCTCTAACTGCTGTTAGAGACAGTTTGCTGATAGGGCGATATAAATATCGCCGCTTTAGCGGCAAAAAGTGCCGCTAAAGCGGCGATAGTGCCCTTGCTAATATGCCCCAATGTTTTATTTGCCCTGGGGAGGGATAAACTGCCAATTTCATTTTCCACATTGTAGCACATTGGCTCCATAAGCTAACATGGGAATACTTTAATAAAGTATAACTATTGATAGGAGTGAGCTAAAAATCGACTTCAAAGTATGAAACTGATCGAATAAATCCAACAAGTTGCCAAGGTTGGATTTATTATAACTGTCACAGAGAATATGTTATAGAAGTTTCTTTTCTGATGAACCAAAATTCAGCCTTCCAGCAGCCTCTCCCGATTGGCCAGCCTTTGTCAGGCTGAGCCAAACTGCTCTGATGAGGTGTGAAGTGGTCTGCATAGAGACAAAGGAGATCTGGTGGGAGTACATCTGCATTTGCAGAGCAAAAGGCAAGATAGGAGTGGAGTAGTCAAACTAGTCTTCAAAGAGGGCATGACAGGACAGGGGACCGGATCACCCCCATATCCTGCACCCCTAGCCAGACAGGAACCCCAGTGATTGAATTAGCCGAGGGCCTGGAAGGGGAGTGGTAGGGAAACTTAGCTACGCCAGTGGGTTGGCTTAGCCAGATCTTAACCTCCGGGAGCGAGTTTGTCCATTTTGAAGTTTAAAGGAATAATGCTCTCTGGGACAAGAATATGTCACACTTTGGAGGAAGATGTGATACCTGAGGGTGGCACCCTGCACCTCGTTAGTCAGGGGTGCCCCCGGCTTGTCATCCAAGAACACTGGATACATTTGGCAGAGGTGCCTAGCAACTCAGATCCCTGCCTTGAAACTACAAGAAGAAGAAGTACTTTCCTGCTAGACCCGAGGACTGCACAAGAGAGGACTGCACTCATAAGGACTGCACCTGCTGCACACGTTAGTCTTCAGCCCAAAACAGATTTTGACATCAGGATTTGTGATAACTGCACTCTGAGCACCAACCCCTCAAGAGAAAAGGCTGGAACAGCCTTTCTGGCCTTGTGCTTTCTACTCGTAGCATCCAAGGAGTCTTAGCTGATTATGGAGGACAGCATGGAGGCAAACCTTGCACAGGGATCCCAACAGAGTCCCTAATGCCCTGCATCCATCAAACTCTAAACAAGGCCCTAAAGAAGTCTGAGAGTTTAGCTTATTATAAATGTTTTAGCTTATAGCTGTAGCATACAAACCCATATAGAAAGAAGACAAAAAAAGGTACAACTAATGGAAGATAGGTGCAGCTTTTGGAAGCATGCAAGTAAATTTTAGAGATAACAGCCAAATACATCTATGAAAAATCAATTTTAATTTAAATGTAATCATAGTTCATAATACATAAAATACTTCATAAATCAATCATATAAATAAAATCAGCCTGCTAGATTACTACTGAGTTTCCGCCTTCTCTTTGTTCTTTTCTCAAAATAAATCAGACATACTATATATGAGGCAACAGTACAAACTATATCAATGTCATCTGTCCTATAGCACAGTGATACAACAACATAAAAAGATCTTATTCCAAACTTACTGAAACAGACGGTGAAGCCAATTTTTTCTTCTTACAGGAGTTTTTGTGCAAAAGAGCACAAAATGTAATATTGCGTGCTTGCCCCCTAAAGTGAAAGTGCAATCTTGGGCCAGGTGTGCCACCCATTTGGAACAGTATAATCTAGTTGGAAAATTTCCTGTCCTGAACTTTACATATAATGTACGTTTCAGTTCCTAAGTGTAGCAGATATAAATATGCAATTTGTCTAGGAGTATAATGCTCAAAAAAGTAGTTAGAGGATTTGTGCTGCTACCAGCAGCAGTATATTTTGAATACCGGTATGCCTTCTTGACAGCTGTAGTGGTCTCACAGTCTATTCGACTAGGGTCCCATCAGAGATAGCCCTAGTCTATATCATGTAGTACTTTGCTTACGTGTTCCCCACAGATGTGTCCTTTTGTACATTCTAAAGCTAATACTTCCATATGCAATTGCAAATACACACTTACTAGGTGAGTTCTGTCTAAACGAATCCAATATAGGGCAGGTCTTAAGGCAGCTATATCTGATACATGTCATATACCCAGCACAGTTCTGCGTGCATGAGGATTAGCAGGGTCCCAGTGCCCAATTTAACAAAGTGCGCAGGAAATTATTTTCCACTTCTTGCAGGTCCGAAATCTCTGCACTATAAAGAGGTGCCGCAACAGCCTTCTGCCTGTAGACCTTCAAGGCAACAGTTGAAGGCTGACTGCCTAACCTTTTGGTGAATCTAAGAACAACGTTAAAGAATGCTCTTAAATTAGCTGTGGATTTCTCTAGGTGAGGCTGCCAGCTGAGTGAGCAATGGAGACGCAAACCAAGATAGTCGAACTGGTCAATCATTTCTAGTAGTTCCTAATCTATCTTAAAAGATCTCTTTAGGTGCAGACCTGTTTTCATCACCATGGCCTTCGTTGTCTTCATTGTATGAGTGACATGAGCCTGTGCTTGCCTGGGGAACATCCCTCACAAGCTACCCCAAGATCTGGATTGGTAGAGTGGATGGTGGAGTCACATCATTTTTGTTTCAATGTGCCTGCTGTGTCTGTGTGGACTCCACACCAGACTCAAGCAGCTAGCTTGTCTAAGATGCAGGCTTAGCATGGGTGGATGATTCCATATCTTGTGCCTCTTATGATGTGGAAGAAACTAGTAATATGAACCAACACTGAGGAAGGCTTACCTTCTCTGCTTCTCCCACAAAACTCTCTGTTCACTGACAATGTAGTCACCTCCCTCTCAAGAACCATCTGCACAGCTCAGCAACATGAGGGAGGAAAAGGAGTCAGGCAAAGGATGCGGCTGAAATGATTAGGACTGTCACTGAGCCTGCTCACAGAAGGAGCTGGGCTCTCCTCCAGGTACAGGTAGCTAGAGCACAATGAGACTTTGGCAGTACTTAATTTCTAAAACATAAAAGTGCCAGGGCTCTCGTCAGGAGGCCACTGCAGCTTGCACTACACATTGCCCCTGCCATGCTGCCAATGATGTTAACAACACAATTACCTATGCTCTCACTCCTATAAGTGTGACAATTCAGACAATTTTAGGCCTCCAAAGTAATGAGAATGGCTTGAGTGGCAGGTAATTGTCATTTTTAATGTACATTGAATTAATAATTACCTGTTGTGGTCATCGCGAAATTAGCCAGACAGCACCACCTTGTGGCAGACTGTTTCAAGTGCCAGTGTTGACAATTAAACCACTGGCTCAAATTAAGCACTGGACTTTGGGCTTGAGTTAGAATTTGGTGAAGGGTTACTCCATCATACACATGATAGATATCCCATCCACTTCATTATAAGTGGATGAGGCAGATGGGAAATCCGTTCCAATTGCGACGGAGCACCCGTCCGTCAAACTCAAAATCTGATTCCTACTCAGTAGATCCACATCTAGAGAGCAGGTTTGCTTGCCCATTTGCACTGCATGCAGAATTACATTTGCAATCAGTCCTCTCATGCCATGTTGACTTAGGAACAACCCTCAAACCATTGGTGCACTGGCATGTTCAGAGTAGGAGAAGGGTTTTCTCCTACAGAGCCGTCTCTGGTGACTCTTCCTGAACATTAACAGCTGGATCCTTAGTTTACGTACAGTACTTGTAATCCTGAGTTTACTTACAGATTATGGCTTGGGAGGGTGATCTTCACACTGTAGGTACACTTTGTAGGGTGTCACACTACTGACATGCAGAAAGGGTATGCAGGACTGTGTCTGATGAATGAGGTCCTGTATTCACTTCCTGACACTTTTTCCTAATGCATGCATGCAGATTATTATAATATGAAACCAGCTACAGAGCATTATATAGTTGTGGGGGGAGATAAAATGTCTCATTGAAAGAGATGGCAGGAAGGTGCAGTTTCATGTAGTTTGATGAATAAGAAGTCACATGTTAAAGAGATGTTGTATGAATCCTAGACAGACTTAAAAATGAGAGTGTATGGGAAGGCCTGGCATTTAATGTCCTCTGTCCTACACTTCTGAACTCTAATGTGGTGATACTGTTGCTGTGGGTTATGCAGAGTCTGCAGATATCTTGATTCTGGATGCTAGAAATGGGGATTCTGGTTGGCTAGGGTATGCACCTAAGCTGGGCAGAACCCACCACATTAGTCAGGGTAAGAGAGTTGCACAACCAAGATAACCCCTGCTCACCCCCTAGGTAGCTTAGTAGAGCAGTCAGCAGTTATCCCAGAGGCAATGTGTAGATTAACTCCCCAGAGGGCTGATACACGGCCCTTCGTCCCACACATATAGCTCTGTTATGTAGGGCTAACTGATTGCCCTTGTTATTACATTCTCCCAACAGGGACGACCCCTTGCAAAGGATCAATACCTTAAATCGCCCAACAGATTCTAAGTGCTAACACACCATGTCCTGATGATGACCTCACATCAATAGAGGTAGAAACACTGTTGACTGTAGACATATCGACTCCTATTTTACTACTTAAAAATAACTAAAGGAGTCAAATGTCTTGTTTTTTTTTAAGTTGATGCATGTTTCTTTATCACTCACTTATCACTGCATGGTCTTTCATTTAACTGTGAGCACTGGATCTTGCCTTACACTACAAAAATATTTGAAATTATTCAACAATAAGCAATGATTAAAATCTTTGCAATACAACATTGTTTATCTGCCGCTCTATGTGTGTCCTGGTTGACAATTAATTGTCTGGTCTTAAGATTAACTTAGACCTTTTTGTCTCCCGCTTATTTGACTAATTGACTAAGTAAACAACTGTGTTTTTACAATACAGTTTATTACCCCAGGTTATCTGAAAACTGTGGGGTTTCCCTTGTTTCACAATACCCTTCACAGGGATGGTGGCCTGCTGAGGTCAGCAGACCATCATGTCTATGGTTGTTTTTTTATGGATTTGGGATGCATTTAAAAAGAGTAGGTAGAAGTCCGTTGAACTACTGCCTGCTCCTAAAAAATATATTTATTCACATTCCCAAAGGGGAAGGGGTCCTTTGAGACCCCTTCCTCTTTGCGAATGGGTTACCACCAGTTTTAAACTGCTGGTAAAGTATTACGGTTTTGTGACCAGAATTCGGTTGCAAAACAGTAATACATACCACAACGTTTCGGTATTTGGAAGGCCCTGAACACGCCCTGAACACGCGCCTTCCAAATACTGGATCGCAAATGCAAAATGCAATTCACAATTTGCATTTTGTACATTAAAAAAAGCATTTTTCTAGTTGCAATTGGCCCAATTAGGGGAATTTGGGGCGTTTGCGACTGGAAAAATGCTTTGAACATCTGGCCTTAGGTGTCTCTGAAAGTATCTTGTTTTCCAGAATATTGATTGGATATATTCCTGTAACATTACCTATGATTTCATGTCATGTTATGTCCAGTATGTGGCTAAACTAATCTGAAATCTTATAAAAACTGCTGTATTTTTGAGATGCAAACACAAAGAGATGATGGACGGAGCACTGAAACTTTTCAGACACTCACTCCAGTCACAGATCTGACCCCCAGTCACAGATCTGGGTTGAATCCATCATCTTTCTTTAGCTCACTTCGCCACCCCAGTTCAGACCCAGCCATATGCAAATCAGTCTTGACCCTGTTCCTCATGGGAACAGTCCCGTCCGAACTGCCAAGCCAGGTCTATTTTTGAGATGAGCCCGTGCTCTGGCTTAATTCTTTGGGACCAGACTTATGTCAGTCTGTTTAACTACTTGCTACTTAGGATCTCTCTGACTACCTAACTGAGCAGGCTTTATGTCAGTCTGTCTATTTGCTTTAGAATTAGTTCTTTCATTGAGATTTCTTCTTTACCATATGTTAACCTCTTGGGTCCTAAGGGCGTGGTGACATGTTCTCAGCACCACCTCGCTAAGGATGTGAAGAGCTTCCCCAGAAGACCGAGGCTGTTTATTTTTCTCTTATACTTCCTTGTAATGATGATCAGCCAATCAGCTCATTTACTTTCACTTATATCAGTGTTTGGGGGCATATTTTAGCCCCCAAGCACAGATTTAGATGGGGTAGGTATAATTGGAAAGGGGGTATCTCACCTTTCAAATGGTATCTTTCCCTAGCGGATCCCTGCTTGGGAATCGTTGTAGGAGGGTGATCTACAAGCAGGGATCGACCCACTAGACACCAGGAACTATTGTTGAGGGGAAGCAACAATGGGCATGTGCTCCCCCAGTGCTACTAAAGCCTTTCTGCCCCCCGCGGAAGGTATGACATCTTTACCTCACATCTGCCCACCCGGGAGGGCCAGAAACCCCACTAGACACCAGGGAAATGTTTTAGTGTTGTCCTGCCCAGACATCGGGCCGAACCCACACACCTCAAATCCACACCCACAAATCACTGCAACAATCTTTAACCACCGCAAGAGCAGCTAGGAGAACTTTACCTCCAGTCTGCCCCCCTGTTAGACAAAAAACCAACTAGACACCAGGGAGGTATTCGTTTTTAATTAAAAGAGGGTGGGGCTGACCTGTTTAGACAAAGGGCCAAGCCACCACCACCCCAAATCCACTCCAACATTCTTTCTGTCTCCCTGGAGAGGGTATAGGAGGACTTTACCTCCAATCAGCCCCTCCTGGGACAGAATACCCAATAGACACTAGGAAGATTACTTTTACTGTGGCAAGGGGTGAGGGCTGCCTTCCTAAAGATCTAGCCAAGCCCCAACCCAAATGATCCTGACAGTCTTTCTAACCCCCTGGTGACATATAGGAGGACTATACCTCCAATCTGCCTACTGCAGTGGGGGAGCAGTAAGCCTACTAGATACCAGGTAGATTTATTTTTTATTGCTGATAGGGGTGGAGGCTGTCCACACAAACATAGTGCCAAGCTCCCACCCCCAAATGACCCCAACTGACATTATGCCCTCCCCGGGGCAGATAGAAGGGCTTTCACTGCAATATTCCCATGCCCATTAGACACCAGGGAGCTTTTTGTATTGCCACAAGTGGTGGGGTGGCCTGCTCAGACACCAGAACAATCCCCCAGCCTAAAAATGACCCTAACAATTTTTCTGGGGCCTGATTCACAGAACTAATTTACGTCAAAAACGTAAAGTTAGTACTTTTTGGTATTCACAGAATACACTTACTCATTTTGGTATTCACAGAATGAACTTACTCATTTCGGTATTCACAGAAGTTAGTAGTCCTAACTTTAGGACTCCTAAATACCTTCTGTGAATACCGAAAGTCTTAAAGTTAGGATTTTTCTCAGTTTAGGAGTAGTAAAGTTAGGACTCCTAACTTTAGGACTCCTACATGCCTTCTGTGAATACTGAAAGTCTTAAAGTTAGGATTTTTCTCAGTTTAGGAGTAGTAAAGTTAGGACTCCTAACTTTACTACTCCTAAACTGAGAAAAATCCTAACTTTAAGACTTTCGGTATTCACAGAAGGCATTTAGGTGTCCTAAAGTTAGGAGTCCTAACTTACTACTCCTAAACTGAGAAAATCCTAACTTTAAGACTTTCGGTATTCACAGAAGGCATTTAGGAGTCCTAAAGTTAGGAGTCCTAACTTTACTACTCCTAAACTGAGAAAATCCTAACTTTAAGACTTTCGGTATTCACAGAAGGCATTTAGGAGTCCTAAAGTTAGGACTACTAACTTCTGTGAATACCGAAATGAGTAAGTTCATTCTGTGAATACCAAAATGAGTAAGTGTATTCTGTGAATACCAAAAAGTACTAACTTTACGTTTTTGACGTAAGTTAGTTCTGTGAATCAGGCCCCTGAACCCCAGTGGCAGATAGGATGACTTTACCTCCAATCTGCCCAAGGGGAAAGAAAGCCCACCAGACAACAGCCATATAAAAGAGTTGCGAGTGATCACCCACAAATTGCCTCAAGATGATGGATGGAATGCGTGGAAAATTCTCACCCACCAGCAATCCCAGTCCATCATTTTTCGCAACCATGCCACCTCAGTTTGGGCCTAGCCCATATGTAAATCAGTCTTGACCCTGCTCTAATGTAAACAGCCCTGCCATAAATGCCAGTCCAGATCCTCACTGAACCAGTACACAAGCAACCCAGGACCAGGTTTGCCCTTATTAGGTCTCATCAGCCAGGTATAGCTTGGTCACAGTGGTACAGTGAGCACAGGATCCATGTCTGGGTGTCTCATCACACTTAAAGCATCAAAAACAAGGTAATGGATGGAATGCTTGAATTAATCTCAGTCGCTGGCAATCGCTCAGGGCTGGGTACTATTCTGGACTAAGGGCAAGGCACGATGCGTAGGTGCACCGCCCCATCTCCTTTTGTATTTCCTGTGCCTATTTCCCCCTGGTGTTTAGTCACACAGGGACAGATTTTAGGTAAAAACGCTCACTCCACTCCCAGGCGGGCAGAGAGAATGATGCATCTCTTCTGGGGTGGGGTCACAGCATGATGCCTGGGTGAGCCACCCTGCCCCCTTCTTTATTTTTTGGGGTTAATTTTCTCCCGGTGTCTAGTGGCGTTTCTGTTTATCAGGACAGAGTTTAGGTAAACATTCTCAATCTACCCCCAGGTGGTCAGAAAGACTTATTCTCCTATTCTGGGGTTGGACCATGGCACGATGAGCCACCCCAGAGCCTTTTTTGTGGGCTGCGTGGGACTCATTTGACACTGGTTCGATGCATGCCTATTGCGAGCACTAGGCCCAGCTTCACAAGTTGGGTAGCGTTTGTATCAGGACAAATTGGGGGTGGCTGGCTGGTAGGAAATTTGTGGATCCCTTTAGGTTCTGAAAGTTTGCATCACAAAAATGGAAGTAAATGTGTGATTTTAGGCAAAATTTGAGGTTTGCAGGGCATTATGGGTAAGAAAACATTGTGGGATCCACATGATGTACACCACCCTTGACTCCACTGGTTGTCTAGTTTTCAGATATGTGTGGATTTGGCAGGTTTCCCTGTGTGGACACTAAGCCCAGGCTCAAATACTGCATCTAGTCGCGGAATTGGATTGCATCATACCTCCAGGACCGAGAACAACAGGTCTCGACCCACCCTTTCACCTCCCCCGCTAAACCACTAAAATGGGGGGCACCGCAGGGTTCGGCCCTGAGCCCGCTTCTCTTTAATGTCTACCTAACACCCCTGGCGGAGCTCATCGCCAAAATGGGGATAAAGGTGACATCCTACGTGGATGACACTCAGCTGCTGTTCACCTTCAGCGAAGTGTCAGCTTACACCTTTGACCCGCTAAAGGAGTGTCTTAAAAACATCTCAGCTTGGATGAACTGCAACTTCTTAAAGCTAAAAGCTGGCAAGACGGAGCTCTTGTTTTTCAACCAAGTCATCCCCCCTCCGACGAATTTGTGGTGGCCAGCTGAATTGGGAGATGCTCCCACTCCGAAGGACTCTGTCAAGAACTTAGGAGTCAGATGGGACAAAGATCTGTCCCTCACCACCCACGTTCAACAGGTATCGGAGGCCTGCTTTGGCAAAATTAAAACCATCAAAAATTGTTTTGATTTCTTGCCAAAGTCAGCTAGCAAAACCGTGGTCCATGCTTTAGTCACCTCCCACCTCGACTACGCCAATGGTCTGTACATGGGCATGCCGATTGGACTGATCCATCGACTACAGATTATTCAGAACGCGGCAGCTAGACTGGTCTGTAAGGTCCCGCTCCGACAATGCATCTCGCCCCACCTCAGACAACTCCACTGGCTGCCGATAGACAAACGTATCGAATTTAAGGCCCTTATGTTTGCCTTTCGTGCATACCAAGGAAAAGGGTCCAACTACCTGAGGAAGAGACTTCGCCCATATCAACAGGACAGACCCCTAAGGTCCAATCACAAACGTTACCTCTCCACCCCACGTTTTGCGAAGGCAAGAATGGGAGGCAGGACACTTGAATGGGGGACCACCAAGTGCTGGAATAATCTTCCCCCCCACCTAAGCATGATGCAGTCTGAACAGGAATTCAGAAAGGCCTTGAAGACCTGGCTCTTTAGTCGTAATGACTAGATATGCGCTCTCCTCTACCTTGGGTACTGTCTATATAAGCGCCGGGACACCCCATTTGGGGTAGCTGCGTGCTTTATAAATATCTTTATTATTATTATTATTATTATTATTATTTTCTAACCCCATTGTTAAATCAGGTCATTTTTTTAATAGAAAATGTGCCCACTTTGAATTTCTGGCTCTTCCCTCTTGTGGCGATAGGCTCACTCACACAAGTGAGGTACCATTTTAATAGGGAGATGTGGGAGAACTCTGTTTGTTTGGAAATTTGTGTCTCCTGACAGATTTCAGAACTTTCCTTAACAGAAATGTGAGGAAAGTGTCTGTTTTCTAGCTAGCCAAAGCTTTACATTTGCAAGGACATCTGGGTAAGAACACTTTGTGAGTCACACAGGTCATGCTCCCCTGGACTCCCAGAGGAAAAATGTGATCTGTCAATATTGTGTTTTGGGTCCTTTCCTGTTTCAGGTACTAGGCCCATCCGCACAAGTGAGGCACTATTTTTATCAGGAGACATAGGGGAACGTAGGGTGGGTGGAAGTTTGTGAGTCTTCACAGATTCCAGAACTTTCCCTTACAGAAATGTGAGGAAATTGTATGTTTTTAGCCCAAGTTTGAGGTTTGCAAGGGCTTCTGGGTAAACAAAACCTGGTAAGAATAACACAAGTCTCACCAAGTGTCTAGTTTTCAGAATTGTGTGGTGTCTGGTAGGTTTCCCTAAATGCTTGCTGAGCTAGGGCCCAAAGTCCACAGCTAAGCAATTATAAAAAGGCTCAATTTTGAATGTAAAAATTTGATTTGTTCATGTTGCGTTTTGGTCCCCTTTTTGTCACAGGCACTAGACCCACCCAGACAAATGAGGTACAATTTGTATTGTGAGACATTGGGGAATGCTTGTAGTAGGACATTTGTGGCTTTCCACAGATTCCAGAACTTTTCCTCAGAGAAAATATAAGACTGTGGGGCATATTCACAAGCCCATATCGCCACAGGAACGTCACTTTTTTCGACATACCTGTGGCGATAGGGGCTTCACCTTATTCACAAGGCAGCGTTAAGCCCCTTAACGTGGCTTAACGCTGCCTTGTGAATAAGGCACCCTTTCACGCTATACTTAGCGTGAAAGGGGAGGGCAATGGGTGTTGCTGTGGGCGTTCCACCGCAACACCCATTGCTTCTGACGCTGCCTCCTATTCACAAGAGCAGCGTAAATAGGACGCAGCGCCAGAATTAAGACCAGGGAAAACCTGGTCTTAACCTGGCGAAGCGAGGAGAGATTTTTAATTTCTCCTCGTTTTTGCTGTTTTCATGTGTGCTGCGTTGTGCAGCACACCTGAAAACAGCAAAAGGCCAATGACTGTGTATGTACAGAAAGGTATCCCTTCCTGCACATAAACAATCAATTTTTGAAAATGCCGTTTTGCAACTTCTGTGTGTACTGCATTAAGCAGCACACATAGAAGTCACAAAACGGCATTTCAAGATTGTTTATGTGCCGGAAGGGGGACCTTCCTGTACATACACAATCTTCCTTTGCACACAGACACCCTTGCACCGTGGTGCAAGGGTGCCTGCGTTGGCGCTAAGCTGCTACACTTAGCGCCAGCGCAGGGGGATTCGCAAGGCTGCACCATATCATTGTGAATATGGTGCAGCCTTGCGTTTCTGAAGTGGCGAAGTGAGGCGTTAAGCCATGACGGCTATCGCCTCACTTCGCCACATCCTTGTGAATATGCCCCTGTGTGTTTTTAGCGAAGGTTTCAAGTTTACAATCTCTTCTGGGTAAGGAAATCTGGTGAGAGCCACACACGTCACCCCACCCTGGACTCCCCTGTGTGCCTAGGTTTCAGAAATGTGTAGGCCTGGTAGTCTTCTCTAGGTGTGGCTATGCTAGGGCCCACAATAAATATGATGTCTCCAGGTTGGGTTATGGGGCATTTTCTGTCACAGGCGCTAGACCCATCCACACAAGAGAGGTACTGTTTTTATCAGGAGACATGTGATAATACAGGATAACAGAAAACTTGTTCTTACCCATTGGGATTCTCAGCGTTTTTGGCTTCCAAATGTTAGTCAGTGTGCAAGAATGAAGCCATTTTGCAAAATGCCCTTTGAATCACATGATAGTATGGGCAACCCCAAATTCAGGGGTAAACACATAACTATTGTTCCTAAACTTGGTATCCATAGATTTCCTTCATATCAATTTTTCATTCTTCATATTTTACCTGTATATTCGGTACACAATGAGAAATCTTGTCAACTACAGCTCAGTTATTGGCCCTGTATATTGCATGTTTTTGGAGAATATACAAACCCTATATATTGATATGAACAGAATAGTCAGTCGGACGTAACAGTATATTGCTTTTTTAAATCTGCCATCGTGACAAGAAGTTACAGATGAAAATGAAAATGTGTGCCTTGTTGTCTCTTGTTGCCTTTTAGTACTTTCTGGTCCCATGTGCCTTTTTTCACTGTTAACCTTGTCGCTATTTTCGCTCCCTTTCCTGCCGCTGCTGCCCCCGCAGCCCCTCCCACCTGCGTGCTCCCGCCTCGCAGCTGCTCTCCCTCCCCCCGACCCCTACTTAATGGCGGCCGCTGTGCGACCGGGTGAGCAAGACCTCTGACCTCCTGGTCAAGGAAACTGCTCTTCACTCGTGCAGCTCTGTCGTTGCACCTCTGACCCCTGCACCTCTCTGGTCTCCAGGTAAGGTGTTTCCCTGGTGGTCCAGTGGGGAGCCTTGCTCTTCTGCTGGTCCACTTTACCTGCCTTTCTGTGTGTTTTCCCTGCTTTTGTCTGTCTGTGCCTTTTTGTCTGTCTGTGCCTTGTTGTCCCTTGTGCCTTTCTGTGCCTTGTTGTCTGTCTGTGCCTTGTTTTCTGACTATGCCTTGTTGTCTGTTGTGCCTTTTTGTGCCTCCTTGTCTCTTTGTGCCTTGTTATCTCTTGTGCCTTTTTATGCCTCCTTGTCTCTTTGTGTCTCGTTGTCTCTTGTTGCCTTTTTGTGCCTTCCGGTCTCTTGTGCTTTTTTTCACTGGTCGCCTTGTCGCTGTTTTCACCCCCTTTCCTGGTGCTGCTGCCCCCGCAGTCCCTCCCCCCTGCGTGTTCCCGCTCCTGCTTCCCAGCTGCTCTCCCTCCCCCGACCCCTAATTAATGGCGCCCACTACGTGGCCCCACCGCTCCCGACATCACAACCGCCATCCCTGACGGGTACAAGATCCAGAGGAAAGACCGGTCCAACCACCCTGGAGATGGACTCGCCATCGTACACAAAAGCTCCCTCCAACTCACAACCACCAGCTCAAACAAATCCTCGCCCCCTATGGAACACCTCCACTTCCACATCCAGATCAACCCTAGAATGACTCTACGCAGAACTCTCATCTACAGACCTCCTTGACCTCGTGCCACATTCACCACTACCATCGCAGATCTCATGCACCCCACACCCTCGCCTCCCTGGATTACGCACTGCCTGGAGACCTGAATTTCCACCTCGACAACCTCAGTGACCCCCAACTCCACCGCCCTCCTGGACAACCTCACCAACATCAGACTCAAGCAGCTCGTCACCGCCCCCACCCACAAGGCAGGGCACACCCTCGACCCAATATTTGCAGGATGAAACAACATTTGCTTCACCAACACGACGCAACCCCTCTGGACGAACCACCGCTGCGTCCACTTATCCTTCTCGAAACCCACCACACACAAACTTACACCACGCCCCCATGCAGAAACTGGAGCAAGATCACCGAACAGCACCTCAACTCTGCCCTCAGCCGCATGCCTCCACCCACCACAGCCGACGCCAACTCTGCAGCCAGCGAACTCCACAGATGGCTCACCGACTGCGCAAACACGCTCGCCCCCCTCCGGAACTCGGACAGACAATGCACCTCGAAAGCCACCTTGTTCACCACGGACCTCCGAGAATCCAAGCGCATGTGCCGATGACTCGAGAAAGCATGGAGGAACAGCAAAACTTCAGAAGCACACACCACCTACAAGACCGCCATGACATAAACACCACCAAATCATCAGGTCCATGAAGAGGAACTTCATCCAGGACAGAATCTGCTCTAACTCCCGCAACTCTAAGGAACTCTTCAGCATCATAAAATAATTCACCCAACCCCCCAGCGAAACCTCGGACGTCCCTCCCTCCCAGGATCTCTGCAACAAACTTGTCTCCTTCTTCCTTCACAAGAACAGGACTCTTTACGACAACTTCGACAAACAGAACCAAGGCACAGATACAACACCAACCACCAGCAATGCCACCCAGCCGACCATCACCACCTGGACCCCTGTCACCACAGAAGACATCACAAAGACCATGAGGAGCAAACACTCAGGAGCCCCCACTGACCCCTGCCCGCTGCACATCTTCCACAGAGCCGCCTCCACCAAAGCACTTGAACTACGATGTGCAGTCAAGTGCTCCCTCGAAACAGGCACCTTCCCCAACAACTGGAAACATGCAGCAGCCAAGCCCCTCCTCAAGAAGCCCTCCGCAGACCCGACGGACCTCAAGAACTACAGACCCATCTCCCTCCTCCCCTTCGCCATCAAAGTCACTGAGAAGATCATCAACATCCAGCTCAATAAATTCATAGAATCCAACTTGATCCTCAACACTTCTCAATCCGGTTCCGCGCCAACCACAGCACCGAGACTGCCCTCCTAGCCGCCACTGATGACATCCGCACTCTCCTCGACCAAGGCCACACAGCAGCACTCATCCTACTGGACCTCTCAGCAGCCTTCAACACTGTCTCCCATGGCACACTAACCGCCAGACTCCATGACTTCGGCATACAGGGAACTGCCCTAGACTGGATCCACTCCTTCCTCGCTGGCTGAACTCAAAGAATCAGACTCCTGCCCTTCCTCCCCAAACCCACAGAGATCAGATGCGGAGTGCCCCAAGGATCCTCACTCAGACCCACACTCTTCAACATCTACATGGCCCGCTCGCAACCATTGTTGGAAAACACGGACTCAGTATAGTATCCTATGCCGACGACACCCAGCTCATCCTCTCCCTCACCAAGGAACCCAACATCACCAGACACAGCTTCCAGCAAAGAATGGAGGACGTCGCATCCTGGATGAGCAGCAGCTGCCTGACGCTCAATTCGGAGAATACAGAAGTCCTCGTCCTCGAACCCACCCCTCTGCTTGGGATGACACCTGGTGGCCACATGCCCTCAGCAACCCTCCCACACCCACGGACCACGCCCGCAACCTTGGCATCATAATTGACTCCTCCCTCACCCTGAACCGACAGATCAATGCCGTATCTGTCACATGCCTCAACACCCTCCACATACTCTGCAAGACCTTCTAATGGATCCCCCCGAATCCAGGAAGACCATCACCCACGCACTAATAACCAGCAGACTGGACTATGGGAACACCCTCTATGCCAGATTTAACAAATCTATACTCCACAAACTCCAGAACGCCGCAGCCAGACTCGTTCTCAGCATCCCATGACAGGATCACATTGCTAGCACCTATGAGACCTCCACTGGATCCCCATCGAAAAAAGAGTAACCTTCAAGCTGCTCACTCAGCCTAGAAATCCCTCCACAACACCGGATCCCATTACCTCAACGAACGAATCTCCTTCCACGCCCCCAAGAGAAACCTCCGCTCCACCGACCTCGCCCTGGCCAAAATCCCACGCATCCGGAGAGCCAGAATGGGAGGAAGAGCCTTCTCCTACATCGCAGCCAAGACCTGGAACAAACTGCCTCTCAACATCAGATGCACCCCCACACTACAAGCATTCAGGAAGAGCCTCAAGACATTGCTTTTCAGATGACGCAGAGCTGCCCAATATCCCCCCCAGTGCCTTGAGACCCTCACGGATAAATAGTGCACTTCACAAATCTATGATTGATTGATTGATTGAATTTTGTCACAAATGGCTGTTTTTAACTACATATTTTCATTTCTTTTATTTCAAGAGTTAGGGGCATATCAACAAGAGACATAACGCCGCTTTCCGGCACATAGCGCCGGAAAAGCGGCGATTATTTTAACTCATTATCATCAAAGCGCCGCTAACATGCATTAGCGCATGTTAGCAGCCGTTACATTAACGCCTCGGCCCGCATCGCTAATGAGATGCGAAGTAGGCGTTGCTTCCCAGAAACAACAGGGAAAAACTCGCTAACCAGACATCGCAGTATTTGCAAGCCGGCCCCGGACAAGCGAAGCGATAATAAAAGCCACGCTAACCGTGGTTATCGCTGGTATCTAACGTCTCCTTTTTTCTGACTTAGCTATCTGTATAATGGGAGGTGGATCGCAAGGTTAAGTTCACATCTCCCTATTATCTACATTTTCATTAGCGCTGTTCCCTTATCGTGGGATTTCGCACGCTAATGCTCATTCTCACCGTCTATCACCGGATTTCACATCACCTGTTAGCAAAGTGTTGCAAATACGCCGCTAACACGGCGATGTGATCCGGCGATAGACGGCAATAATGATAAACGCGCTAAACGCGTTTAGCGATACTTATCGCGTGTTGTTGTTGATATGCCCCTTAGTTTCTTTGGAAAACCTTAGGTATCTACACAAATGACACATTGCTGAATTCAAACTTGTGTCTATTTTTTTTCAATGTATAGCTTTCCAGTATCACCCATAGGTTTCAAAACTGTTTGCACCACAAACCGCCAGTAGGATGAAACCATAAAAACTTGGAAAAATTGACTACCTTTTATAAAAATTAAAAAACTGTGGTAAAAAAATGGGGCATATTAGCAAGACCCACGTTAAAATTATCGACGTTTTAGCGGCAGGAAACTGCCGCTAAAGCGGCGATAATGGGCTTGCTAATATGCGTTATAGAATTCCAATAGAAGCCCAGGTTAGATGTGCAGGACATCTAACCTGGGCTCTATTGAATTCCATAACGTATATTAGCAAGCCCATTATCGCCGTTTAGCGGCAGTTTCCTGCCGCTAAAACGGCGATAATTTTAACGTGGGTCTTGCTAATATGCCCCAATGTTTTTTATACAACTGTTCCTGAAAGCAGTAAAGATGTTGGTCCAAACACAGCAAACCTTTTGTTGATGCCATTTTTAGAATACAGTTATGCTTTTTTTGTCAAGCCCTTATTTGAAGAAAAACACTTCTAGCTATGTTTTGGCAATTTTCTTGGCCTCGACTAGGGAATCCACTAAGTTTGGCGTGGATGCCTTATGTGAAAAAGAAGTTATTAAGGCGTAAGCATGAGAGTTCTAAATACCAAGAAAAAGGCTTAACATTCTAGGAGGAAAAGGCTCAGCAGCCGAATGGGATTAATGCTCTTGTATGTCTAGTAAGTTAATGTTTTGACTATTTTGACTGAAGTTGATTTCTAATGAACTAATTCATTTTTGTTTTCTGTAATGAAAATAATTTTTAATAAACCTCTGAAGTTTTAACCTCGAATCCTGTCTCGCACAGGTTTGTGTTTATCAGCCTTGCTCTAACTCTTACAAAGGCTCATAAGATATTACGATGTCCCAGACAGTCCCGATCTTGCACATCAATCTTAAATATGTAATTAGAGGGAAAACACTGACATGAGAGCTAAAACACCTGCCAATAAAATTGAGGCATGAACACCTGCAGAACTGTTCAAATATCATACCTCTACTCCCATTCCCATGACATTGTGGTTTCTGTATGCAGATCCTCCAAAAAATATATAAACACACATACGTACACACACACACACACAAACTCTCTCCCTCACTCTCTCTGTACTAGGGACAGCACCTCTCAATTTTCCTACTTTTTGCTTTTACAGAATATTACCCATAAAGTTGGCTAAGCCTTGCCCCTCATCCAGTTAATGTCTGTCTATGGTTTCTGTAGAAGTCTAAACCTCACCTTCAGGTTCTGTAACGGTTGGGAGTTCCCGATGAAGCCTCGCCTTTATTTGGGCAAGTAAAACAATGATCTTTTTAATTCACGATTGTTCCAAAGGCCACCCGGCCAGGATTCCTACACCTAGAGTCCTGGAGACCTCAGATGCTGACAGAAATACGTTGTCATCATGAGTTATCCGATCCATATTTTGGCTCACATAAAATACTGCACATGCTTGGAGAATCGCCATTAAGTAAAGAAAATGTGCATGCACATTGACACAAACGTAAAATACAAGTAGACTATGTAACTTTTACCATCTATAAAGAGTGATTCTATTCTTCTCCAAATACCAAGTGTTGCATTCCTGCTTTTCTTTCTTCTTGCCCTTCATGTCACACTCGTAGAATCATTAGAGTTTGCATTGTATGCCTGCTGTTCAGTGTTCTGGAACCACTGAACGGCAGTTTGTTGCACTGTTTCTACCCATTTGGTCGTACTGTGCTGCTCTTGAATAAAACTTTAAAAAACCACTTACCTCCTGGACCTTCTCGTCTTCACACCAAGTTCTGCAAGAAATTAACCCACATGAAAGGGCTTCTGAAAGCATTTGGCACTCTGAAATAAGCCCTAAAAGATGTGATGTGAATCGTGCACAAAAGTGATCAATAGAAGTGAAGAGCAAAAACATGGCAGCTGGCTGTGGAAGTCGGTAGGGAGCGCCTCACAAAGATATATGTACATTCCTTGTGATTAGTCTGTGTTCCTCACTTTCACCAGACCATATTGTGTGAATTTAGGGCATAATTTTTAATGTCACTGGGAAATGGGAAAACCAACATTTGGTTAATGATCAAAATACCAGGTCTGGCTTCAGACGAACCACGTTGTGGTCTGGCCAAAAACATTCACTAAGCTTTCATTACGTGAGGTGCAAATGTACTGTGCAATGCAGACTCATTAGCTTTGGAGTGTGAGCACATGTAGTCCAGGTCAGTGATATCCACAAAAATATTCCACTCTGGTAAGACTCCATCCCTGTTTTCATCTGTTGAAGTTGACAGTTCGGTTTGCTGGACTGGGAAGCCTTTTACCTAGGTATGCACTTACAGTTATCGGGTGAGTGAAAAGGTGCTCTTGCTGGCCAAATAATAAAAAGTTAGCTCTGGCTGCTCAAACCAAAGTATTCAATCGACTATACTGCTACTTTCTGAGAAAGGGGATGGTGTCTCTAGATTCCATCGTTTATGAGTCTAAATATAGAAATGGATGAACGGAGAGAGAACTGAGTGGTCTTTTATGATAACAAGCATAAAGCTCATGACTAATGACAGGACAAAACTAATGTTCACAATCTCAAACAACAATTGAATATGAATTTTGAATTTGTAAAGCGCATAAATCCAAAAAGGCATCAAAGCACTGTCACTGGCAAGAGCAAATTGGGGAAACAAGCAGAAGCATTAGTGTTGCGAAAAAGACCAAGATGTCATGTGCCTGCAGAGTAAGAATTGAGACTCACAATATGTTTAGGGAGTGTGTTCCATAACCTGGCCGCTGCCACTGAAAGCATTCGTTCACCCCATCTAGCTTTCCAGAACCTAGGAACAAATACTTTCCTCCGTCCTGCAGATCTTCACTGTCTATTTGGTAAGTACAAGTTGAAGACGGTTCTCAGATAGCTATATCCCTGATGGTGGAGAGTCTTACAAACCAAACAAAGGGGGTGATTAGGATGGCGGGCGGATCGCCATTGCCGGCCAGGCGGTGGCGATCCGCCCGCCATCACCACCCGATTTACCCCCCGCCATATTATAATGGCGGGGGTATCGCGGCGGACACAAAGTGCATCCGCCGCTTTTCCGCCGGTCGGCAATCGTTCCGATTGCCGGCCGGGCGGAGCTGGGGCATAATATGGTGGCGGTGCCTACCAGGGGGGCTGCACTTGGGGGGTACTTACATTGCCATGCACAAGGTGGCAGGCACCGCGCGGTGCCTGCGACGTTGTGCATGGCAATGCACAACATGGTATTTCAACATTGCGGCGGGTGCTGCAGCCCACAGCACCCGCCACAATGTTAAAATCCCCGATGCGACTGCCGCGGTGGCGGTCACATCATAATTGGGGTGGCGGGACCGCCGCATGGCAGGCGGGCGGTCCTGTTACCGCTAGGGTGGCGGGCGCACTTAAGTCCGCCCGCCATCCTAATCATCCCAAAGAGCCTTGAAAATCACCTGCTTCCTCACTGGCAGCCAATGGAGTACCTGCAATCCCTCTCTCATCAAGAGATGTTTTGGAATGCCCAGGACCAACCAATCAGCTGCATTTTGGATGACCTGTAGTTCACTAAGTGAGTACTGGTTGGCATTTATATACAGGGCATTACAGTAGTGAAGGCGAAATGTAACAAGACCATACTCCAGGAAATGCTTTTCTCCCCGGGTAGAAAGGGAAAAATCTTCTTCAAGCCATTGATAATCCAGAAGCCGAAGCTCATTGTTCTATTGACCTGAGATCAAATGTCAGAGTATTATCAAAGATCACACCCAGTTTTTTAGCGGAGGACCCCGGAATAGGTAACGGACCAAATGTCTCAGGCCACCACAGGTCAGTCCAAACCAAACTCTACGTCCCAAAGACCACAATCTCCATCTTCTCCACGTTTATTTTAAGCCATTTCTCCCTCATCCAAGTGCTGATTTCAGTCATGCAGAACTGAACTTGTCCACCATCCCTGCCCAGTCATCAGATATGAAAACAGTGTTTTGGGTGTCGTCCGCATAGAACAATCCCTGGAACCCAAAGGATCGCACCAGTTTTGCCAAAGGGGCCACATAAAGATTGAACAAGGTGGGCTGAGAGAGGACCCTTGCAGGATTCCACAGGGAGGCTTGAAAGATTTAGCCCTGAAGTCCCACACCTCACTGTTTGGGTCCTATTACCAAAATGGATTCAAGAAGGTTTAATGCAGAATCCCTCAGCCCACCCTGTTGTAGTTTTTTCACCAGCCAAAATGGAGATATTGTGTTTAAGTTTGCAGATAAATCTAGCATTACCAGAATAGCCATGCCTCCCTCATCCACTTGGTGGTGAATAGAGTCTGCAGCCACAATGAATGTCGATTCAGTGCTGTGGTTACTCCTAAAGCCGTTCTAAGAGGGATCCAAAAGCTCAAGATCAGTAAGAAACTGAGCTAATTCCTGATTGAAGTTTTCTCTAGAATCTTTGCTGGAGTCGGCAGCAGGGAAATGGGATGGAGATTTTTTAAATCTCCCGGAACCCCATTCGTTTTTTTAAGAGGATAATAATAGCCTCTTTCCAGCACTGGGCTACACTCCTGACTCCAGGACCTGAGAATAGACTTTTTCCAAGAATGCAACAATTAAATCCAGAGCAAGTTGCAATGCCCTGTTCGGGCAAGGATCATCTGGGGAGCCAGATGTAGTTAGACCCAGAAGAATTTACATTTTTGCAGCAGAACATAAATCACAAGTGTCACTCAAGGATTTTCATGTATTTTTATGTTCTTCCTAGATTTTTGGGGACATATTTCTTAGTTCCCTCAATATGTGAACAATTCTTCAACTTCTTCTTTGAGGAGCAATATTTTGAGTCCCTCTTAGAAGTTACTAATGTGAACATGGAGGGATGATGTGGCCATCACAGCGAGCAAGCTTTAAACAGCTAACACAGTAATGTTTAAAGAGTAGCTAATTGCTGAGCGTGTCCATACCAATTCATCTGTTGTACTCCTTACTGATGTATCTGTGTATCATTAGGGTAAGGATCGGTCAGACAGCCATTGTAGCTCAGGGAGTCTAGACTCAGCTGGGAGTGCAGCTAACATAATGTTTCCACCTGAGGAACTTTCAAGTCATACAGAGGTTGGAGTTTGGGTAGAAAGCAGTTCTCTAAAGGCTTGAAACCATGGTGAATTAAGCCACATGCAACACTTTTAACTGCAAAAGTGAGTAATATCATAGATTTTGTAAACAGTTTAATGAGTGGCACTGAATTGACAAACGTTGTTAATGTGAATCATAATAATGAGCTACAACAAGTTCATTGGGCACATTTAAGTTAAACACCAATGGGGAAAAATCAAAGAGGGCCAGAATGTTTTTAATTGAAGGGACAATTCTGTCAGAAGTGGTAGAGCTAAAAACAATCCAAGATGAGAGTTTTACCTTTAACATGATAAGACATTTATATATCTAAAGAGGATCAGCAATGGAGGTTTTGGAAATAGATTCCTATGTTACATAAGGGGAGATGTAAGCTGGGAATGGTTGATCGGACTTCAGTTTTTAGAAGGTCTTTGTGAGTACACTGACGTAACAAATCTAAACGATATACATTTACCCCAGTGCTGTGTTTCAAGAAACAAAGGTATTTACTAAAAGTAGTAATGAGATTGATACAAACAACACATATGGGTGTTAGGGATAAATTTCAATGCACCGCCTGACTGTCACTCTGCCTCAGTGGCAAATTACTGCTGCTCAGCTGTTGCTACAAATATATTTCATGTGGGCACTGTATAAAAGTAAGTTAGAATGAATGAAGATTAATTTAAACAGTTTACTCTCAACACAGGGATGTTAAAACTGTGTGTGACAAACTGTCTGGGATGTATTGTTGTTGTGTAGGGCAAGTCAATGTAAAATTAGCGTGGAGTTGCAATGTAGAAGTAAAAAAAAAAGGAGTCATATTCTTTGCTGGCCTTAATCTTGGATTTTCTGGAACAAGTAGGCCATATACCAGGCCATTGTTTCATGGAGGAGATGATAAGTTGTTCACAAAATGCAATGGAGTTGGGATCAATGTCTGCCTCCAGGAAGAGCCTTGGCCACTCATCTCCTGGAAAACATCGTCATCATCCTCCTAACTTCCACCATCTTCTTTTTGAGGTCCAACATTGCCCATACCTCCAACCCAATTCACTGACAGGGCTTATCAGCTTCTGCCATTGCCCACCATTACCGCTCCACTGAGGGTGGATGGATGCAGACCAAATGACCTACAAAAAGCTAGTAAAAGATCTGTCCCCTCCACAGTGAAGTTCCTCTTCTCTTCAGTGGGGCTGTCTCCATTCTGAAAGCTTGAGTTTATGTGTGCCAATGTGAAAGCGACACAGTGGAAGAGTGCAGAGCCTGGTGTGTGGGTTGAATTTATGTTTTCATTATTACAGTCTGTCAGTTATCTGATTTAGGCCAGATGACTATTGTTTACCTATACTTCTTTATTCACATTTTTCTACAGTTTCGGTGGAGATCTCTGCCTTTACTTCAGAGCACTCCACCTAGAGGTGTACACTTGAAATTCAGTCACAGTCATATTTTCACTCACTCAGAAGGGCTGAGGCTCACACTCTTCCTACAGCTCTGTGGATATCTCTACCCTGAAATTGTTAATAACAGTTGTGAGGAAATTCCCACCTTAGAATATGTGGAAATCTTAATCTACTTGTACAGAGATCTCTGCATATAGATTTCCTTATGTGAGATGGGCCCTTTGTTAAATGTCGCAATTACGAATGTGATGACTGCTGCCAGCTCGTTGTTGGGTTATATAATTACGAAACATTTACAGATGGTGAAAAAAATAGCAATATATTTATTGGAAATCATCAATAATGTGCGAAATGCTCATGCTGTAGCTTTCTGAAAAAGTAAGAAAAAAGGCTAATGTAACTACTTGATGGGTATATATGACAGGAGGTACTGCAAATAATTTGACCTGTCAAGCTTTTTAAAATTATATAACACTTGATTTGGAAATGGACATTTATCTCATTAGTATACCTTTTATAGATTTTTAAATCAATTTATGCATTCAAAATATAAATTAACATGTTTGTAATGCTCTATATCTTTGTGACCTTGTTTGTGCTAAATATGGGACTATCTAAAAGAGAAGCCATCATTTTTATACTCTGTGGGCTTAAAGACACGCCAAATAGCTTCAAAAGCCATTTTAATTGCTAAAATGAAAAGACGACACACATCAAAGAGTCTTTTCATAATTATTTCATGCTTCTGCCTACATACCCATTTTTTCTACACATCCATTTAAAATTGTTACCGTTCCTCCTTCCCTTGAACGTTCGTCTTTCTCTAAAGAATGCAGCTGCACATTGACAGTACAAAGGGAAATTAAATTGTGAATCTTCAAAAGAAACTTGCAAACTTGGTGTTAAACTTCATATTGTTTAGAGGATACTTTTCATCAGTACATTTAACTGCTAGTGCTTTAGCATAGAGAACGGAGTAAAAGGGATAAATGGCCACGTTTAGTACGTTACAGTTTAAATAATGAAGATACAGTAAGCATTGAGAGTGATTATTTAGAAAGAATGTAGGTGCACCCATGAAGGGCTGAGAAGCGCTAGAGCACAGACATTTTGATTTCCTTTATAAAGTTGTTAGGACAGCGATATGAATAATTTTGAAGAGCATCACGTGCATCTTTGTAATAAAAACCTTGAAAGAATTATCTATTTTTTTCTTTTCTACTGGGTATAAAATTAAGGCATAAACATGTGATCCCATCTGTCAAGGATGAATGCATAGATGTTTAATACAAAGAAGTTGACCTAGTGATCGTTTTATGAAGCCTCTTGCGCAGCCATGTTCAGCTTCCCTGCTGCAATACACACAACATGAATTTGCAACCAGTATATCGATCTACACACATGTAATATGCACTTTACTTACTACCTAACTATGCCAGGTAATCAGGATACCACGTTATTTAATAGCAGGAGAATTTTTAATAAATTCAATAAATTCTTGGAATGGATGCAGTTTTTGCAAGCGGAGTCCTAAAAGCATGTTGCCCCCCAAAATTATACGTGGAGGAAAGTTGTTACTTAATATACAGCAGAAGCAAAAGTTTCCTTTGTTTAGTCATGAAAACTCAAGTGAAATTGCAGATATGCACAAATGAGGTGGCTATAATGCTAACATCAGGGTCGGCCCTATCAGATATATTATTTCTAATGATATTACAGGAAACAATGAATCACCCATATGTTCCTAATTAAATAATTTCGTCATTATTTAAAATGTAATTCTCCTGGGGGGAGCGTGGCTTGAGCGCCGACGAAGATGGCGGCCAGCTGATACCGCTCCGGGCCGAGGTCGGGGGAGCCGGTAAATTCCGATCGATGGAGCACCTCCGCAGCAAGTTTTGACTGAAGAACTTGCTAACGGAATCTCTGCTGCATCTGAAGACATCTCTATTTTACCGTGATAAACCCGCATTTCATCAAAAATCCGCTTTTGACATGCGGCGCGCTCCGTGAACGGACCGCTGCCGCCATTTTGGGTTTCTTTCTATCATTCTACCTCACGTAGCGGTTGCCTCTCATTAAATGCCGCTTTGAGTGAAGTGTACACTGTATTGGAGGACTCCCTTTATCTCACAGCGGTAAGCCCACTTTTCTTTTGGAATTTGTTTTAACATGTGGCGCGCTTTATGAAGGGATTGTGACTGCCATCTTATGCTCTCTTCAGCGTTTTACCTTATACTGCGATTTCTCCTTGTACAAAAATGCTGCTCTGAATGAATTGTGCATTGCTTTGGAAATCACCCTCTTATCTTGCAGCGATAAGCCCACTGTCTGGAATCTGTTTTAACATGTGGCACGCCTCATGAAAGACTGCGATTCCCATCTTATGCTTTTTACAGTGTCTTTGCCCCATGCAGCGGTTTCTTCTTGTATAAAATACCGCTTTGAATGGAATGCTATCGAATTGGAAAGAAACCCATCATTTTGCAGCGACAAACCCGCATTACTTCTAAAAATCCACTGTCACATGTGGTGCGTTCCGCGACTGAGTCACGACCGCCATCCTATGATTTTCTGAGTGTTTACCTCACGCAGCGACTTCTCATCAACAAAATGCAGTTTTGTATGGAAATGTTTTTTGTTTGACATCTTGGAAGAGGTTTTTTTCCCTCCTATTTGTTATTTATCTAATAATAATCTAAATTTTCGCCTTGTGATTGCAAAGTCTTTCCTCAACAATAACTATATCTCAAGTGCTAGAAAATTATTTCATAATCCAACTACTAACTTTTATATAGTACTATTATTTTTACTCTGGTCAGTTTGATATATCTACACCTTTCATTGTGAATTCTCAACATTCTATCCTGCAGTTCCTTGTCTGCATTTTCTCTCATGTCTATGGGGAGAACCAGAGGTGGACGAGGCAGCGTTTCATCTAACTTGTCTATTTCTCGCTCAAAATCTACCTTACTGCCCACTTCTAACCCCTTTTCCGTCCTACAAGACGACATGGATGATTCTGCGCAAAACAGTATACCTCATCTTCTCGAGACGTCATCCAACATGCCTTCCCCTGTGCCCACTTCTGGATCTCTTTCCTCTCAAGTCAACGTTAAAAATACGCCTAAAGCAACTACTTCATCGTTACTATCCTCTGTCAGAGTCAAAAAAGATCCTCCTACACCTACTGTCTCTCCTCCACCTCCCTCACTAGAACTGCTCCTGGATGAAATATGTGCTCTTAAACCGTTCATGGAAGAAACGAATATTCATCTACAAGGCTTGGAGGGTAATTGGTTCTCACTTTAACGTAAAATCACTTCGGTGGAAGGTCAAATTGAGTCACTGCAAATCTCTTCACTGCAAATTCCCCTATGAAGGCAGAAATTTTACAACTTCAGAAACAAGTTGAAAATCTTGAAAATCATAGTAGACGTAACAATCTACATATTTATGGTTTATCCGAAGGGTTGGAAGGCTCCAACCCTTTAGCCTTCTTTCAATCCTTTCTCCCACAATTGCTTGATATTCCAGAACCTCCTCCGCTGAACATACAAAGAGCCCACAGATTAGGTCGTCCTCCCTCGACTTCTTCATCTCAACTCAAACCAAGAGGTGTAATACTCTACTTCTTGGAATATACTGACTTGTTAAAAGTTTTGCAGGCAGTCAAAGTCAAACGCCGTATTTCCTGGCAAGGTTCTCAGCTATTTTTCTCACAGGATTACGCCAAAACCACTGCAGATAAAAGGAAAAGCTTTCTTGCAATGAGACCAGCACTACGAGATTTAAATGCCAGATTTGGTTTGATACACCCTTGCCTCTTCAAAGTGACTTATAAAAATAAAACAACCACATACGAAGATCCAGCTTTGCTCCAACGATTCCTTGAGAACTGCAGAGAAGAATCTATGGACTTTGCAAGATCGTCTACTTCCTGAGAACCTTGTTATTTATTTCTGTTTCACATATTGTAGTCGTGTATTTATCTCATGTCTTCCTTGTTTATGACAAAATTAATTAATCCTTTCTCCTTTCATATGTCTTCCCTTTCAGGTGTCGTCTCCCTCAGGTTCTTATCCTCCATTGTTTAACATCGTCTAGACCTTTTGGCTCCTCGTGATTTTTCCCCCCGGACGTGTTTCGCTGGTTTCGTCCTCTCGTCCTGTTGCCTCATCACCCTCCACCCATGTTTGAGTCTTTGGTATGTTTTATTGTTCTTCTTCTACTTCTACTTCTATTCTATATTAATTTCTTCTATTCTTTCTTTTCTTTCTTCTTTGTTCCCCTTTCCTCTCTTCCCTACCTATTTCTATTTCAGCATCAGTTTCTTTTTGTTTTTAACTTTCTTATTGAAGAGCTTGTTACTATATTTTTCCATTTATGTATTATGAAATGTTTATTACATTTACGTTTTTGCGTAATATTTTTTTTTTAAAAAGGGGTTTCTACTTTATATGAATAATTAATGACGTTGCGTGTTACCTCTTGGAATGTCAAAGGTTTGGGTGCACCTATTAAGAGACAACGAGTACTTTCTCACTTATCTAATCTTAAGTCAGATATTGTGTTCTTACAAGAATCCCATTTAATAGCTTCAGAAGCTCTTAAACTTAAGAGACAATGGGTAGGCCATGTTTTTTCTTATCCAGGCACTAGCAAAAGAAATGGTACTGTAATTCTTATCCATAAAAAACTTAAAGTTTCCCTTCTTTCTCAAGACTCGGATGATGATGGTTGATGGCTAATTGTTCACCTTAAAATTAATGATTTACCTATTACTTTATTTAACATATATGCACCTACTAAACCTGACAATACTTTTTGGCCACACATTTCTTCTCTTTTGATGTCCATTGATACGCCATATGTAATTTTCGGTGGGGATTGTAATTTAAGTGTCGACCCTTACATTGATCGTTCATCTAAAACACCTTTTATTCCTTCACCAATGCATCAACAATTAACCAACCTCATTTCTCACAGATCCCTTGTTGACTCCTGGAGACTCTGTCACCCACAACTTCGTGAATACACTTTTTTCTCCCCCACGCACCTTTCACAATCCCGCATAGATTATTTATTTGTATCAAAGGCTCTAACACAGTCTATCTTACAAGCAGACATTGGATCCATTTTGATCTCTGATCACGCTCCTGTAATTTTAGATCTAGAACTACTCCCAAATACTAATTCTAATAAAAGATGGCATTTTAATACTTCTTTATTAGTTGATCAATCTTTTACTTCCTCTTTTGAAGTTTTCATTACTGACTTTTTAAACGTAATTTATCCTCTGTTTCATCCTTTGCTATTGTTTGGGACTCCTTTAAAGCTTCAGCTAGAGATTTCATTATTTCTTATGTTGCTAAGAAGAAACGTCAAAATTCCCATAAAACAACTGAACTTCTTAAATCTATTAAATTATTAGACTCCCTTTATACATCAACTAATTCTGCAGCAGACCTTCTTCGAGGTAGTGCTCTATGGCGGTCAAAACAAAGCGGGCAAACTCCTTGCTTCTTATTTCAAAATTAAAAAAGATCGCTCCAATATCGATTATGTACTAAATTCCGCCTCTGTCCTGGTAACCAAACACCTAGAGATTCTAGAGGAATTCAAAAATACTATACCTCCCTTTATACTCCTGAATCTTCTCCAGATCCTATAGACGTACACAACTATCTTGCTTCCATACGAGAGCAATTTCCCTCAGATATTGATTTTTCTTCACTAGAACAAGATATCACCATCAAAGATATTTCTCAGGCTTTAAAACTTCTTAAGATGGGGAAAGCACCCGGCCCAGATGGATTCCCTGTGGAATTCTACTCCCATTTTTCCAAAGCCCTTCTCCCATATCTCCTCTCATTATTTTTACATTTTATTTCTTCTAATACTTCTTCTGGTACCTTTCAAGATGCTCTCATTAATCCCTAAAGAAGGGAAAGATCCTCATTTCTGTAAAAATTACAGGCCGATATCATTAATTAATTCTGATTATAAAATATTTGCTAAAATTCTTGCTCTTCGACTAGAACCTTTCTTACAATCCATCATTTGTAAGGAACAATCTGGCTTTATTAAAGGTCGAAATATTTCGGATGACACCCGGATTTTCTTTAATATACTACATAAATCTAATAAATATCCCCATTCCCTTGCAGCCATCTCTTTAGATGCAGAGAAAGCTTTCGACCGCATGAACTGGTCTTTTATTTTTCATACTTTATCTTGGTTTGGCTTCGGTCCCAAATTCATCTCTTATATTTCTTTATTATACACCTCACCTAAAGCCTCCGTTTTTGCTAATGGTTCTTTTTCTAATTCTTTTATGTTACAGAGAGGAGTTCGCCAAGGATGTCCCCTTTCCCCTCTTCTTTTCATTCTAGCACTACAACCGTTTCTAGCTAAAATTAAACAAAATTCTAACATACATGGTTTCCAACATGAGAAACTTCATGTTAAGATGAGTGTCTATGCAGATGACATCCTACTATTTTTATCCAATCCAGAACACTCCATTCCAGCTTTCATTGCAGAAGTCAATACTTTCTCTTTACTTTGTGGTTATAAATTAAACCATGATAAATGCGAAATTCTGCCATTAAATATTTTTTGTTTTAAACAAGATTTATTTCTACTAATTTTTCATGGAACCCCCAAAAATGTAAATATTTAGGCCTTTGGTTTGCTCCCTCTATTAAACAAACACTTTCCCTCAATATGACCCATCTCTTCTCTACTTTATCTACTTCTACTTCCAAATGGCATCCTTTATATTTATCCTGGTGGGGCAGACTTGATACCATTAAAATGATGCTTGCTCCTATAATTTTTTACTTGATTTCGGCTATCCCTCTTAATCTTCCTGCGTACTTTTTCAAAAAGATTCATTCTATCTTATCAATATATTTATGGAACAAGAAAAAACCACGTATGTCTTTAATTAAACTAAAACGTCCCAAATCACAGGGTGGAGTTAATTTCCCAGATTTTCAACACTATCATAATGCTTTCCTTCTCAAGCAACTTTCTAAATCCTTACATGATTCTACTCCTAATCCCTCCCCATTGTGGAAAGATTTGGACATTCCTTTTTATTTCCCTTTTCCCTTGACAAATCTCTTACTTTCACCCATAAGTCACGTTTTCTATCTTCACCTATACATAACACTGCTCATAAATTATTTCACTCTTTTATGTTGTCACACCTCTCAGCTAAAGACCAATTTCTTAACTCATCTATTTGGCATAATAACCTTGTCAAAATTAAAAATAAACCTATTTTTGGAAAGCTTGGCGGGACAGAGGTTTACTATGGATCCATCAGTTATACGTAAACGACTCTTTTCTTACTTTTTCTGCCGCACAATTACTATGTAAACTACCAAAATCTTATTCTGTTAAATTTAAATTACTGATTCAACATATAACTGATTCTCTACTTTTAATATCCTCTACACCACCCCCCATCTCTTCAACGCAACATTCTCCCTATTCTAAGTACTCAAGCTAGTGCCTCATCTATTTACAAATTCCTCACTGCACCCATAGAACACAGACCTAAAACTCACACAGAACTCCAGTGGGAATCCGAATTTCACTCTTCTTGGCCTACTACACTTAATCAATCAATCAATCACAGAATTTGTAGAGCGCACTACTTACCCGCGAGGGTCTCAAGGCACTGGGGAGAGGGAAGGGGGGGGATGCTGCTACTGGTCGAACAGCCAGGTCTTGAGTAGCCTCCTGAAGGTCAGCAGGTCTTGGGTCTGTCGTAGGCTTAGTGGAAGGGTGTTCCAGGTCTTGGCGGCGAGGTGTGAGAAGGATCTGCCGCCGGTGGTTGTTCTTCGAATGCGAGGGACGGTGGCGAGGAGAGGTCGGCGGAGCGGAGCAGGCGGTTGGGGACGTAGAAGAAGAGTCGTCTGTTGAGGTAGGCTGGGCCAGTTTTGTGGAGTGCCTTGTGTGCGTGGATGAGGAGTTTGAAGGTGATCCTCCTGTCGACGGGGAGCCAGTGCAGGTTCCTCAAGTGGGGGTGATGTGGCTGTGGCGTGGTACGTCGAGGATCAGTCGTGCGGAGGCGTTTTGTGTGCGTTGCAGTCGCTTGATGAGCTTGGCCGGGGCTCCCGCGTAGAGGCGTTCCCATAGTCCAGTCTGCTACTGACGAGGGCCTGGGTGACTGTTCTTCTTGTGTCTGTCGGGATCCACCTGTAGATCTTGCGAAGTATGCGGAGGGTGTTGAAGCAGGAGGAGGAGACTGCGTTGACTTGCTTGGCCATGGAGAGCGTTGAGTCGAGGATGACTCCCAGGTTGCGTGCGTGGTCGGTGGGTGCCGGGGCTGCTCCTAGCGTCGTTGGCCACCAGGAGTCGTCCCAGGCTGAGGGGTTGGAGCCGAGGATGAGGACCTCCGTTTTGTCCGTGTTCAGCTTTAGTCGGCTGATCTTCATCCAATCGGCGACGGCCTTCATTCCTTCATGGAGATTGGCTTTGGCGGCGAGGGGTCCTTGGTGAGGGAGAGGATCAGTTGAGTGTCGTCGGCGTAGGAGATAATGTTGAGGTCGTGTTGTCTGGCGATGCGTGCGAGCGGGGCCATGTAGATGTTGAACAGTGTTGGGCTGAGGGACGATCCCTGGGGTACGCCGCAGATGATCTCGGAGGCTTCGGATCGGAAAGGTGGGAGGCGGACTCTCTGGGTTCTGCCGACGAGGAAGGAGGTGGTCCATTCCAGGGCCTTGTCTCGGATCCCTGCGTCGTGGAGGCGTGCGCGTAGAGTGCGGTGGCAGACAGTGTCGATGGCGGCGGAGAGGTCCAGCAGGATGAGGGCTGCGGTCTCACCATTGTCCAGCAGGATCCTGATGTCGTCGGTGGCGGCGATGAGGGCAGTATCAGTGCTGTGGTTGCTGCGGAACCCCGATTGGGATGGGTCCAGGATGCTGTTTTCTTCGAGGTATCGGGTTAGCTGTTTGTTGACAATCTTCTCGATGACCTTGGCTGGGAACGGAAGCAGAGAGATGGGCCGGAAGTTCTTGAGGTCTCTCGGGTCCGCCTTGGGTTTTTGAGTAGGGCGTTGATCTCTGCGTGTTTCCAGCTCTCTGGGAAGGTCGCGGTCTTGAAGGAGAGATTGATGATGTTGCACAGGTGGGGTGCGATGGAGCTGCTGGCTTTGTTGAAGATGTGGTGCAGGAAAGGGTCTGACGGGGAGCCGGAGTGTATTGTGCTCATGGTCTTGATGGTGTCCTCGATGTTCACGCTGGTCCAGGCTGGCAGGGGGTCATGGTCGATGGTGTGTGGCGGGTCTGGGGCATCGATCTTAGTTGGGGCTGTCTGGGTGTTGAAGCTGTCGTGGATGTCGGCGATCTTGCGGTGAAAGAAGGTGGCGAGGGAATCGCACAGGGGTTGCGACGGCGGGATGTCGTTGGTGTTGGAGCTGGGATTGGAGAGTTCCTTCACAATGTTGAAAAGCTCCTTGCTGTTGTGTGCGTTGTTGTCGAGGCGGTCTTTGAAGGAGATTCTCTTGGCGGACCTGATGAGGTGGTGGTTGTTACGGATGGCGTCTTTGTGGGCTGCGTGGCTGTCCGGTGTCTTATCACTGTGCCATTTCTTCTCTAGTTTCCGGCAGGTACGCTTGGAAGCTAGGAGTTCCGAGGTGAACCAGCTGGCTCTTTTGGTGGTGTCGCTGTAGGTGAGCTTTTTCAGCGGGGCGAGGGTGTTGGCACAGTCGTCCATCCATTGTCTGAGGTTGCAGGCAGCGTCGTCGGTGTTGGATGGGTCGGAGGGAGGGCTGAGAGCGAGGGTTGCCCGGAGTTGGTCTTCGGTGACTTTGCTCCAGCAGCGGCGTGGGATCTGTTGGGTGCGGTGGTGTGTGGTGGGTTTCTGGAAGGTGAAATGGATGCAGCGGTGGTCGGTCCAGAGGAGTTCCATGGTGTGGCTGAAGGAGACGTGGGAGCTTGAGGAGAAGATGGGGTCAAGCGTGTGGCCGGCGGAGTGGGTCGGTGTTGTGACGAGCTGGCTCAGGCCGAGGTTGGCGAGGCTGTCGATCAGGGTGGTGGAGTTGCTGTCGTTGTTGTTCTCCAGGTGAAAGTTCAGGTCTCCGAGGAGGATGTAGTCGGTAGAGGTCAGGGCGTGCGTGCTGATGAAGTCGGCGATGGAGTCGCTGAACTGGGGTCGGAGCCCAGGGGGTCTGTAGACAAGGGTGCCTCTAAGGGTGGTGTTGGGGTCCGTGTGGATCTCGAAGTGCATGTGTTCGGCGGTGCTGAGAGTGTCGTCAGTGCTGGTCGAGACCCTGATGGTGTTCTTGTGGACGATGGCGATTCCTACTCCTACTGCGTTGATGCGGTCTCTGCGGGTGATCTTATAGCCGTCTGGGATGGCTATGGCGATGAAGGGGGCGGAGGAGTCGTTCATCCAGGTCTCTGTCAGGAAGGCGATGTCTGGTGATGATGTGTCGAGCAGGTCCCAGAGCTCGACGGCATGTTTGCGTGCGGAGCGGGTGTTCAGTAGGATGCACCGGAGGTGGTTGAGGTCCTTCTTGGCGGGCGCCTCGGTGGCTCTGAGGCTGGTGTAGCTGCAGTTCCGGCAGGTGAAGGGACCATGGGTGCGTTTCGGGGCGGCCTTGAAACAGTTGTGCGTCCGTCCGGGGTTGAGAGCGTGGAGTGTGGTGGCATCGTATCGGCGTCGGTCCTCGAGGCTGGAGCGGGGGCGCGCGGCCCAGGGGTTCTGGCGCTGGGCGTGGTCCAGTCACGGACGGGCGCAGACGGGCTTGCCTTAGGCGCGGCCGCGCAGCGGCCACCATATATGGGGAGGTGGGAGGGAGGAGCAGCTGGGAGGCGGGAGGCAGGGGCAGCGAATGGGCAGTCAGGGGGCGGGGCCGCAGGACGCAGCGGCGGGAATGGAGAGAGGCAGCGAGGGGCACAGAAGGCAAAAGGAGCGAGAAAACACAAGAAATACGGGCACAGTACAATGGGGCAGCGGGGGCACAGAAGGCAAAAAGGAGCGAGAAAACACAAGAAATACGGGCACAGTACAATGGGGCAGCGGGGGCACAGAAGGCAAAAGGAGCGAGAAAACACAAGAAATACGGGCACAGTACAATGGGGCAGCGGGGGCACAGAAGGCAAAAAGGAGCGAGAAAACACAAGAAATACGGGCACAGTACAATGGGGCAGCGGGGGCACAGAAGGCAAAAAGGAGCGAGAAAACACAAGAAATACGGGCACAGTACAATGGGGCAGCGGGGGCACAGAAGGCAAAAAGGAGCGAGAAAACACAAGAAATACGGGCACAGTACAATGGGGCAGCGGGGCACAGAAGGCAAAAAGGAGCGAGAAAACACAAGAAATACGGGCACAGTACAATGGGGCAGCGGGGGCACAGAAGGCAAAAAGGAGCGAGAAAACACAAGAAATACGGGCACAGTACAATGGGGCAGCGGGGGCACAGAAGGCAAAAGGAGCGAGAAAACACAAGAAATACGGGCACAGTACAATGGGGCAGCGGGGGCACAGAAGGCAAAAGGAGCGAGAAAACACAAGAAATACGGGCACAGTACAATGGGGCAGCGGAGGCACAGAAGGCAAAAGGAGCGAGAAAACACAAGAAATACGGGCACAGTACAATGGGGCAGCGGGGGCACAAAAGGCAAAAAGGAGCGAGAAAACACAAGAAATACGGGCACAGTACAATGGGGCAGCGGGGGCACAGAAGGCAAAAAGGAGCGAGAAAACACAAGAAATACGGGCACAGTACAATGGGGCAGCGGGGGCACAGAAGGCAAAAGGAGCGAGAAAACACAAGAAATACGGGCACAGTACAATGGGGCAGCGGGTGCACAGAAGGCAAAAAGGAGCGAGAAAACACAAGAAATACGGGCACAGTACAATGGGGCAGCGGGGGCACAGAAGGCAAAAGGAGCGAGAAAACACAAGAAATACGGGCACAGTACAATGGGGCAGCGGGGGCACAGAAGGCAAAAGGAGCGAGAAAACACAAGAAATACGGGCACAGTACAATGGGGCAGCGGGGGCACAGAAGGCAAAAAGGAGCGAGAAAACACAAGAAATACGGGCACAGTACAATGGGGCAGCGGGGGCACAGAAGGCAAAAAGGAGCGAGAAAACACAAGAAATACGGGCACAGTACAATGGGGCAGCGGGGGCACAGAAGGCAAAAAGGAGCGAGAAAACACAAGAAATACGGGCACAGTACAATGGGGCAGCGGGGGCACAGAAGGCAAAAAGGAGCGAGAAAACACAAGAAATACGGGCACAGTACAATGGGGCAGCGGGGGCACAGAAGGCAAAAAGGAGCGAGAAAACACAAGAAATACGGGCACAGTACAATGGGGCAGCGGGGGCACAGAAGGCAAAAAGGAGCGAGAAAACACAAGAAATACGGGCACAGTACAATGGGGCAGCGGGGGCACAGAAGGCAAAAGGAGCGAGAAATCACAAGAAATACGGGCACAGTACAATGGGGCAGCGGGGGCACAGAAGGCAAAAAGGAGCGAGAAAACACAAGAAATACGGGCACAGTACAATGGGGCAGCGGGGGCACAGAAGGCAAAAAGGAGCGAGAAAACACAAGAAATACGGGCACAGTACAATGGGGCAGCGGGAGCACAGAAGGCAAAAAGGAGCGAGAAAACACAAGAAATACGGGCACAGTACAATGGGGCAGCGGGGGCACAGAAGGCAAAAAGGAGCGAGAAAACACAAGAAATACGGGCACAGTACAATGGGGCAGCGGGGGCACAGAAGGCAAAAAGGAGCGAGAAAACACAAGAAATACGGGCACAGTACAATGGGGCAGCGGGGGCACAGAAGGCAAAAGGAGCGAGAAAAACAAGAAATACGGGCACAGTACAATGGGGCAGCGGGGGCACAGAAGGCAAAAAGGAGCGAGAAAACACAAGAAATACGGGCACAGTACAATGGGGCAGCGAGGGCACAGAAGGCAAAAAGGAGCGAGAAAACACAAGAAATACGGGCACCGAGGCCACAAGCGGAGGGGCGAGCTTACCAGCAGCAGCAGCGGGCGGACAGCACAGGCGGAGCTGTGTGGTGGGGGAGCGACCTACCTGGCAAGGTCAAGGGACAAATTGTGGCTGAAACTCCGCAAGACCTCAAGATCAGCCAGCACAACACAAACACTTTTCTTTATATATAACCGCCTTATGTTCACACCAATGTCCTTATGTAAATTTCAATCCTCACTTTCTCCAGTTTGCTGATCTTGTAATGCTTCTCATGCAGACTTATTCCACATGCTCTTTTCTTGTCCCTTTACACATCAGTTTTGGTTGAAAGTATGGTCTCAAATTAATACCATCTGTCATACCCGCTTCCCTTTTCCCCTGAAGCTATATTTTTAGGTACACTATCTGATCATTGGCAAACCTCTCTCATTATATGGACATTGTGGATTTATTACTTGCAATTGATTTCCAACAAATAACGAAAAATTGGAAACACTCCACACAACTCTCTTTCCAATCTTGGTGGTGTAGCGTATGTTATAACCATCGACTGGATCGTGCCTATGTTTCTCCTATGTCTCTACTCCTGAAAAGAGAACGCATATGGTCTCCTGTGACTATTTTCTTAGACACTTCTGCACAAAGCTTTACCCAACATCATCCTTTATCAGAAGAAGTTCCCAAACCAACATGAAATGTCTTATAATGATATATTGTTTAATCTTATTTATTATTATATAACTTCTTTCTTTCCTCTTAATTGTTATCTTATTTTGGTTTACAGCATTTATTCCCTATACTGTTTAGTACCTTTTATAGAGTATTACGCTTTTTTGCCTTCACATGTTTATATCAAATAACGTTACTAGTATTTCCCTTGCTCTTGTTTTCCTTTCCCTCTCCCCTCTTTTTCTCCCTTCCTGTGTTATTATAACAAAAGTTATGTATGCAACTGCTTTCTATTTATTGCTTCTTGTTTCCACTTTACATATGTTATAACTTATTCAATACTTGTAATTGTTTCCTGATACTTATTTAATTGTTTGTACTTGGTTGCATCTTTTCAAAAATAAAATCTATGTTTAAACTAAAGAAAAAATGTAATTCTCCTAATACATTTTACTCCATATATATTTTTGGGTGGCTCATTTCTCTGGCAGGTTAAACTACTCTGATTCCCTGGAGGAGGTGCCTCCCACCAAACTTAGAAATGTCCGCTGGCCCAGTGGACATTTCTAGCATTAACAGGAACTGCAACACGATGGTTCCTGCTAATGTGTTGTAAGTATGCTGTCAACATGACGGCAAATTGACATAGTTTTTTCTATTTTTAAAAAGAAAATCCCAAACAGTTTTTTTTTCTAAAATAAAATAAACAATGTCCCCCTCGACATGTGAGTTTCCTCCCATGGCACGGAGGGCATTGAGCACTTTTCATTGCCCCTTACCGCCGCATTTTTCCTGGCAGTGACTGGCACTAAAAATAGGCTGTATATCCATCCATCTAAATTTGGTGGGCAGACATATAGCCAAACTTCCGAAGGCCCTTACTCCGACGGATCGTCAATGGGATTTGACCATGGTGGAGACTGAGTAGTCTCTGCCATCGTCGAAGCTACATATGATTATAAATCGAGGGGGGCGGACTATAATGTTGGCGGGTGGTAAATCTGTCGCCATTGCACCAGAGCTCCCTCTCCACCAACATTAAAATCAGGCCATACAAGTTAACCAAACAAAGAAAGTGTTCACAGAAAACAACTAAATTGCAACTTAGCACTCGAAAGAATGAAGAATACCGTCATCATTGGAAAGAATGTGGATATAAGTGAATGAAAATTGATTGAGGAAGTTACCAGAATATTTCTTTAGTAGAATATTATTCATATAATGAATTCAACATATTCATACACAGCACCGGACCGTCATGCCAGTGAAGATCGAACAGGATGGTTTGCATGTTCCTTTCTGTTATTCCATACAGGGAAAAGGGAACCTAAGCGTCCCTCGAAGTAACCATAACTTCTCCAAAAATTCATCCTGTGCACCATTCAGTTCATGTCAGTTGACACGTTTTGACTGTAAACTTCTCAGGACAAGGACTTGGTGTCTTCTCTGTGTAAAAAAAGAAAGCGAAGGCTGTTTTAAAATAAGAAAAAAAAATGTGCCTGGAAAGTGCTACTTTGCTATTGTGACATCTCTCTAGTGTGTCATACCTATGCGGAAAATAATCTCGCAATAAATTCTTAGTCTCTCAACTGGAAACTGTTGGGAGCTGTGACACTGTTCTCCACGTCAGCATAGAAGGGGCTGTAACATCATGGCTTCTATAGGTCTGAATGAGTGCTACAACTGTGTGATTGCAATAGGCCTTGCTGGGGGTGGTGGCATCTGCACTATTGCCATAGGCCCGGGTGAGGTGTACAGCAGCCTCATTCTCTAAGATGGGAGCTGCAACAGCATAATTTTTGTAGGCCTGGATGATGGCTGCAATAGCATGATTGGCATCGGCCTACCTGGGGCTGCACCTACCTTCAGCCTGTCTGGGACCATAACTTTCCAAGACTGCTGACCATCTGGCTCACTGACTGTACTTGTTCCGGTGGAACCTTATCAATCAGTAATAACTTTATTTGGAGGCAATTAGCCATCCATAAAAACAATATATAATACAATACAGATATGTAAAAGCATAAAAGATACAATTCATAGGACCAACTCAGAGTATGTGTCTAATTATACAGTAAAAACACAGAAATAAAAAAGAGTTTAGAATCAAATGGCAATGCCACAGTGTATCAATGATAAAAGGACAGGTGTGCAGCAGTTAATAGTTAAAAATAGAAAATAAAGTGCAATTACTTCTAGCTGAAATATTTCCCCACATTCGCGCAGAGTTCCTATCTCATAGTTGCCTGAATTCAGCAAAACTAGAATGGAGAAGGAGGACAAAAACCTCATATTGGGCCCGCTATGCGCTCCCCACCTGCCCTAGCAAGCATGCTTAAGTCTTTTCAATTACAGGAACATAGAAATACAATAGATGATTAGTACTAAAATGCATATCACCGCCCAGCATGTTACCATAAAAAGTTTGCACATTATGGGGCCGATTCCGATTCCGGCCAGAAATCTCTCCGACCGAGCCGGACCCGGAGAGAATTCCGACCGAATCGGACCCTAGCAGTCCGACCGGACGAGTACGATGCATTCGCATGCTATCGGACTCGATTCGGTCGGACTCCCATTGAAGTCAATGGGAGCCGGTCGTACGACGCGTACGCGGGCTCCCATTGACTCAATGGGTGCGAGGCGAACAAGGGCGCCCCCTACAGCGGGTACGCGTCCATGCGCATCGCGGCGTACATGCACAGGTAGGGGGACCCATGGGTCCCCCCTGTGTGCGACTCGCGCGCCTACGCGTACAGGGGGTCCGACGCGGACCCCCAAAGTCCGGCTCCGACAGCTTCTCGAGCCGGAAGGCGCGAGTCGGTCGGACTGCTCGCGGCGCGCATCGTACTTACCCGGCCGGAAACGTCTCCATAGCGCGGTGCGAGTCGTGTCCATGTGAGTCGGTCGGAGCGTGTTGAAGCCGCGTACGAGTCGGTCGGGCGATTTCGCGGGTGCTTGCATTGTACTCGCTCGGCCGGACCCGCGTACGATTCGGTCGGGAAACAGGGCTCCGAATCGGATCCGGTAAATCCGAATCCGATTCGGAGCACTACCGGCCGAGATCGGAATCGGCCCCTATGTCTCATTACTGTGGGAGAGCTAAAGAACATTATCTTTCTGCCATAAAAAGCAGCCCACAAAAAAGATGGCATACTGCAGCAAATCTCCAAGGAAGGCAGGGATTGTAGGTATAAATACGCAGGTCGGCATTGCGTGAAGTGTGCACGTTTTATAATCGGTATGATGTAGCGTTTCCTCTTGTGGTTATAAAACTTGCAGAAAAACACCACATGCATAGTGTTCTGAGCCAACGCGTCACTACAGGGACAATTAGATAAGATTGTGGACTAGTCATTCATGTTTGGGAAGCTGACCAATTGGTGGAAGGTGCCCAGTCTTAGACGAGGCAACACAAACCTATTTCTTGCATTTAAAACTGCTTTAAGATAGGGTTGCATCTCAAAAGTGGTTAAAATCGTTTGATTTCTCAAAACACTGGGTTTAAAAATTTCGAATGTAAGTCTAAGATTCTCCAGATGTGTCATTACTTCATTTTTTAAAAATCCATACTAATAAGTTCTAGTGTTTCAGGCTTCACAAAGTACTCAGGGTGGCCCACATCATTACAAAAACGTTGAATGTAGACAAGCCATGGTATGCGCTGGTATAAACTTGATTTAAGACAATCCCTGATTATTACACGATTTAAGTCAGTATATTCAGAGGTTCATACTTTATACCAGATGGGCTGTAGTATGAGCAGGTCTGTAATAAATGGGGCTCCAAGTTCGGCATGACTTACGTGTACTGGAGCACTTTTAGGGGTGGCAAGAAGCTACCTAAAAAACTCATTCTCAACCAGTTGCATGTCACTACATTTCTTTTGTCCCCACACACCCGCCCCGTAAAGTGCAACACTAAGGGGGTCATTACGATGGCGGGCGGAAGCACAACCGCCGTGCTGGCGGATGCAAAAACCACCAGTTACCGCCGGCACGCAGCAGTCCACACGCCCGCCCAATTACGATGCGAAAAGTAGGCCAAACACTGCCGGCAAGCCAGCAACACCGTCCGCCATCAAAGTGCGCCCGTACACGTAGCGGCGCAGCCTAATTGACACACACCGTCCGACGAAACACGTCCCGCCCGGCGTATAAATTACGATGCCGCAAACAAACGGCTCCCACGGCCAAGAGATACCGTACGACAAACCGAAGCGGTAACACGGACGCCGAGCATGGACAACGAAGAAGCGGCTCCCCGAGCATGAATCCAGCACTGCAGGCCCTCCCCATGCTCCTGCTGATGCACCACCAAGGACGCAACGTACCGCGGAGACGCAGGTAGGCACACACACAACAAGTGCACGCAAACAGCGCACACAGTGCAAGGGCGGAAAAGCGGACAACCCCCACCACCGCGTGTACACTACACATCCACCATTGCATCCACATATGACACACAGGCCAAATCGTAATATCGCGTAACACATGTGTACACACCACCTGGGACTAGGAACCAACGACCCCGTCACGGCCCCAAAGCGGCGATGACGCCGCCACACATGCGCACAACGCAGAGGCCAACCGCAGCGCCATGCATGCATCGCACACAGACACAGGGACACAACCAAGCAGCACACACATCAGCCCCACCCCGAACGCACATGACACGTGACAGGCCTGCCACAGACATGTCCCCAACGCCCAATTCACGGACAACACCCAACGCCACACAACCGACGCACACATGTCAGTGAAGTCACGCAACAGCAGGACACACCCCAGTGTAACAAACATGGCGTAGCACACAGCGGCGGCAACACCAACTAGGAGAAGCAGGGCCCTTCGGGAAGAGGAACGCCAGTACCACACTGAAACACCCATACCACCCTGCACATATGAACAAGACATATAAAACGGAACACCAAAGAGCCCGGGGACCGACAACAGGTGGCCCAAGAATAACATCCACACACAAGGCCCAAGGCAGCGCGGAAAGGCAGCCTGCCGCCCACACAAGGGAGAGCAGACAGCACTGAATGACCTTCCATTCCAACTCCGAAACCACAGCCCTACGAAAGAAGCCGGTGAATACAGCCATTGTCCAAGAAAAGACCAACACAGGCATGCCGAGGAGACCGACCACAGGGCAGATAGCGCATATCACAGAAGCACACAACGGACGGGGACGAAAAAAGAAAACACTCCCTCATGTCGGCCACATGCAAGTTAATTGGAAGGAGTCACACATCACTGACCTTGAACTGTCTGAGAAGCATGTGGGATGAGGGCCCGTGTCCTCCAAACAAGCCAACAGAACACAAGTCCTGTCTCCCTACGACTACACAGAGCTCACAGCAACCTCGGAGCGTGCACATTGCAGACTGCACACACAGCCGGAGCACGCCACCACAACGCACTGCTGCAAAATGGCAACCGCAACACACCTACCCAACTACGCCGGACAGGTCAATCTGTACAAAACCAACCTGAAACATATATTGGGATGCGATCTCCTGTCCCTGCTGAACGTAAGTTACCGACTGACTTACCGCATCACATTGTTCAGCTGCGTCATGCCCGTCTTCTACTGTCGGAGGTGTCCCTACCAGCATCCCGTGGAGATGTGCCTCTCCAACCCGGCATGTCTAAAGGCGGACCTGCTACCACTACTCCTCCCTCTGGACGCACACGACAGGGCCTGCTCTGCCTATGGGGGCATGGCGTATGTGGCCAACATCGCACCCGCACTGAAATGGGACCACTGTGCCTCCACACGACGGATCATCGAGAACAGCTACATCGAATGTCACCCAGCATGCCCCATCATGGTCCTCCAAGGGACAACTTACGAACAACACCTTGAGAGCCACCATCCGCTACATTGGCTGGCAAACATGTACACCACCAATGACATGGAAGCCCTGCTGGACGGCATCGCATACCTGACAACCTGTAAATTCGTCGGACCACAACGCAGGTTCACCGATTGACCTATGATGTGCAACCCCGCACTCATGCTTAGCTTCCGCACGGACTGGCCAGTCACCACCACAACAGCCATACCAAACGACCGGCAACTGTCACCACACCATCAACGACATCGCCATGACATCGGATATGACCGGGACATGCACACTGTTCCCCATCACATCCAGGAACACCGCATGCATCGTGGGAGGCAGTGGCATGGGGTCTGTGTATCGCACCCACATGGACGGAACTGCACGAACAACCAGGACACGACATGGATCCAGCGCACATGGACACACACACCGCTCAGTGGACATGAATAGGTCGCCTGGAGTCTGTGGGTGCTGCACCCCTCCCACCCCCGCCCCGGGAATCCCATACCAGGACCTTTGCATGGAAGACAAGTGCATACAACAACAACACGACCCCAGTGACTGTGACATGTCCAGTAACCACCACATTGCAACAACAAGTGGCACGCCGCTGCATGCACGCAAGCCCATGCCCTGATGTCATCTCACATGCACGCGTGCATGAGGAACAACCGCAGCAAACCTGTCACATGGAACTGAGATGGACTGTGCCCATGATGCCAAGCGGTCTGGTAGGCTACATGTATACCGTCTGTGTCAAAGTCCGCAGCTCCGCAGCTATACGTAAATGTACATTAGCACAGCCTTGGCCAAGCAGATGTAACTCTGAAGCCCACATCCCACATGCAACAGCCAGTCAAATGTAACCCCACACCCTATCCCATTTGAAATCATGCTCAGTATATCCTCAACATGTATTCCGCTGCCAGTAGTGTCCACTATACTGCATCACAGAGGACAGAAGACTCAATATAATGTTTGAAACCAAAACTGTCTCCGCTGACTCATTTCACAAGTACGAATGAGAGAGGATGAGAGAATGTGAAGTACACGGCAGTCGTGACATGACCATGTAGTCCACTGGTATTGGATGTCAACGCAAATGAGTAGCACAACTGTGGAAGACACACATGTGTCGTGTGAAGTCGTATGGACGCAGTGCTCAGGTGGGTGGGTGTGACGGGTAGATGCGCACATGCCAAGTTGGAGCACGCCGTGTTGGGAGGGGTCATGAACAGTACACCACCGCTTCCCTGGGCATTGTGAGAGGACACCTGTCGGGGGAGTGAACACGTGTGTGCACAGCAGCCGGGCACACGTACAAAGCGGTACCAGGCGCACCTCAGCCCACCCTCTGTGGACAAGCTGGATCCTGTTGTGCGCCCGCCATGCCCCTTGACAAGGCACACACAGCCCCAGTCGACCAGGTGTAACCCCAACATAGTCAATCCGCACAGGCGATACAGGGCACGGGATGGCAGTGGAGCATGGTGTGTGAGAGGTCTCCTCGCGCTCCTCCTGGTCATATCACGCAGGCAATAGAACCTCAACGTCTAGCATGGCACAAGTCAAATGGAAGTGTAGGGGGACGCACCACAGCACGAGCAGCACTGACGTCACGGGAGGTGGCTCGCACCATCCCATCCATTGCCCATTATACCAACCACGCCACATGCCATTGCGACTAAGTGCAAGCGCGTGCGCCACCACCCCCGAGCCCTCCCCAGAGAGGCCAAAGAGTGAATGTGTGGGCCATCAGTCACAGACGGACGCGGCATGGCCGCAAGGGCAGCCACAGCCACTGGGTGTCGCAGGTGGCGGATCCGGAAGGCGAAGACTGTGATGCATAGTCCATGCAGGCCGGGTCTCCATTTGGGGCACCACGCAGGTGGACGGCGTCCCGCAACACATCATACCCTGAGACAGCCCACTCGTGCAACTGGACCCACACATACACTCCTTGCCCTCTCTGGTGCGAGCTTGGGGCTGCCTGTGCAAGCGCTAGCCTCGCAGGTGCACATGCATATTGGGGGAGCGAGGGGAGGACATGAGGGCTGGGGCGAAGATGACTGTATCACTGTCAGTGAGTACAAGGGATGACCCAGATGTGGAAAGGAAGAGACGTGTCCCATGTGTACTGCAACTAGTCGCCAATCCAACTACCCCCATGTCCGGAATGTAAGCCCGCACCTAGGCCCGCCCATCTGCCACATCGAATATACCACCAGCACGACAACCTTCCCATTCGAAACACTGACTGGGGGTGGCGACCAGTGAACAATCATGTGTAGCCTACCCACGCGTACATGTGGGCCCTCCATGATCCATGTCACCTGCGGCAAAGTCATGACATGCGCAATGAGGGAAGTGAGGAGAGCTGTCCGCCCCACGCACAGAAGGTGCATCAGCTCCACAGACCCAGCAGCGAGTCCAGCAGGGGTCACATGTGCAGGGGCAGCTGTGCCTGGTGTGAAGGCACATGCATATAGACAGCACATCGACCAATGTGTAGTCTGCCCACATCTACAGTCCATCATCATGCGGACATAGGAATTGAACACAGGGCAACACATCTTAGTTGGTGCACCCACCGTGACCAACAATGCGCAATCATCGACGTACCCGCCCTGTGCATGGTCCCCCACCCAACGGAGGCACATCCAGTGCCACCATCCCACACACACAAGCCTTCCACGGAACATGCTGTGTCCAATGGTCAGTACAGAGTCAGCGCCCATCTGGTGGATCCTGAACAGGAGACACATGCACACACATGCCAGCTCCCACTATGTACGTCTGCCACCTGGCACGTGCAATGTAACCTCTCACCTGTGACGTGTGACTGCAAGCACACAGCCGTCTTGGCATGGGGCTGTCAATGTGGACACCTGTCAATGTTTCGGGAGGTGTGATCCATACAGTGCTGTACATAGGGTGCAGTGCTGACACCTACTACTGTCTCTTATCCCCTCGTGCCACAGGTCCCACTTGTTTTGGCCGCTCAGCCTGTGCCCACATCGTCGTCGTCGTGTGCCATACTCATCCAGCCGCGGAAGCAGTTCCATGCTCAGCAGACATTCATGTTGCCGTGGCGTTGCCGCTTGACGAATATGCAGTCAGTCCCCATCAGCACGCCCCGCAAGTCATTGGGGCCTAGATCCCCATGTGCATGCACATGGCAGTGGTTTGTATCACTAGCCATTGCCATTGTTGGGAGACCTGTGTAAGTGTATTGTGGCCGTGCCGTCCCAGCTTGACAGCTGGGCTGTGGCTCATGTGCTTGCTCAGTCATGTCAGTGACGTGTATGCGAAATTGCTATGTGTTGTGTTGCTTTGACATGTGTCCTCTGCCATTGTCCCTAGGCGGAGACCGAACATTGACCGCCCATACCAATTGCTGGCGGACATGGACGATACAGAGGTTATTAGGAAGTTTCGGCTGGACAGGCCAACCCTGCATCGACTGTGTGCCATGTTAGAACCCCATCTCCGTCCCCGCAGGGTGTATCCGACTGCTGTCACCCCCACGGCTAAGGTGATGGCCGCCATGCATTTCTTCGCCACTGGGTCATTCCAGCACACAGTGGGCATTGGAGGAGGGATGTCCCAGCCCATGTTCAGCAAGGTGCTGAGGGATGTACTGGCAGCCATGATGCTGTACCGAAACAGGTACATCCGCTTCCCCAGGGCTCGTGAATTGGCGGCAGTGAAGGGTGCATTCTATGCCCTTGGCAGAATCCCACACGTCGTTGGAGCCATTGACTGCACACATGTTGGCCTTGTTCCACCACAGGCCACTGAGCACCTGTACCGCAACAGGAAGCACACGCACTCCCTGAATGTGCAAGTGGTGTGCCTTGCGGACATGGTGATCACCCACGTGTGTGCAAAGTTCCCAGGCTCGGCCCATGACGCACACATAATGCGCAACAGCATCTTGCCACGACTGATGTCCAATCTGCAACAGGATCGTGGCTGTATTGTCGGTGAGTATGTGGAGTGGTGTAGCGTGCTGGTTGTGCGATGCTGTCCCCTGTCCAGTTGGAATAGCAACGGTTCTCTGTGTCCCTCACACCCAGGTGACTCTGCGTACTCGAATGGGGCATGGCTGCTCAGTCCATTGAGGAATCCTCGCACCCCATCAGACGATCGCTACAATGAGGCACATGGGAGGACCAGACGTGTGGTCGAGCGTACCTTTGGCCTCCTCAAGTCCAGGTTCAGGTGCCTGGACCGCACCGGGAGTGCACTGGCGTACTCCCCACAGAAGGTGTGCCAGATAGTGGTGGCGTGCTGCATGCTGCACAATCTGGCCATTCGGAAGCAGATCCCCCTCATCGTGGATGACGGAGATCAACCAGGGCCCCAGCCCGCAGACCAGGACAGCTCGAGTGAGGAGGACAGCGGAGAGGAGGAAGCTGGGAATGTGCGGCAGCAGCTCATCGCCCGCTACTTCACTTGACGGTGAGTGTCCATGTACGACGGCTGATGTGGCTGTATCTGTGCAGGTGTGTGTGTGCTGTGTCAGGGTGGCCGTTTGTTCACTGCGTGCTGTGTGTCAACGCTCCATGGCCAGGGTAGTATGCCACTGTTGGTGGCTGTGGCATTGTGCCCTATTGCTCTGTGCAATGTGTGTACATTGCTTGTAGTTGTTGACATGTACTGTGTGATGGGTGTGTGATACACTCATTGAATGTGCTCCTGTTCTGTCTCCCACCCCTAGGTCCCTACAGGCCCTCCGGATTCCATTGCCATGCCACGCATCAGGTGCCTTTCCGCCCAAGGTGGCCGTTGTATGCCGTACAAATAAAACACAGGGCACAAACAGCAGTTTGTGTAAGAGGTGCATTTATTTCAAACTGTGACATGTGATTGTGTGTAAGGTGATGACAAAAGTGGTGCGTGCAGTGACAATGAGCTGTCGGTCATGGCTGCGTGATGCTCAGGGTGTACCCACTGGTTCTATGTCCATAGTCCAACACACACATGCCATCCAGATGGCTGTGTGGAGTGGGATCGTAGTCCAAGTCAATGCAGTGGGTGGTCAAGGAAGGCTGGCTGGCTGCCTCACTTGCGTCTGGAGCGTGCGAAGTCCTCCCGGGAGATCTGTTTCCACTTCGGACGGCCCCTTCCACGTTTGCGAGGGGGTGCCTGCTTGCGACATGCTGGTGGTTGAGGTGTGCTCACTGGCTGTGGACGCAGGGGAACTGGACACTGCTGCTCGACCCTGCGCCCGGCAGGTTGTGGCGGAGGGGAGCTGCTGTCCCTGGCTGTGACCTCACCGCCACCACCAGCTGGCCCATGAGGTCCACGAGTTGGCCCATACGGGCGTCCATGGACCTCAGCACCCCCAGCACCTCCCGCGTGTCTGTAGCTGACCTGGCCCATTGTCCTTGGGCCTCTTCATAGGCCCCAAGGACTCTGGCCATTTGAGGCAGGGCATGGCTCCCAGGGGAGGCTGGCGTTTCCCTGACCCTGCTCCTCCTACCAGTCCTGCTGCCACCGGCCTGCCCACTAGCCACATTGCTCACCACGGTCCTCGCTGTGGCTCCCAGGGTGGATCCAGTCGGCCGGGCCACCACCTGCGCTGGGGCTGGTGCCAGCGAAGACGTGGTGGTGGTGGCGGCGGTGGTGGTCGGTGCGGCGATGGTGGCGGTTGCGGCAGTGGTAGTGGCCGCAATGACCGTGGGTGTGGCCGCAATGACCGTGGGTGTGGCCGCAACGACAGTGGCAGCAGGGGGCTGGGAATGTTCAGCAGCCCTGGATGATGGGTTGGTGGGTAGGAGGGGTCCTGGGGAGCGGCTGGGCCCTGCCACACCAGATGGGCCTGCTTGGTGGTCCGTGTCCGAAGAGGAGGACAGATCCTCCACATCCGTGTGTCCTCGTTGGGGGCTTGTAGGCTGGCTGTGCTGGCTGCTGTCTCCATCCCCAGCATCCAGCAGTTCGTCACCTGTGGAGAGAATGAGATTTGTTATTGTGTTGCACCTGGCGAAGTATGTATTTGTCGTCTGACATTAACAGTTCGTGCAATCTCGTACATGGGTTTCCCGGAGGCGTGTGTGTGGCTGTAGCATTTGTAGTTGTGTGTGCTTGGCAATGGGACTGTGTGCTGTGCACATGTGGCATGGGACGGATTGGCCATGCCGATGGGTGTGTTGCTGTGCCCCTACTTATTGTGACTCTGGTGTATGCGGGCTCCTGGCCCATCCTGGGTCTGGTTTGTACTTTGCTTTTGGTGTTCAGATGGGACGCTTAGGAACGCATATGGCAACATGGGGGCCATGCCCCAGATTCGCATTTGGGAGGGAATATGCTTTTGGGGTTCAAATGGAACGCTTAGGAACGCATATGGCAACATGGGGGCCATGCCCCAGATTCGCATTTGGGAGGGAATATGCTTTTGGGGTACATGCTGTGAGCCATGGGTGCCGAACGTGACATGTGTTGTGGCAGCATGACAGTGCATGGTCTGAGGTGTGTGCATGCTTGACATGGCCTGCATATTTGCTGTCTGTTGTGATTACTGGACATGGCATTGGACGCATCATTATGAGTGAGTGATTGTTGTGTGCCAGCCAACGTATTGCAGTTGTCCCATCTCCTTGGTGTGCGTGCTGCCCTGTGCCATGTGCATCACTGCAGTGCTCGGGGGGTGTGGCTCATGTTGTGTGTTGTTGCTCACAGTGTGTCGTGCGCTTCATTGACTTCTGGCACATGGTTGGTCATGGGCATGTATCTTAGCGTGACTGCTGTATGTGTGGCAGCTGTGCGGATGACATGCCTTTCATGAGACTGGGGCTGACGGATGGGATGGATGGTATGTTGTATGTGCATGGTGTGTCTGTGTGTTTGATGGGTTCAGTGGTGTTCGTGTGCATTTATGTTGTTCCGCTCTGTTGCGTCTAGTGTTGTTTGTCTTACATAGGCGTAGTTGTGGGGTGTGTGGTTGACAGGCAGTAGGGGCTACATGGACAGGACTTCAATGGTGTTTCGGTTGTGTGTGATGGGTTGCACAGTGGCTGCTGTGTGGTACTATATTCAGTGTGGCTTGTGCATGCAGACGTGGCTCCTTGGGTGTTGCTATGTCTGTGATGGGTCATGTGGGGTGTGAGTCTGTGGTTCATGTCCGTGTGCACATTGTTCACTTGTTCGTGACGGTGGGCGGTGCTGCGTGTTCGTCTGCTACGTGACATGTCCCATGTGTTGGTCGTGTTATGGTCCTCATGCCTCCAGTAATCCAGCCCTGTCCAGTTTCCCACCTGCAGGTTGTTCGGGCGTGCACTGTACTGGATGCCACATGGTTCTAAGCGGGGGTGCTCCATGTTGCAGGTCTGTGGGGGTGGGGGGTGTTGTGGGTCGTGGTGGTGGCTGGACACCCACTGACACCGATTGCTGTGGACCGTAATGTCTACCTTTCGGCTGTCGTTGTGCACTGCGGTGGCTGACACGTGGCTGTGGGGTGTGGGGGATGCTCCTCCTTGCTGTGCTGTGGGACTAGGAGCCTGGTGTGTGTTGTACTTGGGCTGTCCACCCTCCCACCCACTGCACTTTGTGTTCCTGCCACTTACCTGTTACTTGTCGGTTAGTGCAGCTGTGGCGGACACATGGGTGTGGTGGGTGCTCGTTGTGGCGCTTCTGGCATATTTGGGGACCTGTTGGTGGTTACGTGGCTGGCTGAGTGTACACATGTCCCCACGCATCTTACAGTTGTTCTGTTTGGGCTGTGTGTGGTGGTGTCTGTTGCATGTGTGTGTGATGTGTTGTGTATTGTGTGCTGGACATGGGGGTGTTTGTCCCTGGGAGCTGTGGCATGGTGGTAGTGCATGTGAGTACATAGCGGTGTGCTGGTATACATTAGTTTGTACTTACCAGCCTCCACTCCCCCTGCTAATCCGGCGAGGATCTCGGGATGTATGATGACTCGCACCTTCTCCTCCCACGCTTTGAAGGTCTTGAAGAGCGCGGGATTCCCTCCGCCAGTGACGGCTGCCAGCTCTCTGTTCTTGGTCTCCTTCTTCTTGACCAGGCTCTTGACGTCATTCCACCGTTTGTTTATTTCAACTCTGTTCCTGGGCAGGGTCCCGACTGCATTGACCTGGTCTACGATCCGGTTCCACATTCTGTTTCTGGTGGCTAGTGGTGTGTGCTGGACCATGTTCCCATAGATTTGTGGGTGCACCTTGATGATCTCGTCGACCATGACCGTCAGCTCAATGGGCGTGAACTTGGGCATTCTTTGTGGTGCCATGGTGTTTGTGGTGCTGGTGCGGTGTGTGTTGTGTAATGTGCAGGGGGTTTGTGGTGCCGAGTGTTTGGTGGTGGTGGTGGTGGTGGTTGTGATGTGTGCGTTTCTGTGGTGTGCTGCTGTCCTTGCTGTGTCACTGTGTCCTCTCCTCTCCTCTCTGGTTTGCAATGTTGCAAGGGGTTGTGGTCTGTGGGAGTGCTGCTTTTGTACTTACCTATGTGGGTGTGTCCTCATGGTCTGTTGTTTTCAGGTGTGTTGTGTCTGGGGTTCTGGCCTTTGTAGTTTTTGTTTGTCCAGGGGGTGTTTTCGGGATGTGTACTGTGCTTGTGTATTTGTGCGTGCCTTGCTGTGTGGACTTGTTGGCCATGTTGTGTGCGATTGGTTTTGTGAGCGAATGGTTTCTGTGCAGGGACGTGGGCGCCATGGCTTCTGCCGTGTCGATTCTCATCGGCGTTGTTTGCGCTGGCGGGCGGTATATTTGTAGTTTTCACGCGCTCATGGCGGTGCGATCGTAATCTCACGTGCGGTGTGTCGGCCGTGAGGGCGGGCGGTTTTGTGTTGTCGGGCGTGTTTCCGTCCGTGGCGGGCGGTTTGACTCCGACTCGGACGATGGCGGGCGGTATTTTGTGTGATTTTTCCGCCGATGGCGGTTTTCGGTTTGCGTAATCGTAATGGCGCGGTCGGTGTTCAGACGGTGTGTGCGGGCGGATTTTTGCCGCTTCCATGCCTGGCGGATTTTTTTACGCCGGGTATCGTAATGGGCCCCTAAGACATTTAGCTTTATAAATTGACATTATCAGCTCTGGTGGATTAGAACCCAGTCGTCTGGCAAACTCCCTTAGTGCCATACATGCTTTACTAAATTGCAGTTTCCTATTGGAAATAGCCTTATTCCAGAGGCACCCTTTATCAAATAAAATCCCCAGGTAGGAAAAAGTATTAGTAAAGCCTATAGTTGTACCACGTATTTTTATATCTTTGTAATTAACGGTGTTCGTCCCACATTTAATAACAAAAGTTTTTGATTGGTTCACTAAAAGCCCATGGTCCTGCACATATTCAGCAAAGTTTGTAAGTAGGGACTGAAGGGCAAGTGGAGTACGTGCCATAAGGACGGCATAATCGGCGTAGAGGAGCGCCGGTATAGGGAGAGTCTCTACTTGTGGAAGATCTTTGGATGATACAGTAAGTACCGCATCCACACTGTTTACATATAGAGAGAACAAGAATGGGGCCACGACACAGCCCTGTCTCACACCCCTCTCCACCCTAAATGCTTCAGTGCATTCCTAATACCATATTTGACCCTGGCTTCGCATCCCGAGTATAGGTCCCTCAGAAAGCTAATAATCAATGTCTTTACCCCCAGCTCTTTCATAATTGAACACAGTTTGGCATGTACAATGCAGTCGAAAGCTGAGGAGAGGTCAACAAAAGCTAAATACATATTCCCCTCTTGGATTTTAACGTACTTACCAAGTAACGTGCTTAAGTTGAGACTCTGTTCTGTTGTTCCCACCGCAGGTCGAAATCCATATTGTAGATCTGAGAGGATGTTATGTGTGTCCATCCAATCTTGTAATCTGTTCAAGATGGTGCGACCTGAAATCTTCACCAGGGAATCAAGTGGAGAAATTGGCCTATAACAAGCCGTGTTCAATCGATCTCCCTTTTTATAAATGGGGACGATAATTGACTGGCCCATGATGATAAAATCCCAGCTATGCAGCATGCCCAGAGTACTAAAGTCAATAAGGGCCCCCAGAGAGCAATATTAGCTTTATACAGATCTACAGGAATGGGGTCTGGGCCTGAGGTTTTAACACCTTTACTAGCCAATATTGCATCATCAACTTCTTCCATACGAAAGGGAACCATGTTGGTAATCTGTGAAGTATCTGCTATTATCATGTGACTATGTCCTTGCTCTAGTGCAGGCGTCACATTAGGTAGAGAATAAATGCTAGTAAAGTGCTTTATCCAGTCTTCTTCCATAATGGCCATCTCAATCCTGGGAGCCTCATCTGCTATCAATGGTGTGGAGTTAATCACTCTCCAGAAAGCTCTGTTATACTTACTAGCAGACGCTTCACAAAGAGATTCCCAAGCCATCTCCCGTAACTGTGTCCTCAACTTCACTGCCTTCTTATAATCTGTTCTACAAGTCTGGACCACAAAGTCGCATCTGGGGGATTTGTGTAGAGCCTCCTTTAGCCATTTATGTGCCCTAGTACATGACGTATCGAACCAACCCTTTTTCTCCTGTCTTTCTTTTTTATTTACGACAGAAAGGCTCTCCTTCACCCCCTGTGTAATTGACAAAAAGGCCTTGATGATGTCATTGGGAGCTATCGAGTCATCTAGGCAGGTTTTAAAGGCCTCTCTTTTGCTGGCTATCAGTTGCTTAAGAAACCCCACCGCAACAATCTGTGTCCATCGCAGGGTATACCCATTAAAACTTGCTGACTCAATTTCCTCTGCTTGTTAGATAATATTATTGTGCCGCTGCTTAAAAAATAAAGTTGACAATAATTCAATACTCAAATGATAATGATCACTTAGTGAAATCGAGCGAGTAAGAAAGTTAAGTGCCTGAGCAGCGCATCTATTTGATAGTAAAATATGGTCAATAATGCTATGGGCATTTCTCCCATTAAAAGTGCACTAGCACAGGGCATAAGGGAAAGAGATCTCATGTGCAAACGCCAAGTCAAATTTTTAATAATAATTCATTTATCTTATCCCCAAAAGCGTTATGATTAAAATGGATTTGGTCAACAACTTCTGCAGTTGTCATACCACATATCTTTCTTGACTGTACATTACACAGATGTAAATTAAAATCTCCTCCCCATAAAATAATGGTATAGTTACTATTATTTGTATAAATATAATCCAAGTCATCATTTAATTTCTGTAGTGTATCTATGATGACTTTCGTCTGGGCATTATATAAAAATTAATTATAGCTAACCTGGCAGAACCAGACAAATTATATAATATGAATTGATAATAAGGATTCTGTGTTACCAAAGAGATGAATAAGTCCACCCGTTGACCTATTGTGTACAGATGGAATGGCAGGGGTAAAATATATTCTTTACCCATTCATATGGATGGGCTCCATAAGCCAAGTCTCTTGCAAGCATATAAGATGAAAACCAGCTACAAACTCTAGCCATTCTAAATTTTGTCCCTTACTCAGCAAACCTACCACGTTCCAGAATACAAAATCTAGGTGTTCAATGGAAGCTAGTACAGGGTTGGAATTATTATTATTACCCGAGACATCTAGCGTGGTACTACTAGGAAGTTGGATGATGTTACCTTGCCTTAACATAGATCCCTCTCTAACTAGATTGGAAATGGTCATTAGATCTTCCTCCCTATCTGTAGGAACCTCGTCATTAAATCAATCCTGCCCATCCAGGTTTATCAAACTTTGGAAGCGATTATAAGTTGGTACCATGAAGTTAAAACTCTGTATGCACCCTGGGATGGTAGTGAACCACGATCTGTCCCTTTCAATCTGTTTTTCTGGCTGATAAAAAAAATCACAGCGGGAGAGATGAGATATTAGGGGCCCTAGTCCTGGACAAAACAGTGTCCACCAGCCGTGGGGTTTTGAAAGGCAGAACTATACAATCCCCATGCAGAGTTTTTTTTACCTTTCCCCACTCATTTAACCCTACTCACCATTTTAATGTTGTTAAATAACTGGTCAGTTAAGCCAGTTCTTACACCCAGCCAGTTTAGGGATTTATTTCTTAATGCAAACCAATTCTCGGTCCTATTTGTGGGTAAAGGGGGCACATTTGCCAATACTATCACATAGGGGGTGGCAGCAGGTGGAAGGTCAAGACGATCATCCACCTGTTCCGTAGGGTCTTGAGAATTATCATCTATGGTTAGGGTCACTGCAGTGGAGCCCTGACATTTGCCACCATCCTCCCCGATACCGGTGACTTCCAGAATTGAAGTCCCCCATCACACATTCTACCTTTATGGGTGTTTAAATTAATACTTGTACGAATTAAAGGGTACGAGTTGGAGCTATCAGAAACTATTGTATTCATTGCAAGTCTATTTGGAGCCTCATTAAGGGGCGGGCCAGTCATGATGTGTTTTACATTTGATGTTTCCCCATTTGCAAGGGAATTCAGCAGGTCCAGACAAGAATTAGTTTTAGTTTCCACATTCGCTAAACGAGTATGTATATCCCCCAATGCATTATTAAAATTATGCTCAAGAAGCTTGAGAGCATCACCTAGGGCATCCAATTTGCTACTTATTAAGTTATTAGAAGCTGTATTATTAATTTCGGCCGGAGCTTTTTCTATTTGCTGGGGGCCCCTTTTTTGGGTTGTAGTTTGTTTTTTCCATGGAGGCTTCTTTGGAGCACAGGTACCTACCGGGTGATTTGGGGGTTTTCTTACTCATTTGGGTGGTGGTGGTGAATTGGATTCAGATGGAGAAATTGATTCAGAGATAAATTGAATACACCCATTATCTCCTTTTCCCCCACTCGCCCCGTCGCCCCTTCCATCATTATTAATTGCAAGACTCTTGGTGGAGTCCTTTGGATCATTAGAAGTGACGTGAGTCAAAGTTACCGAAGTTGTTATAGATTCCCCACAGCCTAAGAGTGATTCTTCCACTCATGATATTTACCTATCTATGGCCCCCATACCTCCTATAATGTATTTTAGTAGCGACAATTGTGATTTGCCAGGGGACTGAGTCTGAGACTTGCTCGCAGTAACAGGGTGCTTTCTCTTTCCCATGTTCAATGAAATGCTTTGTTTGGGTGGGAAGATGTTATCAAATAAAATCAGGAGATCATTGCAACTCAGAACACTGGATTAAAAAGGCAATACAGGATTGTTTCAAATATGACTATCAGGAAGTTAATACACGCCCTGCCCGCCTCCAAAGTCGCAGCTGAATTACACGCCTCCCTGGTAATCAGTAGTCCAACAGAGCCCAATAATCGAGTATAAGTTCCCTCTTTTGCAGAACGAGAGTTCGCATCTCCATTCTAATAGGATCAGGTTTAGCTCCCGGTTATACAACCCTAAAGTACATGTACAAATAGACTTCCGCAAGTGCAAAGAGTGTTTTTTTAATAAAAATGTTGCAAGTAAAGTGTAGGGGGATTAGAGGTGCAGAAAGCTTGAGTGAAGAAAAGTACCTTGCGTGGCAGTCTACGTAGTTTGAAAATGCTTGCCGTGCTGATTACAAAGCAATACTTAGACTTGACTTCCCTCCTGCTCAGAGCAAGTGAGGAGGGCAAATATAACTGCCCTTGTGACAGAGTACCAGATGTAACATAGTAGATTGCCTTCCTCCACTCAAGCCTATTGTTGAAATATCCAGTCGAGAGCAGGTCAGATTTAGCTGTAAGATTTTTCAGCCAAGGGGAGTGGCCCCGCCCACCTCCTCCTGTCGCGTGCAGGATGGGCCCCCCTTGGCCCGGGCTTTGCCCGGGCACGTCCCACGCCGCAGGGGGTGTCGGGCACTTTTGTGCTCAGCTCGAGTATTAGGCCCCTCCTCCTGGGCACAGCTTCCTAGGACTGGAAGTCCCTCTCCAGCAGCAGCAGTGGCAACAGTCCACAGCCCAACAGAGCATCCCTTATCACCAAAGACCACCATGGTCAGGCCCAAGCACCCACTTACATAGGATTTGGTGCTGTGACCTCTGTAGCAGGGGCTGGACTGGCATGCTGTTGGATGCAGCCTATGCATGGCTCTGACATTCCAGTTCTCTGCGACTTGTGTGAAGTTTGTGGGAGGGCTGTTTTGGTACACAGAAGCACCAGAAGGACTTGGAACATATCACCAGTCCCAAAGAGGGGAAGGGTAAGTAAAAGATCGAAGACATTTAAACTGTGGGCACCTAATAACTGCACCTAAACTTGATTTATGCTTTTCCTGACTTGCAAGTGTAAATCAGGGGAGTGCTTAGGAAACAGAGGGGGAGTGGAGCATGTGTAAATCTTACAAGGGATTGCATTCAGGATCCTTGACTTGTGTGTTTATTGAAATGTGTAGAATTTAGTACAATGGTGTATTTAATATACTTTCTTTCTTGTACAGACACTGGGCTGGACATTATCAAAGACTTTGGGGTGTTATTGGGCACTAACAATATAAAACATAACATAGCATAACATGACAACATGACATGACATAACATTACATATAATAACATACTTTCATCTAGCTGTGAGCCAATAGATTGCCTTCCTTCACTCGCAGTATGGGACTCAAGAATAGGAGGTATAACCATGGTATTTGTGAATAAAAAGGCATTCTGGTAGAAACCATTGGCTTAGGTCAGCCGTTTTCTTCAAATCGTTTTACAAGCTAAGGAATTTAAAACCAATCTGTGCTGGTACTCTGATTTAAACCACTGTGAAGGAAGGGGCTGTTTTCATTTATTGGGAGTTTTCTGTCTTCATTTTGGGACACATATATAAAATGTAGGGATTGCGATTTCCGAATTGTGATTCTTAACTAATCGCAATTAGGACATCACAATTACTAATATACAAAAGCATACACCTCTTAAATGGCGATAACTCATGGGTCGCAAATCAACCTACCTCATGAATATTAATGAGGTAGGCCACAGTTTGCGACCAATTAGGATTTGCAGCCATCAGAGGGATGCACTTGTCTTCCTACTTCTGAGAGTGAAGAAAGCATTGGCTTCAATTTATGAGGATCAAAGGAAGATGAGGCAATAACAGCAGGCACCTGCATGTCCAGTTTAAAGTTAGAGGCTAACTTTATGCTTAAGCTTTTTACATAGGACATAAGTTGTGGAAAAGAGCCGCAACACTGAACACCACCAAGCCATCTGTTTTCTCCATATTGATTTTAACAAAAAACTGTGTTGCAAGAAACTAGGGGCATTTGTAGATTGTCCCACATGATTCTCTGAGATCTATTGATTAGAATTGAAGTGATAGAGGCTAGGGCATTAACTTGTATGCCACAATCTACAAGAAAGGACCTGGAATTCCAATTCATAGCTCTGACAACCAACAGGCAACAAGACACTCTGCATAAACATGGTATTCCAGCAAATCTCAGCAGAAACCCAATTATACACAGGTACATCAACAATGGTGCTTAAACTGCATCAACCTAATTTCTTATGTTGGCTTAAAAATCACCTCCTTCAAATGTCATTTTACAATGAACATCATATGATAAGATACAAGAAGTAAGCACAAATATATCATGTGCATTAGTACGGATACCATGATTGTTGATGTACACTATAAAACAGGGCACTTAAAGGCCAAGCTGACTTACAGTTAAATACAGTAGACATTATCCAGTTGGAACAACTTTCACTTTCTTCCTAGCAAGTCAGAGGATCCCTAAAGCTTTGAGCTTGAGAGCAAAGGTATGACTTTCACAATTTCTTCTACATCAGGAACTTTATGGTTACATAAAAGGCCTGCTCTATTTCTGCACATCTTCCATTGAACACCTCAAAATGAGACTGACAATGAGGGAGAAAATGTATTATGTAATCTACTGTGCATACCAATTTCCTGAAACCCTCAACATCTGATGAACGCCACCATAAAATAACACTTTTCCAAAAGTAATATAATACTTTATACATTTCTGAAGACAATATTAATTGTACTTGCTCTTCTTTTGTGAGATTACCACCGTACATGTACAAGATCAGCAAATGCAGATATCAATCAACATTGAGGCCCTCCCCCCTACACCTTACTTCCAGAAAGGCAACTTGCATTACAAACATTAGGAAGAAGGTCACTCTTTAAATGACTCAAGTATTAGCACTCTCATAAGTGCTGCGAAGTTCATTCCTTTGCAACAGGATCCGAGATGCCATGAAACACAATCCTAGCGTGGATCACCACCTGCATTCCACTAACAACGCCAGGAAAACTAGCCAAAGTATATCTGGTACTCTGAAGGTTAGCCAGCAACAAAGAACACCCTTAAAATAATCAAGGAGGTTAGTTGCATCATCTTACTTGTGACAGAAACCTATTTAATGAGCTGCTCCAACTGCTTCATAAATTCACCATGATGAATGGAGCATGTATTTATTAACGGTTTTGTAGAGCATGAACTAGATCCTGAAGGAGAAAAGAGCATTTCACAAGTGGTACATTGTAAGTTATGGTAAATAGGAGATATCACAGACATATAACTGCAGAAAAAAACACAAAGCCAAACAGGGGAAAATGGCACCCAATATGGCAGTTACTGTTTTTTCTAGTTGGTTCTTTATCTAATGTAGGTTGCAAAAGCTGGACATAGTGAACTATGTTGTGCATAGCAAACATAACTATACAAAAATTGTTTGGTTATCTCTCAGTCTACATTATACCACCATGTCCTCTTCCAAAAGCTAAAGTTAGCTGTTATTATTGGTATAGGTGTCCCTCAGGGTGCTGTTCAAAGATCTGATCTTTCTATTCTTGTTTAAATGTGCGATGTGAAGATAATGTCCTGATTTTTGGATGGTTAGTATAATGTAATAAACCACACAAAAAGTAAATATCACGGAAATAGTGGAATTAGCTACTCATCCATTGACTACACATTTGCAAGTGACTCAATATACCCATCTCCTTAGCTCTAATTGACATACTAGTAGACAACAAACCACTAAACGTTTATTGTTGCCCATCAAATGGTGAAATACAACCTATTCTCAGACAGGCAAAAGCAGAAACTGACATCATTGGTGAAAACAAGAAATTGGGCGTACTTATATTACCATTTTCCCTCACCATTTTGGATACAGTGTCAGAATTTAGCCTTGATCTTTTGTTGAATTTCTTGTAGTATACCATATCTGAGATCCAATTATCGACTATGGTTCCTGGATTTCCTTTGGCAATCCAGTAGATATGATTGTTGATGTGCAAAAATAAAAACTCACCTGGAAATGTGACCAAAATCTGGAAACTTCAACAATTGTGAAGCAGGCAAACTTTTCTGACATACATCAAATGATTTTCTGAAGCAATATGTCTTGCACAGGAAGAGTAGGGCTTCTAGCAGCAGAAATCCATTGGTAGAGTACTATAAATGTGTACTGAGGGGACCTCCTGGCTGCTGAATGGCAGCTGCCACTCAGGGCTGCACTTAGCCAGAGTGGGTTAACTATATGATCTGGCCATTCTCCCACTGTGTGAATGCTTGCCCCTTAGAAAGTAGGACTTCCAGGAGTAAGACATTACAGTGCTGCAGCCTACCCACTGCTGCCCACAGCCCTAACTGGCAGTGGGAATGTTTTCTAACATAATCTGCCCATTTTAATCATTTTTAAAAACAAAATTCAAGCTTAGCAATTTCCAAATGTGGAACAATTAAAAAAAAAAATAACAACTTTGCAAGACAAATATTTGCAACTTATCACACCTTTGCCTTCAATAATGTCTGATCATGGTGGTATTCATTTCAGGATTTCTTCAAATATAGTATGATAGTAATGCTGAAACCCAGGGAATTTCTGTACTTATCAAAATACTTACTGTATTCCACTCCTCAACACTGGATCTTTTAGCGGGTCAGTGTGGACACAGAGGGTATCTCACATACAAGTTAATTAAGGGACCCAGATGCATCACAAGCCAAGTGCAACAGTTTATCTCGATGCCACAGTCACTGGTGGAAAGGCAACTTGAAACCAGGGAATTCTATTGCATTTCCCACTTCCTTCTCATCTCCGGTACCAATGCTGCCACATCACTTCACCCACTTCAACACAAGAAAAACATTTCTGCAAAAGACACTGCTTTCCCACAATCAATGTGCATGCTGTCCGCTATGCTACAGGCTCCTGTATGCTTTTGAGTTGCTGAAAATTTTGGTGACATGTGAGTGATAGGTGAGATTTTCAAACTCTCATTGGGACTGCATGTGTACAAAGCGGATGGCATCCCAAACATAGTCACTCATAACTTCACGCCATCACAATTTACCCCCATGAGTCTAACAATGATTCCTTGTTTGTACAGAATGCGTGTAATAGTCTCAAGGTAACCACACTATAACAAATATGACATGTCTTTGTTGCAGGTGCTCCTAGGTATAAACTATCTCCCCATCTCCTTTACTGGTTTGAATGTACAACCACACAGCCTGAACAGAGCTTCAACAGTGTACATAAACGTAAGAATGCCATAAATTAACGCACTTTCAGCACCATAATTAAACACAGTTTCAGCACTGTCAAGTCCCACTTCAGATATGGGAATCCTACTTTCAGGGTTTGATTTCCAAAATGCAACTGGATACTATAATCTTGCACACTACATCTGGGGAGTACTGGAGCACCACGAAAGTACCTGGAGTGTGATTAGAGCACGATCAAAGAGATTCTGGGCAGAGACTGTGGAGATTACCAAGGGCATTGTTAAGCTCGATGTCCTATGCCAAGAGGAGTCTGATGAATGGACTCATCCAAGCCCTGAAGGAAAAAACATCAGTAATGTGCAAGGAACATGCCCCTCAAACATCTGGGCCTGAAGACACTCCCTCTTCACTCAAAGTGTATCCAGTTACACCCCCGTTAACACATCTCTTCCTACAAGGGCCCGCACTAAAAATCAAAGGCCAGCGGTAACATTCACCCTTAACATGCATCCACTATTCGCCCTTAACATGCATCCACTTTCTTCTGTAACTCCTCTGCTGTGCCCTCATTTCACCATGGTTACATTTCAGAAGGCAATAAGGCATTGATTACTGGTCAGCAGGTGCTCTCTAGGGGCCTAGACGATAAAGGACAATCCAGAGGTGCAGACCTCCCGCATAGAAAGCTCTGGTGCCTCCTGTTTTCCTTGAACTCAGCCATTTCATAATGTTCAGAAACACATCCCTCCCAGCTTGCTGTCATTAGATCATCAATTGCATCTTTCCCCACTGCACCTACAAGTACCCCAGTGTATTGTCAATCTTAGGAGATATTCGGTCCTGACACACTAATCCAGCTAGCAAACACAACAAGGTGATGGACGGAGTGCTGAAATTTTCAAACATTCACCCCCAGTCTCCATGGAGACGCAAACACCAGTGGCGATCAAACACTCTCTGAGAATGATGTTCTGTTCTGTTCCTGTGGCCTACTTGTAGGCACTCACTTGGTAGCCATATGGTCTGGTTCACTTATTGGTGAAATGTGGTCCTCTTGTCCTGAAGAAATTGCCGGTAAGTAGGAAATGGCAATGAAACATGTCAGCCATTCTTTTTAAAATGGTCTAAACATGGTATGTTGTTTTTAATCATGAGTGCGGGCATTAATAATTAAAGACATTTGCTCATTGCCATATCCAACTCATTTTTAACCCTTTTTCACTGTGAGGAAGAATGTCCTCCTCCCTTTGAAGGGGCCCATGGGGGTTGTTGAGATGTGTGCCACACATAATGTAGCAAGTTAGATAAATACACACACAACATTCTCCTGAACTTGTTCAGGTGTTGGTTCCTTCCTATACACAGGAAAGCTGCAGATAATGATAAAGTGAGCAAATTGGTGAGAAACTGCCAATTTCTCCTTGGTGGTTACTTATGTGAGACACTTCCTATCCTTTTTTTCTGTGGATTTCCACTTGCACTTTTTCCATCCCTTAGCACTGGACCTGCTTTTCTAAAAACAAAACACACACACAGGGGTTATTCCTAGATTAATACTAGAACTAGTCCCACCCTAACTATAGAATAGGGGGACCGTTTGTATTATATGGTATAGTAGATGTGTGTACCACACCAAGGGCTTTCGTACACAAAATAGCCACCCTGCCACTTGGCCACCAAGGGCGAAGGCATGAACAACAACGATCACTTGGAGGCTTAGGGCAAACAAAGATCACATGGAGACCTAGGGCAAAAGAATACTGGCTACACAAAATGGCTGCCCTGCACATGGCCACCAATGGGGGAGGCATGGACAGTAAAGGACACATGCAGGCCTATGACAAAAACAAAGCACACTGGCTACACAAAATGGCCGTCTTGCGATATGACCACCGAGGGCAAAGGCATGGACAACAAAAAACGCATAGTGGTCTATGGCAAAGCACATTAGCTACACAAAATGGCTGCCCAGCCACTTGGCCTCCAAGGGAGAAGGAACCGACAACAAAGAACACATGCAGGCCTATGGCAAAAGCAAGGCACAGAGGCTACCCAAAATGGCTGCCCTGCCACATGGCTACCAAGAGCGAATGCATGGATAACAAAGAACACATGATGGAGGTCTATGGCAAAAGCACACTGACTATGCAAAATATCCACTGGCCACATGTTCACAACAACAAGCAAGATGGCATGGACAACAAAGAACTCATGGAGGCTGTTAGACCTGTATTCCTTAGGATGGGCGCCCCCCAAACATTTAGCTTTTTGCCTCCACAGTACCCTGGATCTTTTTGTTGGCCTTAGGACTCTGAGCACTTTACCACTGCTGACCAGTAAGTGCTAAAGTGCGTGTGCTTCTTCCCTAAACATATGGCAATGGGGGTATACATAGTTGGCATATTTAATTTACCTGTAAGTCCCTTGTAAAGTGTATACCTTATATCCAGGACCTGTAAGTTAAATGCTAGTAGTGGGCTTGCAGCACTGATTGTGCCACTCACAGAAGTAGTCTTTCAAACCTGTCTCAGGCCTGCCACTGCAGTACCTGTGAATACAGTTTACTGCCACTTTGACTTGGCATTTAAAACTACTTGCCTAGCCTTTGATTCCCCTTTTCTTGCACATAAGCCACCCTTAAGTTAGGCCCTAGGTTGCCCTAAGGGCAAGGTGCTGTGTAAGTAAAAGGTAGGACATGTACTTTTATGTTTTGCATGTCATGGTAGTGACAAACAGCTAAATTTGCTTTTCAGTACTGTAAGGCCTACCCCTGTCATAGGTTAACATTGGGAATTTCTTAATACACTTTTAAGGTCTAATTCCTGATCAGAGAGGAGGAGCCAGTTTATATTTTATATCTTTGGAATGGTGATGATAAATCTTCCTTATTGGTGAAGTTGGAATCAACCTTACAAAGTGAACATTTCTCTGCACTTACTGCTCTGTGTGCCTTGCAGCCTGTCTCCAATACATGTCTGGTGTGGGTGACAGCTGCACTTTGTGCATTCCCTCTTGACAGCCACAAACACAGGAAGGCTGGGTGTGTCTGAGTACCCATCTACATACATCTGCATTCTGCTGGCCCTGCCTGGGCAGGTTGGAAGGGAGGGGCTAACACTTCACTGACTAGGAAGTGTCCTGTCCCCACACAAAGTGCTGATTTACCCTCCATAGTTAGCCTGACAGTCAGGGCTGGATTGAAAGGATACTTGTGCACTTCAAAGACTACTGTTTAAAGTCACCCCCTTCTCAAAGGCACTTTGGGTATAAGTACTGGATATCTGACCCACCAAAATCAGGCACTACTGGACGTGTAACTGAAGTTCTGCCAGAAGAACCGCTCTGCTGCTATTAAAGGACTCAACTGGACTGTTGATCTGGAAGGCCTGCTTTTCTGTTTGTTGCCCTGCTGGCTACTGGTCTCTGACTTTGCTGAAGGAGCCTTTTCTCCAAATGTGCTCCAAGGGCCTGTTGGCTTGCCTCCTGTTGCTTGAGACTCAGAGATATCAAAGTCTCTCCCCCTGCTGCTTTGCCTGATTCACTGGAAGTGGCGCAGATACTTGCAACACGGACAACAACGCATTTCCTGTCTGCATGTAACAGAACCAGTGCATCGACCCGGTTGTGGGAGTAAAATCGGGAGAACGAGAGCCCGTGCATCGCCGTCGCAGCAGCCCGGAGGGATCGATGCATACCTCGACTGCATGGAGAAACCTGGCGCATTGCTCTACTGAACCAATGCATCTCAGCCTGCTGTCTCACCTTCGAAATCGAAGCATCACCACCATTGCGTGGAGAAGAATCAAAGCATCCTCGACCTGGGTGATCACCATCTGCGCATCTCCCGACTCATCTAACAGTTGCAAACAGGAAAGGTACTTTATTCACTGGGGCCTGCATGGGTCCTGTAGTCAGCCAGCGCTCCATCTTGGTGGCCCGACCTTTGACTTTGCCCCGGTCCATTGTGACCTCAAGTAACCCCTAAAGCACTATTTACTCCTAAGTGTGATTTTTCACTTATAGTTTAAAAAATTAATATCTCAACTTCTATACTTTCAATTTCTTTCGTTTTGGTCTTGTTTTGTTCAGAATATAATAATCTATTTTTCGAAATCTGTGTGGTGTCTTTTAGTGGTGCATTCATTGTGTTACTGTGTGTGTGTGTTGCACAAATACTTTACACACTGGCTCTTTAGATAAGCCTGACTGCTCTGTGCGAAGCTACCAGAGGGTGAGCACAGGATAGGTTTTAGTGTGTACTTAGCTTACCCTGACTAGAGTGATGGTGCCTGCCTGGCCTGGGTGCATACCTCAGCCAACTAGGGATCCCAATCGTAACAGATGCCTATGGCAAAAGCACACTGGCTAGAAAAAATGGCTGCCCTGCCACATGGCATGGAGAACAAAGTAGGCCTAGAACGAAGAGAAAATGATGGCCTATGGCAAACACACACAAACACACACTAACACACAAAAATGGCCACTTGACCTGCAAAGAAAGAAGGCATGGTAAACAAAGCAGAAAATACCATTAATTCAGCAATGCCAAAAACAAAAACCACAAACATCCCAAGGCATCAAAAATTGCCTCACCAAAATACACTTTAACATTTTGCATTTAATCCAAGGCCATCCACAAATCAATAGATGCTTTAAAAAATACTTTAGCACAGAAAATCTTTCCTAAAATACACCCAATACCTAGTGCTGGTTGGCTGTGGCCCGTGGACAGACTAGGCCCAAGACAGTAAAATGAGCAAAATAGTGCAAAATTCACAAACAACATACAAGAAAAAGGAGAAAAGGTACTTTAAAATCAGGCCCACAGCCCTCCCAAAATGTGCAAACTTTTTCTCTTAGAAAAAAACTAAAAATGTGAACACAAAATAGGCCCCTACCACAACTCCAGGCCACCCACATTCAAATTTAAAAATATAAGGAAAAATGAAAAAGCTAAAAAAAATACTGCTGCATGCCCTCCTGCAAGCAATAAACTTATCCAAAAGTTCTTTAACGTACTTGATTTCTCACAAAAGACCTTAAAATCCAATGGTATATGCAGCGGGGATTGCAAACAAAAATAGTGTTCCCTTCTCTCCAAATCCAATGAAAAGTGACCAAGGGATGGGAAAAGCAGTGGGATGAGCCTTCTGGACAGGAAGAGGAAGTTGGAGTCTTGGTGGACGGTCCTCCCTGTTCCAAAAATACAGTGAAATAAAGAAATATTTCACGCTAAAGAAATACCTGAACCATCCATTTGGGTAGAATACCTACTCGAAAAACTATTTTCAAGTTGATTTTGCTACTACTCAAGTAGAAAATCTAATTGAGAATCTGCCCTCTGATCGCGACTGCTCACGACCACCCACTTTAAAAACATCACGCAGGAAGTCCTCCTAGCGACAGGAAATCATGCTAGAAGATGCCAAATCTCACTCGTACTCACCAGCTTCCTTTCTGGAGCCTCATGTTGTTCCCATTGTCATTGCGTTGCTCGAACTGGAAAAAAATCCCACCACGCTGTGATTGGCAACATTTGATTGTAACTCCATGTTACAAGAGTAACGTGGAGTCGCCAAATTTCTCCAATTCCGTGAGTAGAATTAAAAATTATGCCTGGGTCTAGTCAGTTATGTCATTGGTAGTACAAAGAACAAAACTGTGTTATTGTCCTACTTTTGTCCTCTACACACATTGTGTCTTCGTCTTTTATTTAGCTTTATCCAACTTCACGATAATTTCAAAGATGATCATGTGATATCGTGAAAGCATAGACATGTTGTGTCTACTCATCACAAAAGTAACTTGTCCAAAAATGTTATAGAGGCATTCAGTCATTGCATGGTGAAAGTCATTATGCCCCAATTGTACTGCTGACTGGATGATGGAAGAGGCTCAAATATTTCTTCCTAGGAACAGCCTCATTGACCTATGGTGTGGCGAGAACCACATTAGCAACCATAGTGGCAAGTCGAGTGCCTTATCGCCAGTGCATGAATTATTGGAGTCGTCTTTGAATGCTAAGAATGATATAGATAATAGTCTCCTTTGTTTTTGTTTTATGCACAAACACTATAAAATGTAATCTGATTAAAAGAGTTGTCAATTTTCTAGTTAAATAATTAACGTACACAGCGTCTGTTAGAGCCTTACATTTGGAAGAAAAGCCCACAATTATAGCCAATGTGGTCTGATATGTGGAGTTTTGGGGGACATATGTATTTGTAATGAAACCAAAATAATTTTAAAATCATGTCAGGGCTCGGCGTAACAACATGCCAAGTTTGACAAGAGACCCCTTGCATGGAAAGAAATTCGAAAACGTATTTTAGAAACACTAATGACACCAATACGTAAAGATAATCTATTTTTCAATTTGAGGATTTTCTTTATGACTTTAACTGAATAGGCAGTCTTCCTTGATAAAAAAAAAAATGGTAAAACTGTCTCTTCCAACTATATAACAAAAAGTTCAAATGGAAAAGCTCGTTCGAGCTGAATGCAACAAAAAGAATTACTTTTACTGTCTGAATTGCCAAGTTGATAGGTTACGGCATGTCATTACTGCCACTTAAAATGAAAGAGCAACCCTGTTGTTTAGAAGCAGGTAAAGGTCAAACCACACATCAAAGTTGGAAATGCGTATACCTCATGCCCATTCTGTGCCGCTTCCATCAGTAAATATTATTAAGGTATTTTCTTTCTTTTCATCCTGGAACTAAGCATTTGTCACTATGCACTGCTCATCAGCAGGATGGATTATGGTAACTCCATTCCTCTCCGGATGACACACAGTTTGTCTAAATGCCTGCAGCTGATACAAAACGTCGTCTACCTTTTTACCTTTTTTTGGTGGGACTGGAATTCAGTCACTGTCACTCACACTTTGAAGGATCTCCTCCAACTTCCTGTGGAGAAGAGGTTTGAAATAAGACATCAATCTCCTTGGCTGAGTGGTTCATTAAAGTGCGCGTTTGATCTGGTTGATATGTTTCCCTTTACAGGAAAAGCATCCTTTGGTCTGATCTTGAACGAGGCATCACATAGCAAACGTTTCCGTGCATATTTCAGGAGCGATGTTTATCAATATGGCTGAGTTAGGGATGAGAGAACATGTTTGCCCGTGTGCTCTGGCGTTAGTCACTAGTGATGGAGAGGGCCAATTGCTATTCTCATCATTTTTTTTGTTTTTTGTTTTTAACTTACAATAGGCAAGCTTAATAAAAATCTTTTACTTGGCTTTAATTAATTCGAATATTTTTATTATTGTGAATCGTCTCATTATTACAGAATAAAATACAAAAAGATCTCTGCCAAATAGCACCCATTAGAGACCTTCCAGAGAATGATTTACTTTGTTTGGATGAGGAGCAGACCTGATGACGAAGCATGCCAACTTGGTGCGCGAGACTTATGGATTATTTTTGTATGCTTGCCATATCAATCAATCAAAGAAGGCTTTATTCGATTGAATAAACAAACAATCATAAAAGCTCAAAGTTAAAAACAATATTCCAATTCATACAGACATAATTTCATTATTAGTTACATTCATAAAAATTAAAAAGATATTAAATTTACAAAGCCATAATACAGTAGGTTTTTTATAAAAGTCCATAACTCTTAGAAGCAATTAGGTACACTGTTGTTTCCTTAGACTCAAAACAATTTTCAGGAAAGTTGTTAATCTATAAACAGTGTGCTCATTCTCCAACTGTTGGAGAGCCAAAAAAGCAGGACGGCATTGACGTAGCCCGCAGTGTTTCAAAATAGGAACAAGAAATGAACTCCTAGGTGGAGAGTAAAACCTACAAAAAAAAGTAACATGTATCGTGGATTGTGGGGAAGTATTATCGCAAGGGCATGGTTGGAGGTTTTGAGACCAGTCGTTCCTTGTAGGGAAAGTAACCAGTCTGTGAAAACCCCCAGCCTAAAACGAGTTAAAAGAAATCTATCATAGGCACTAGGTACAAAAGTTAGGTAGGGTTGAATATTAAAAGTAGTTAAAACCATCTGATTGCGCAGGACTGTGGGTTTTAATATCTCAGATGACATTCTGATGGTGTCCAGATGGAGAATACCCTCACGCTTTAATTCCTTCCTTGTTATTGCCCCGATTGTAGTAGGGTTAGTAAAGTAGTCTAGATGGCCAAGATCCTTCCAAAAATTTTGAACATAGTTTAACCATGGAATCCTCATTGCACCTTCCAGTTTCAAAATGTCAATAAGGATGTCCCTGTTCAATTTGGCCTCAGTTTTGGTCCAGAGTCTGTGCCATAACAGGACAGGCTCAAGCCTGATTAGATCTGAAATAAAAGGTAGACCGAGCTCGGCGTGACAGATACAAGCTGAGGTACTACTCGGGACCGATAAGATGTATCTTAGGAAGGAGTTCTCTACTCTCTGGATTGGTAGCGGGTCAACATGCCCCCAAACCCCCTCCCATACACTGCAGCTGAAACACACTTGGCTTTATAGATTTTAATAAGCTCCTCTGGTGGTTTTTTACCTAATTTTTTCACGAAGGCAGTAAGAGCAGAGGTAGTACGTAAAAGTGCCAGTTTTTTTGCTGCAGCTGCCTGCACCCAGCTATCATTATGGGAAAAAAGAATGCCCAGATAAGAAAAAGTCTTTGTAACCCCAATCTTTTGTCCTGCCACATACATATCTTTGCATTTATTTATTCCCAAGCCGCAGTGCATAATAAAAGTTTTGGAGGAGTTTACCCGTAGGCCTAAGTCTTTCATAAAAAGGGAGAAACTATCCAAAACGCGCTGAAGGCCTACTTGTGTACGGGACATCAGCACCGCGTCGTCTGCGTATAGGAGGGCTGGGATGGGGCGGCCGGCTACCTGGGGGAAGTCCTGATTGTCTTTAATAAGAGCTTCCCCCAATCCATTTATATATAGGTTAAAAGGAACGGAGCCAGGACACAACCCTGCCTAACTCCGCTCCTAATTGGAAATGTAGCCGAGCGCTCGCCTTTAATCCGCAGCGGACGCGGGCCTTGGCGTCACAATAAAAACGTTTAAGAAAATAAATAATATTTATATCAACCCCCAGGCCTTCTAATATTGACCAGAGCTTAATGTGGCTCACACAGTCAAATGCGACTGTGAAGTCAACAAATGCTAGAAAGAGATTCCCTTTTTTTGCCCTGGTGTACTTCCCCACCATGAGGGAGAGGTTTATACCCTGTTCAACAGTCCCCACACCAATCCGAAAACCATACTGAAGGTCAGACAGGACAGAATTCTCAACAGCCCAATCCTGAAGGCGTTCCAGAACAATTCTGCCCACTACCTTTGTTATGGCATCCAGCAGGGAGATTGGTCTGTAACAACCTAGATCGTGCCTGTCCCCCTTCTTAAAGATGGGCACAATAGTGGACTCCACCCAGGTGGGAAGAAAATCAGTGCTACAGCTGGTGTTGAGCACCTGGACCAGCAGCGGCCCCCACAAGGAAATGTTTGATTTAAACATATCCACGGGAACCCCGTCCGGACCAGGCGCCTTACCGCCTTGGCTTGCATCTAGAGCTCGTTCCACTTCCTTCAAAGTAAACATAAGTTCCATGTGGTTTTTTGACTGATGATTTGAGCCCTGCACCCGATAATCTTGGATATCCGCTGTGTCAGGCGGACCCTTTTCCTCAGGGTTTCCTCACCCTTATACACTTGGGCAAAATGCCCAATCCACTGCTCTTCCGTTATGGCTATCTCAATTGACGGGCCAATCTCGGTGGTAAGAAATGGTGCCCGGATTACCTTCCAGAAGGCCGCCGTGTCTCTAGATGTTGAGGCCACGTGAAGAGCCTCCCATACCTCCTTCTTTAATATGTTTTTCCTGTCCCTTATTGCTTGATTATATTCCCCTCTCGCTAGCCTTATCTCCAATGTGTTTCTCGGGTTTTCATGAAGTACCTTCTTTAGTTGGGAGTAAGCTTTAGTGCATCTAGTGTCAAACCACCCTTTCCGAGAGCTATTCCTCTTTTTACGCCTTGTAAGAGACTCTCTTATCGCAGTGGTTATTGCCATAAAGGAGCTTAAAATTATGTCAGGGGGAGCTGTTTCAGTCAAGCCTCTATGTGTGGTTTACATTTAACTACCACTGCCTTAGTTACGGCAGCTTGGTCTACCATGGCCCATCGAAGAGAGTACCCGTTGGTACTACCCATGGTTATATTTTCTAACAGCTGATCGTTGTTAACATTGAATCTAGAGGTTTTACTCGAAGGTAACATAATGGTCAGACACAGGGGGAAATGGTCGCTAAGTGAGTTCTCTGAGACACGAAAAGGGTGTAAACGTTGTGCATGGTTGTTTGATACTAAAATATAATCTATGGTGGAGCAGAGGCCCCTACCATTGAAAGTCCATGGCATTGGGGCTGGTTTTGGGCATATTTCATTGGCAAATCCCAAATCAAGGCTAAAAATAAGTTCATTTAGCTGCTCCCCCACGGCAGTATGCCTGAAATGAGATGAGCATACTCCTTCTTCAAAACCTCCACACAAGTTATCTCCAGCATTCTCACATAGCGCACAATTAAAATCCCCTGCTAATATAAGTGTTGTGTCTTTACTCATGATATTACCTACTGATCTCAACTCTTTGAGCATGTATCTAATAACGGTGCCCACTTTCCCAGGAGGAATATTATTGTAGAAGTTGGCCAGAACTATAGATGATGATTTGTTAAAATCCATTCTAACTAGATGATAATGCTCGTCACTAGCAAGCATCGTAATGTTTTTCACATTCAAACTGCTAGATATGTACGTGTATAAGCCACCCTTGGCCCTTCCGCTCTGAACATTAACTGCTGGGGTGTGGTAGGTCCTGTATCCATTTAGGTGGATCGCTTCCTTGGACCAAGTCTCCTGAAAGCATAGGACCTCGAATTGTAAAATGAATTCCCACCACAATTGAATGTTTAACTTGGAACGAATCCCAGCAATGTTCCAAGATGCTATGTTACAGAGGGGAAGTTTAACATCAAAAGGGCAGTTACAAGGGTGAGTTACTGACCCGGATAAGTCATCATTTACATGTATGGACGGAGAGGGGACAGTTAGAGTGCCCTGTGGGTTAGTTTGAGCCTCAGTCTGTAAGCCCATTGATCCATATGCCTCCGGACTACTATTAACAACCAGACATACCTTTGGATCACTAGTTAGGAGAGAGACTTGCCATATGACTTTGGCCAGTGATTCAGGTTCCCCTTGATCAGTTGTATTTTTGTGCTTGTCTGGATATCTGAGATTTCAAAATGTTGATGTCAAAAGATGTATTAACGCTTTACTCATGCATGATGAAGTACATTGACTGCCACTTATGAACCCTCGGGTACCTACTCACCTGCCATAAAGGTTGTAGAAGAACTAGAGCATACAAGTAAAGTGTGTATATCTGAGAGCAGTTGTCTGCAAGCAGCACCCATCTTGATGAAGTAGGGAGGTACAGCTATTTACCCTGCTCCTACACTTGGTTCTGAGTGGCATTAGGAGGGCTATTTGATCCGGGTAGAGTGGGCAGTTGGGCAGGTATTATTAAAAGTTGAGCTGTAGGTAAACATGTGGAGAACCTTGTAGACATTCGTATGTGAGACACACAAACCTGAATGAGAGTCTCCCTTTTAGCTAAATTAGCTAAGGCCTACCAGGTGGGTGCACATTTTGGCAACATATGACCCATCCTGCAGCGTATTGATCCATTTTGAGCCTTTATATAGAACGAAGGTAGCCCAGCACAGAGGCTGTTGAAATCGTCCAGGTGCAATTGACTAATCCTTCATTTATGACGAGTCATTTTCATACAAAAATAAATGACAAGGGTTATTGAAAGAATTTTTGATGGCAGAAATTCGATTGGAATGTTGGTCCTATCCATCCGTTAAAGCATCTAAAATTGCTCCTAGGTTTCCTGTCTGTCTTTTCATGACACCTATTTTGCAAAAGAAAGCATGGAGGAGGGACAAAATTAAATTTTTGTCGTATCTGTTTAAGCGAACAATTGTTCATTGATGATGAATTTGGTCCATAAAGAACATTATGACAACATAAAAATAAAGTACAGGACAGAACACCAGCCTTTATTCATACAAAAAAGGCATAAGTCATGGTGTCGGATCATCGATAACATTACAAATATCCAAGCATGAGTTATAAGACATCCAGTCAAAGTTAACAATTCTCATTGTATCAAAATAATTTCCTTGTCCAGCACATAGTCTAAAGTTATTTCCTCAAACCAAATGTTTACTCATGTAGGGCCAGATGTACGACCCTTCCAATTTGTGGGTTGCAAATTGCATCATTTTGTGACTCTCAATTTGCGACTCGCAAATTGGAATTTACAACAGTGTCTCAGACACTGTTTGCGATTCCTAATGGATTCATTAATATTCATGAGGCAGGTGCAATTTGCGACACCATTGGGAATGTCTAGCACTCCCAGGGGTGGTGGCCTGCTGAGGTCAGCAGACCACCATGTCTGTGTCTGTTTTTTAAATAAAGAAGTTTTTTTTTAAATGCATCCGTATTCCTTAAAGGAAAACGGGATGCATTTAAAAAAGAAAAATGAAACGTTACTGTTTCATTTTTTAAGAGTAGGCTGTGGTGCGCTGAACCACTGCCTGCTCTTAAAAAATATTTTCACTGCCAGTCACAAAGGGGAAGGGGTCCCATTTGCAAGTGTCTTACCACCCATTTGAAATGGGTGGTAAACTGCGAGTGTTTTGCGGCTGCAATTGCGGCTGCAAAACAATCTTACATTTGTCAAGTGGCCACTAGGGACACTTTTTTTTCAGGCAGTTTAAACGGCAATGTGCTTCTGCCCCACCACAAGAGGGTTATAGTGATTACCAAGCTACCTGCGGAGGGAGAGGCACACCTCAACTGTATGGAGACAAGTGAGTCACTGAAAGTGGGAGCCTCTCCACCTAAAATTAACAGGTATACCTTGCGAGCAAGAGTGGCATACACCTCCCTCAACACTGATATCACCCAGCCTATCCTGCCCAATCTCCGAAGTTAGAGCATCAGTTAAGCAGCGTAAGCGGAGAGGGGATACAACGGAATCACCTCTAAGGGGAAAGAGGCTGGTAAGGGAAGGGGTAGGGGCAAGAAGCCATCGCCTCTAAAAGTGAAAATCACCCCTTCACTGAAAACATATTACAAAGTCATGTCCTCATCAACCACCACTGTCTGTGATCCCTTAAAGAGGGCTGGTCAGGACAGCCCCTTGGTGGATGTGCATAGGTCGCTGAGTTCCCCAGCTGCAGGCTTAAGTAAACCTCCAGATGGAATAAACGCAGCACCCGAAGGAACACTTAGTGTCCCGCAGAGCAACCCGAAGGGGCAAAGACACCCTGCCCCTCTGGAAGATCCAACCGTGAGTCTCGACGGTGCATCAGCTATTCATCCAGCACTGAGCCTTTCTAATAGATATTCTGTCTTGGAAACTCAAGATACCCAGGAAACGCCGCAATATGTCTCTAAGGCCATAGATGATTGTGTAACCACAGACTCCACGACACGCTCATTGACAGATATACTACTTACCCTGAAGGACGAGATGACAAGTAGGTTCACCATGTCAGAGATGAATCAGGCCGAGATGGCCAGTAGATTTTCCATTTCAGAAGCGAACCAGGCAGCCATTCAAGCTTCCTGTGAGGTGCTGGCTCAGAAATTGGAAGAAGTCACTATAAGAACATATGCAATTGAGTTGGAGATCCCCAAAATTAAAGAAGCTATGCATACCACTTCAGCAGAGTTGGCAAAACTATTGGCCCAGAATAAAGAACTTAAAGATGACCACGAACGTTTGGAAAACCACGCCAGGAAGAATAACCTGAGGCTCATAAATGTGCCTGAAGCTCTGGAGGGGTCAGACATAAAGGGGTTCGTGATCTCCTTATTAAAAGGGACAGTGTTGAAGAACTCACCCAGCGTAGATCTCGTACATGAGATACAAAGGGTGCACCGCGACCCCTTCAAAAGGAACTTAACTAGGCAAAAACCTAGGAAGATCGTGGTTAACTTCTTGTCATATTCTGTTAAGGAGTTAATTCTATCCTCTGCTTTCAAGGAAGGCACCATAACGTCCACGGGTCTAAACCCTTTTTCTTTTTACATTAGATCCGATATCTCTCACATTACCGCAACAAGACAGTGGGAGCTGGGGAAGAGGCTCGATGAGTTAAATAACCTGGGGGCTAAGGCTCAGTTGAAGTTCCCTGCGTTACTCTGCGTAATGTGGAATAATCACATGCACCAGATCCGCACAACTGAGGAGGTGCATGCCCTTATTGTTAAAATCAGAATGGAGTTGGGGGGTAGAGAGGGTGGCCGTTGAGGTAATGGGAGCTCTTAGGCTGCAAGAACCTAGATTTAACTGCTGTATTTGAGTATTTCTCACAATGCCCGAGGGAGCGGAGATCGAATAGGCTTAGCCTATTGAAAGGGAGGGTTCCTCACAGGGTGGGGGGGGGGGGAGAAGGGAGGGGTGCACTGAATGGGGAGCAGTGGGTAAAAAAAAAAAAAAAAACCTCATCTCACCTCAATTTTAAGGAAAGTCCGTCTAGTTGGCATCGAAGGTCTGCAAGCCGATGGCAGGTACTTCAATAAAGGATAGCAAGGTCAGCTTTATCTCCTGGAATGTAAACGGGTTAAGATGCCCCCGTAGGCAAAGGCTGATATTGAAGTATTTAGAACTCTCCCCAGCCCAGATCTGTATTTTGCAGGAAACTCATTTAAGTTCCGCAGAAAGTCATTTAATCCTCTCCAGAGTCCCCTGGATAAAATGTTACTGCACTTCACAACAGACGATCAATAGTAGAGGTGTTGCAATGCTGATTAAGCAGGGGGCCTCCTGTTCTATTAAATCTGTGCAGACTGACCAGACAGGGAGGTGGATAGTAGCACAGTTGGACTTCGGAGGCTCAGAGTTAGTTTGTGCTTCGTTCTATGGACCTAATGTCGATGACCCGACTTATATCTGCAAGTTACAATCTAAATTAATCACGGCAACCCCCCCCCCTGTTTATAGGTGGTGATTATAATGTCCTCCAGGATCCACTAAAAGACAGGTCTCATCAGAGTCACTACGTAGGGGCTCCTCGAGTCCGTCGAGCAATGAAAAACCTGTTGCACGTTTTGGACCTGGTAGACGTCTGGAAGGCAAAGAGGGGAGATCTTCAGGGGTTTACATTTCACAGTAAAAAATATTGTCACTCATCCAGGATCGATTACATCCTAACTGATAGGTCTACTTTGGTTGGCCTGACACAGGGCCTGATTCACAGAACTAACTTACGTCAAAACGTAAAGTTAGTACTTTTAGTATTCACAGAATACACTTACTCATTTTGGTATTCACAGAATGAACTTACTCATTTCGGTATTCACAGAAGTTAGTAGTCCTAACTTTAGGACTCCTAAATGCCTTCTGTGAATACCGAAAGTCTTAAAGTTAGGATTTTTCTCAGTTTAGGAGTAGTAAAGTTAGGACTCCTAACTTTAGGACTCCTAAATGCCTTCTGTGAATACCGAAAGTCTTAAAGTTAGGATTTTCTCAGTTTAGAGTAGTAAGTTAGGACTCTAACTTTAGGACTCCTAAATGCCTTCTGTGAATACCGAAAGTCTTAAAGTTAGGATTTTTCTCAGTTTAGGAGTAGTAAAGTTAACTTTACTACTCCTAAACTGAGAAAATCCTAACTTTAAGACTTTCGGTATTCACAGAAGGCATTTAGGAGTCCTAAAGTTAGGAGTCCTAACTTACTACTCCTAAACTGAGAAAAATCCTAACTTTAAGACTTTCGGTATTCACAGAAGGCATTTAGGAGTCCTAAAGTTAGGACTACTAACTTCTGTGAATACCGAAATGAGTAAGTTCATTCTGTGAATACCAAAATGAGTAAGTGTATTCTGTGAATACCAAAAGTACTAACTTTACGTTTTTGACGTAAGTTAGTTCTGTGAATCAGGCCCAGGGATTTCAGTTCTACCAAGTCACCTTTCGGACCATGCTCCAGTTTTTTTTTCTTACCATAGTAAAACTTATATGTTACAATCTAGATGGACGCTTAACAGAGCCATGCTGCTGGACCCTGAGATTATTCAGGCCATTAAGTTATCCTCCCTAGAATTCTTTTCATTAAACATGGGCTCTACGACCATGGACTTTGTTTGGGACGCCTTTAAGGCTAATTTGAGGGGCAGGCTTCATGGCCTCATATGCTCTAAGAATAGGGCTGAGGCTCGGGTGCTACATATCATCAAGGAGAGAATACTGCAGTTAGAGAATGAGAGGAATCGACTTAGCCACGGGAGCCCAGGAAAGCTGGCACAAGTTCAGGGTGACCTGGAAGGTGCTAGGCAGGAGTATAGGGGTAAACTAGACCAGAAGTGCAGGGCACAATGGCTTACTAAGAGTATGCAAAACTTTGAGTATGGGGAGAAGGCCGGCGCTTTACTGGCCTGGAAAGCAAGAGCTGACCGCTCCAAAAACAACATCAATGAACTGATAATAAACAACAACGGGGATAAGTCGAGTAATGTTGAGGACATGCAAGCCTGCCTGCTTTCCCTTTTTTCAGACCTTTATAAAGAGGACTTGGCCCCTTCCCTTGGTCAAATACAAATTTGGCTGAGGAGTAAATCCTTGCCAACCCTCACGGATGATAGCCGTGATATCTTAGATGCCCCTATCACCCCTGAAGAGATTAAAGATCAAATAAAGAAATGTAAAAACAAAAAAGCAGCGGGAATGGATGCACTCCCGAACGAAGTCTATAAACTCCTAGCAGAGGAATTGACACCGGTACTGGGTACCTTGTTTAATCCAGTATACTGCCCAACAGGTCAAGTCCCCAGATCCTGGAAGGAGGCTACCATTGTATTAATTTTAAAACCAGGAAAGGACCCACTAAAAGCTGACTCCTATCGTCCAATCTCCCTCCTGAATGCCGATTATAAGATCTTTATGGGTATTTTGGCGGGGAGACTGGCCAACTGGTCCCCAACCTGGTTCACATCGATCAGAAGGGCTTTGTTATTGGGAGGTACATCCAGGAGCAGACACAACTGCTAATAGGTAATATCGACTTGGCCATGGAAAGATCTGATCCTTTGGCCATAGTTGCCTTGGATGCGGCCAAGGCCTTCGACAGGGTCTGCTGGGTGTACCTCTGGGAAGTACTAGAGGTAATGGGCTTCGACCCTATTTTTATTCAAACTTTGAGGAAATGTTATCAAGGAGCCTCTGCTAGGATCCTCCTGAATAGTATGCTGACCTCTAGCTTCAACATCCAGAGGGGAACTCGACAGGGTTGCCCTATTTCCCCCCTCCTGTTTAACATCTACATAGAGCCATTAGCGCAAGCTATCAGACTAGATGATTCAATCCATCCTTTTAAGTCTCAACTCTATTGATGTAAGCTAGCCCTGTACGCTGATGACTTTATGTTATACACCAGTAACCCGGAGGCGGTCATCCCACGGGTTGAAGCCCTTCTGGAAGAATTTGGCTCCATCTCAGGCTGTTTAGCCAATAATTCAAAAACCGAGGTGATATGCTGGAACATCGACCAATGGGAGGGCACAACCAGCAAAGAGTTAAGATATTTGGGTATATACATCGTTAAAGATCTGGATAAAATCCCCCTGATCAATTTGAATAAAATCATCAAGGAAATAGACCGCCTCTTAGCTAGATGGAGGAATCTTCCCTTGACAATCTATGGGAAGGTAAACCTGGTGAAGATGGTTATCCTCCCCAAGCTGACTTATCTGTTTAATGCAGTCCCCTTGGTGTTCCCCAGTAAGAGCATCCGTAAGGTTCAGAGTAAGATCGGGAGCTTCATTTGGGGAGACAAGGGAGTAAGGTTGTCTTGGAAGAAGTTGAGGCGTAGGTTTATCAAAGGGGGTTTGGCTCTTCCAGATATTGGCTGGTAGTCGGTCGCATTCCAATTCAAAGGCGTCCGGATGTTACTCTCAAAACCAGAGGAGTCAGCGTGGGGAAGGCTGTTGGGTGAAATGGCTATGACAGAGGGTGGTGGAGGCGGAGAAGGCTTTTTATACAAGTTTGGGGCTCCGAGGTATTTTAAATGAGTACGCCTGAAGGTCCTTAGGGCTGCCCTGGAAATTTGGTACAAAGTGAGATGTAGATGGGGAATCGGATACTATTCAGATTTTGCACCTATTTGGGATTCCCCCGGTACACCTCTATGTCTTAGGGATAGCTTGGCTGTACCAATTAAGAGAGCAGGCATCACCATCTGGTCTGACTTGTTAGATGCAGAAGGGATCCATCCTTGGGAGTCATTAAGGGCCAAGAGCGGTACAGGGTTGTCCAGGTTTAAGTACCTACAACTTGTTTCCTGGTTTGAAGCAGAAAAGGGGGATGTAAGAGGAGATTGGGAAACGGAGCACTCCCTTCAATCAGTGCATCCAAAAAAGAAAGAGATTTCTATTTGGTATAACAAGTTTTTAGAAGCAGAAGACCTGGAATTTCCACCACAGTCCTCGGCCTGGAATCAATCCCCCTTGAGCCCAATATAGATGCCTTGTTTGAGCCCTCCCTGAAATTACTACACAAACTTATTAAACCAGCGAGCCTAAAGAAGAACCACTTTTTTGTTATCAACAGACTCTATTACACACCGGCCAAGATAGCCAAGTTCGCCCCACTACCTATCCCAAAATGCCCTAGGTGTATGACTCCCAAGGCCAACGACATCCACATCTTTTTGAGTGTCCCGAATTAAGAACTTTTGGAAGGGGGTGGGAGACATCCTCTGTGGCATTTTCAAAGTAAACATCGAGGTCAACCTGTCATTAGTGTTTTTTGGTGATGATGGTTTGTTTAGTCTGAATGCATCACAGATTCGTAGTGGGCTGTTGCTATACTTGGTGTTACTTGCCCGGAGAGAGATCTGCAAGAAGTGGAAAGACCCTTTGCCCCCGAAGAGTGAGGACTGGCTTAAAGCCACATTTTCTATGGCTCGTTTAGATCAGGATGGAGCTGGGGAAAGTTTGATAAACATCTGGCAGCCCCTTATGAGCTGGGGCCGAGACCTGAGATTAATACAACCGGTCCTATGATTACACCAAGCTCCTACTAAATGGGGCCGGTCTGGTTGACCTAAGCAAGTGTGGTAAGCCGTAGGGCGCACAGTTGGAAAACAATGGCTTTGTAAGATCTGCAGAAGCTTATTGGTGAGATGAGGACAAAAAAAAAACAACAACAAAAAAAAAAAACAAAGGGGAAGGGGTCCCATCTGCAAGTGGCTTACCACCCATTTGAAATGGGTGGTAAACTGCGAGTGTTTTGCGGCTGCAATTGCGGCTGCAAAACAATCTTACATTTGTCAAGTGGCCACTAGGGACATTGTCGACATCTCTAAGTTAGCATGGCCCATGCAGCCATGATTCTGCTTTTGCGCACGTTACTACATAAATTTATTTTTGCAAGACTTTGTTTATACCTTTCACATGAGAACTGTCTGCTGTGTTCGTTCTCTGCCTGTTCCTGGAGTTTAGTCTGAACATAGTGAGCAAGGTCGATAAACAATGCCCCTTGTTATTCTGTTCTGGTCAGGCCCTAGCACCTAAACATAACATACCACTGCAGCTGTTGCTGGAGACTCGTACTTTGATATTATAGGGGTACATGTTTAGGTAACAGACACTTGGAGAGGGATCTTTCCAGGGAGAAGAGCAACACTCACCCTCGATGTAGAAATCCCATCTATACTCCAAGGTATGGGGTCTGCTGACAAAACCCACAGATCTTCTAATATATAATAATACTTCTTCTTTTCAAGGGGAGGGAGGTTAGGCACTATAGTCCTTTCTCCATTGTCTTTATAAGATGACATCTCCCTTCATAATGTATGGACTGGCTGCGATGCTAACTGTATTCCTGTTATGCATTTTTCTGCATGTTTCTGCACGTTAGTTAAAATAAACATTGTAAACTATATTCGTATCTCTGTCGGATCTTATTGTGGACAGGTACAAGAGAGTGAGCGAAAAGGTGTGTCTTGTTACCGCGATGAGATCCAGGAGTGTTGTGTTCTGGGGTGTTTAATCACTTGCTTCTCTGTTTTTGTGTAGGAGAGCGAGAGAGACACTATAGGTAGTCGGTCCTGGGCTCGTGGGTACTAAGGCGGTAGGAAGTCTCAGCCCTATACGCCAAGGTCCCATAATTCTGCGCATAGTTTTGTGTATGTGCAGAATCCCTGCAACACATTGAAGTGCAAGTTGCTATCAGGAAGGGATGCCCTTGGCACGCCCCTTCTTAAAAGCGATTCGCAAACCCTATTATGCGAGTCGGTATTAGGTTGCCGACTCGCAAAATAGGGCTTGTAAATAGGGCAGACCTATTTTGTGGTCGCAAACGGGCTGAATTCCCGTTTGCGACCGCAAAAAACAGTCGTCCATCTGGCCCGTAGAGTTTAGAAAATAGCAAGCGCAAAAAATATTGACACATTAAAAACAACTATTTTAATCCAGTTTAAATTATCCTGAATTAACCATTATCATTATTATGAAATTTACTAATGTAAGCTGATAAATAGAAAATCCTTTCATTTTGGTCTCAACACGTTCAGGGGTCTCTTGGCTGAGATAGCAAAGCAGGAACCACTGTTGAGTAGTCAGCAGCATGCACCATAAACGCAAAATATACACTTTGGGGCATATTTACAAGCCCCTATCGCCACAGGAGCATAATTTTTTTAACGCTCCGGTGGAGTAGTGCCATTTTCAATGTTTACAAGGTGGTGCTAAGCCACTTGGTGTAGCTTAATGCCACTTTGTAAATATCCCCCTTTCCCCCACAGCTCTCTATGGCAAAGGGGCATGCAATGGGTGTTGCTGTGGGCGTTCCACTGCAGCACCCATTGCTTTTTGACGCTGCCCCAGATTTACAAGGCTGAGTCAGCGCCAAATATGAATGTTATGGAATACCAGGCATCAGAATGGTGATATGAGGAGAAACTATTAATTTCTCCTCATTTTTTGCTCTTTCCATGTGTGATGCATTCTGCAGCACACATAGGAAGAGCAAATCGCCATTATTGATTGCTTATTTGCAGGAAGGTATCCCTTCCTGCACATAAACAGCGCAGGCACCCTTGCAACAAAACGATAGGGTGCCTGCGATGGTGTTACGCAGCTTTTTTCACTCCAACGCTAGGGGAAACACAGGGGTTCCCCGTATTCTTGTGAATACGGCACATCCCTGCATTTTCAAAATGTCAGAGTGCGGCGCTGCCAAATTTGGCGCAGCTCCGCACTCTGAAATTTTTTTGTAATACGCCCCTATGAGTAACTAATCATATCAGAGCATCATAAATAATCTAATCACACCCAGTTCCACTGAAGAAAATATATGCAATATCTTCATAAACAGCAAACAGAAAGTTGGTATGCATACTTGCACAATATTTCGTTGATTTTAAGTAATGTATGTCTTCAGACACTGCTTAATTTAACAATCGTTGGAGGACAACAATTTAAAATCAAATCATCCACGTACAACAATGTGGGTCAGTACATGCCTCAAAGTTTAGATAAAAATGTTAAACATCAAAGTCACAAGCAAGTAACCTATCTTCATTTACCCCCTGTGAAGTAGCCACTTTATTTGTTAAAACATTTTCTTTACCTTATGAAAACACAGGTATTTTCATGTGCCAACAAGATAGCACTTAACGTCCCTGTTGGGACAGTCAACTTCCTTTTTCCCAGAAAAGCTTGGTTCTGTCTATGGCATCAAAAGGGCATTAAAGGTCAAAGCATTGTTAGGATATGGTAATTCACAAATTATGGGCCCAAAGCCAAGAAGATAAGAGGGGATATGTATGTGGACTGTGACATGTTAGGTATGACCTGTTAAATTAGTCCATATTGGACCTGGCCCTTATTGCAGTGTCTTTCCCACGGTTTTGCCTTCTGTTGCTGAACCTGTTTTTGTTGGGATTAAGACTCTGTGCACTTTTTCCCAACTAACCAGTGGTAAAGTGTTTGTGCTCTCTCAAAAACATGGTTAAACATGGTAAAAGTGGCATACATCTAACTGGCACAATAAATTTACTTGTAAGTCCCTAGCCAATGGTACTACATGGACATTGGGTCTGTAAATTAAATGCTACCAGTGGGCCCGTTGCACTTATTGTGCCATCAACAAAAATAGCCATTTAAAAAATGTCTCAGGTCTGCCACTGCAGCCTGTAGAGCAGGTGCGGCTCATGTCACGGAAAAGAGGAGGGGTGGGCGGGGTTGGAAAGAGGAACGAGGGAGATCAATGTGAAAAATAAAGAAGAACTTACCTGCTGCCCTCGACTTCTCCTGTCTTCTTCCGAAGGCACAGGCTCCCATCCCGCCCTGCAGCCAATCCTGAAGCTGCTCTCGCATGAGAGCAGCTTCAGGATTGGCCTGAGTGCCCTCAATTTGCGCTTCAGGACAGACTGTGAGTCTGTGCCTGTACTCTGGCGTTGCTGGGTTGGAGAGAACTTTCACTGCGCATGATGGTTTCGCCAGCCTGAAATGGCCGGCCAAACCATCATGTGCAGTGACCACTCCCCTCAGTGCCTGTCATCACTGTGGCCCCGCCCCCAAGACTAGGCAAAGGAAAATAAACTGATAATAAAATGGGTTTTAAACCCGTTTTATTATCGTTTTATTTTTCATGATTTGGAGGGTGCTGGCGGGGGCTGTGACACTCCTCCGCCATAGAAGAGGAGCCACCCCTGCTGTAGAGCAGTTTTAAACCCCAATTTTCACCTGGCAAAATATACCTTTTGCCAGGCCTAAAGCTTCCCTTTTAATATACATAAGTCACCCCTAAGGTAGGCTAAGGTAGGCCCTAAAGGCTCATATGGCAGGGTACATTGTATTAAAAATGTAGGACATACAGGTTTAAGTTTTACATGTCTTGGCAGTGAAAAACTCCTGAAGTTGTTTTTCACTGTTGTAAGGCCTATCTCTGCCATTGACTAACACTGGGCTACCTCATTGAATTTAATAAGTGATAACGTTTGATTGGGGTCAGATAGAAATATGGTGTACACTCAAATTACTTTGTAATTTAAAATCCTCTTTAATGGTTAAGTCGGCTTTTAGGTCTGAATCCTGAAATTACCTCTTTTAGAAAGCTGGCATTTTCTTGTCAGAACTATTTGTGCCTTCTGCCAATGTCCTGGGTCACATGACTTTGAATGGCTCTACTGTTGGGGTTTTTGTATTCCTCCCAAACAGTGACACAAAAGGGGACTAGGTGTGGACAGGATGTGCCATCCTTCCAGGGTGGCTGGGGGCTGGCCTGAGCTGTGCCTTGCCTCACTTACACTTCAAAGGGCTGACCTCTAGCACACACCAAGGAACCTGACACTAGTCCTTTGTCACCCCAGACTTCTTGGAGCCTTAGAAGGGAAAGGGAAGATTTTTCAAGAACCAGATGTGGGGGCAGTATAGGGAATCCTCCACTTCAAAGGCTGGCACCAGTTAAAAATATTGAACTTTCAGAGCCACTCTTCATTACACTCCTGGACCTGTGGACATTATAGAAGGACTGCCTTGCTCCCCAGACGACTGTCCTGCTGCTACCAGAGGACTTCCCTGCTGCTTGAGAACTGCCTTGACCCTCTGAGAGTTGCCCTCTGCTTGAGGACTGTCCTGCTGTCTAAGAAGGAAGACATGACCTGCTCCCTTCATCCCAGGCTACCTGAGTGACTCCAAGGGTCAAAAGGCTGACCACCTATCTGAGCTACAGAGACACAACAGGCTCCAAAGGCCTCCCTGCAACTGCCCAGCTGACCTGCTGTACTGGACCTGCCTCGACCAGCAACTGGACCTGCCTGAGCCCTGCTGGCCTCTGCTGGAGAGAATTCCTGATCCCCAGAAGTGCCTCCTCAGGTCCTGGAACCTTTGGCTGACATAAGGTGAGCTCCATGAATGGACACATTTGTTCAACAATCTGCTGCCCATAAAGCTTGCCAATGCAAAGTTTCGGTCAAAGTGACTCTTCACGCTATAGTGATTGCCAGCAATGACTAGCAAGATAAGATCTGCACTTCGCGCTACAGCAGTGACAATTCGCGGTGACCGCTGTGGCAAAGCTGCAACAACTGACGTCCGGGATGCCCAACTGGCTCTTTGCACTACAGCGACCACATCCCATGCTCCCCAGCCCGCTCTTCACGCTACAGCATATACCATACACAACGCTCTCCCTGCTCCTCGCAGGCTCTTCCACTGCAAACCGAATATTTCATGACAGGCTTTGAGAAGGTAACTGTTTTTGTGGGACTTACCTGGTCCTTGTATCTGGCCCACATTCCAACGCAGTTGGCCTGAACTTGTAACTTTCCCCTTATCTAGCATGACCAGATGACCGCGATTGGTGCTTTGTGCTTTTAGTTGCTGTATATACTTAAAACCTTAAAATGTAATATAGCGGGTTCTAGTGATTTGATTTTTGTCATTTTGGTATCACTTTATTTATTAAAATTTACTAATTTGTTTTAAATCATATTGGAATTTCTCTTGTGTTGTGTTTTCACTTTATTACTTTCTGTGTGCTGCATAAATACTTTACAATTTGCCTCTACGTTAAGCATAACTGCTTTGTGCCAAGCTACCAGAGGGTTAAGCACAGGTTATTTTAGTGGCTCTTGCAGTTTAACCTTATAGGAATTGTGGTTGTTGTCGGATTAGGACGTCCACACCCCTCAAGCAACAACCCCAATTTATTACCATCCACAGCTGGGGTAATTGTTTGTGCATTTCACTGATTCAAGTTAATTTGGAGGAAGAAATTAACATCATTGCTTGAAGAATGATTTAACACTGTGTTGATGTGTAGGCAATGAGTGTCAATGTTAGAGAATGACTTTGATGCTGAGACCATGCTGATAGTGAGGGTTACTGTGAGATGATTCCTATTCCAGACTACACTAATGTTTATATTGTGACCTGACCCTTTAGGCAATGATAAAATTGATATTGGCCCACTGTGTTTGTTTACCAATACTGACATCTGTGCCTATTGCTGTCCTTGACAATCAGGCCTGCTTTAAAAAATAATGCCGGAAATAGATATTTGTTGCGCCTAATAAATTTTGCAAAAACAGATTTAGTAATCCTTCATTTACTACAAAGGGGCCGATTCCGATCTCGGCCGGTAGGGCTCCGAATCGGATTCGGCATAACCGGATCCGATTCGGAGCCCTATTTCCCGACCGATTCGTACGCGCGTCCGGACGAGCGAGTACGATGCGAATTCACCGACCGACTCGTTCGGGCGTCCCAACCGCTCCGACCGACTCGTTCCCGGGTCTAACCGCACCGACCGACTCGCTCGGACACGACTCGCACCGCGCAATGGAGACGTTCCCCGGCCGGGTAAGTACGATGCGTGCCGCGAGCAGTCCGACCGACACGCGCCGTCCGGCTCGAAAGAGCAGTCAGAGCCGTACTTCGGGGGTCCGTGTCGGACCCCCCTGTACGCGTTGCCACGCGAGTCGCACACAGGGGGGACCCATGGGTCCCCCCTACCTGTGCGTGTATGGCGCGAGTCGCTTCGCCGCGTACCCGCTGTAGGGGGCGCCCTTGTTCGCCTCGCATCCATTGAGGCAATGGGAGCCCGCGTACGCATTGTACGACCGGCTCCCATTGACTTCAATGGGAGTCCGACCGACTCGAGAACGATAGCATACGGACGCATCGTACTCGTTCGGTCGGGCTGCACGGGTCCGATTCGGTCGGAAATCTCTCCGGGTCAGGCTCGGTCGGAGAGATTTCCGGCCCGAATCGGAATCGGCCCCATAGTGTATGTACATTTATTCTGGGGAAAATTGGCATATGATTTTGTGCCTTTGCTTGTCAGGAGATCATCTTCTGACCCACTCGTCAATGGGAGGGTAGGTAGTCTCAACTGTGATTCACACTTTAACATAGCACAGGGCTCACAGTGGTGTCAAGGAAGTATATGTGGCATTGATGTTTGCGTGTATCTGTGAGATCGTCATGGAGTGAATGTGATAATTTGGGTATTCAGTCAAAATATCGAGTTGGAAATGTCGACTTACACTAATATCAAGTTTTAAATTTGTGACACAGAATTATCGACAGCAAGAATATCATGGTCAAGAATATTGACTTTGGGGTAAGAAATATCGATTTTAAAAATATAGAAGTCATTAATATCGTTTGCAAAAATATAGTTGTTTAAAATATCGATTTTGAATGAGTGTTATGTATTTTAGTATATATTTTAAATGTATGTGATGTATTTTTTTTGTATAAGTATTGTTTATGCTTTTTAATACGTGTTACATTTTTAGTAATTAATATTTTATTTTAATTAAATTTTGCATTTTTTAGTTATGTAGCGGGTTGTGGGTTTATAGGGGAATAGGGTGGGAAGTAATTTAATTATAATACATTAATGAATATTTTATATTTATTAATATTTATTTAATTTATGTTTTATAATGTTAATTGTGTTTTTAATTTTTTTTTGTAAATTTTAGGTGCAGGTTGTGGGGTTTATAGGGGTGAAGGGTGGAAAGTAATTTATTTTTAATTAATTAATAATTAGTTGTTAAATAATAATAATTAATTGACAATTAATTATGGTAATTGTGTAATTAATTTTAGGTGCGGGTTGTGGGGCTTATAGGGGTAAAGAGTGAGAAGTAATTTATTTTTAATTCATTAATAATTAGGTGATAATTAATATTAATTAATTGACAAATATGGAAATTGTTTAATTAATTTTAGTTGCGGGTTGTGGGATTTTTAGGGGTAAAGGGTGGGAAATAATTTATTTTAAATTAATTAATAATTAGTTGATGATTAATATTAATTAATTAATTGACAATTAAGTATGTACATTGTGTAATTAATTTTAGTTGTGAGGTTTTTAGGGGTAAAGGGTGGGAAGTAATTTATTTTAATTAATTAATAATTAGTTGATTATTATTAATTAATTGATAATTAGGGTAATTGTTTAATTATTTTTGTGTGTGGGTTATGGGTTTATAGGGTGAAGGGTGGGGAGTAGATTAATTTGACTTTATAATTAGTTGCTAAATACTCTTAGTTACTTTTTTTTTTTTTAATTGTGTAATTAATGTTTTTACAGTTTCATTTCAGGTGTGGGTTGTGGGAATTATAGGTGTAATGGGTGGGAAGTTAACTAAATGTTATGTGTTTAAATTTGCTTTTTCATTAATAATATTTGTATTGGGACTCCCCGGAAAACCAGACTTCCTAAAAGATAAGTTAGCTCAGCCATTGAGAATTGCTGGGCTTAGTGTGTGGAGAGACCTTACCCAAGAAGGCACAATGCTTCCGTGTTCGATATTTTGTAGTACCCTGGAAGGGGACATCTCAAAATTTAAGCATATCCAATTAAGAAGTTGGGCTCAAAATCAGAAATCCCCAATTGGTATAGGCTGCCCTCTAGAAGAACATTTGGTAGTGAAACCTCCGGGGAGGAAAGAGGTATCTATCTGGTACTGGAGAATTGAAGAAGCAAAAGATGGGGACTTCAGACTGGCAGAAGATCTGTGGGGTGCATACATGCCGGGAGTATGCTGGGAACAACTCTGGTGAGTATCAATGAGCACCTTGTTCCGCATGGTGAAGCCGTCCGGGCTATGGAGAAATCATCATTTTCCAATCCATAGGGCCTACTTAACTCCACTAAGACTGTCAAAGATGTCAAAAGGGCCTCCTGTGAAATGCAAGAAATGTGGTCTGGAGAGAGCATAGGACATCCACATGTTCCAGCAAGGTCCAGCCATCCTTGAAATTTGGGAGAAGGTTGGTAATACCATCTCGAAGGTTTTGGGGCTGCAAATTGAGGTAAGCCTTTCTCTGATTATCTTTGGAATCATTGACGAAATTGCAGGCCCTGCAAGATCCTTTCTATTTTATGCCATATTGCTTGCTAGAAGGGAAGTTTGTTGTAGGTGGGTTGAATGTCTGCCCCCCAGCATTCCACTTGGTTGGATTCTTTAATCACTACATCTAAGTTAGACCTAAGGGGGAAAACATCTAAAAGAAAGAAGGCCCTTTGGTATTTTCTACTGGGATGGCTGGACAAAGAGGTGGGAGAATATTGATTGAAGTCTCCATCAATCCCGATACATTCTTTTGCCCTATCATTAAACCTCCTTAAATCTCTCCAAGCTGCGATGGGCCATTACTCCCGCTTCCAAAATTCCCTATCAGCTTCTGCCGGCTTATAACGGACCAAATTTGAGAGTGACTTTGCCTTTTTGGGACTGTACCCTCCTGTGCGTAAGTGTACCCGAAGATGGGAAGCTCCGATACCTGCTTTAAGGTATTCGGGTGCAGGCGTCTGGAGTGGTTATTGTGGTCGGATGCGAATGAGGACAAAAAAATATATATTTGTATTATTGATAATTAATTATGTTAATTATGCAAATATTTTTTTTATGTGGGTTGTGAGTTGAGTGGTGTTATAGGGTAAGAAGTAAAAAGACTACACTTATGTAATAATTAATATTTTTGTTCATAAGTAATTTATAAGTAAAAATATTTATTTGTTTGAAAACATTTTTTTCATTTTCTTTAGTATAATATTTGTGGATATTTGTGATATGTATTTAACATCATATGTTTTTTATTTTTTTATTTGTAATATTATATATGTTTTTATTTTAATTTTTAACATATTTATAAAAAATGTATTTACTTTAAAAAAATTTTTTATTTAGTTGATATTTATTGTTTTGAATTTTGAACTGACTGGAGTAAGAATAGTACATTTTACCCCTCCGCAATCCAACACTTTCCCTATTGATGCACTGACTGGAGTGGGAATCGTAAATGTTATCCTTCGGCTATCCAGCACTTTCCCTACTGTTGCACTCACTGGAGTGGGAATAGTAATTTTTACCCCTCCACTATACAACACTTTCCGTGCTGTTGCACTGACTGGAGTGGGAAATTTAAGTTTAAAGACTTTTAAATAGTTTAATGTTTTAATATATAATAGAATGTTTTTTAAATCGATTTTATGTTATTGGTATATGTGTATATATATATATATTTATTTGTTAATTTTTTTATATAATATTTAAATTACAAATACATTAAAATTATTAGTTTAATAATTGTTTTAAAGTGAAAATATATATATTAATTATTATATATGTGTGTTTAACTTTTTTAAATTATGTTTATTTGTTATATTTGTTAAAATGTATATTAAATCTAATTTATTTTTGAAATTCTTTGTATTCTTTCATATATTTAATACTTATTAATATATATATATATATATATATTCCAAATGAGATATTTTTTTTCCAAAAATAATCGTCCAGCACTCCCAGGCGGGTTCAATTACTCAGTTCTTTATTTGAACGACAAAACAACATCTACGCGTTTCAGCAGTCTCAGCTGCCTTGCTCAATATATATATTATCTACTGGCGGTCGCCAGTAGATAGTTATAGTTAGGACCTATTTTCCATAGGAAATCCGCAACATTCTATTTGAAATAACTCTTGCGTCGGTTGACGAATCTTTGCGAAATTTTCAAACTTTATGGCCCGCTCCGGTTTGCTCCTACCCTGAAAGTTTCGGGGTGATTCGTCAAGCGGGGGCCGAGAAAAAAGGGGGGTCCCAAAACGTGTTTTCCCCATTCATTTTCCCATAGGAAACTTTAGCCACGGCTACAGCCCGAACTGCTGAACGGAATTACACAAAATTTGGCAAAGAGGTAGTTCTTGGTTCAGAAAGAACCCTTTTGTTAAATGGTGTAAATCCGTTCAGTAGTTGCGGAGAAATTAAAAAATAAGAGTCAAAAAACAATTTCCCATAGGAAACTTTATGCAAGGCTACAGCCCGAACTGCTGAACGGAATTACACCAAATTTGGCGAAGAGGTAGTTCTTGGTTCAGAAAGAACCCTTTTTTTAAATGGTGTAAATCCGTTCAGTAGTTGCTGAGAAAATCAAAAGTAAAAACACATATATCTGGGCGGAGCCTAACCACACATGTCATCGTGAGATCTGATTGGCTGTCAGCACTTCATCCTGGAATTGCTGGCAGCCATCTTGGGACCAATATAAATGATAGTACCCCATTGAAATGCATTGTAGTGAATCGAAGATTTTGAGGGTTACCAAAAGGAGAACTATAAAGGGTGATAACAGACTTTAGTTACATTAGAATTCATTTGTTGATGGTACCATACTAATTTCAGGAATTGTGGTGTGTTCTAAGGTGATTTTACCCTGTGAAAAACCTTCTGATGGGATATCATGAATCATGTTTGAGAGAAAACTATTTTCACATGCTTGTCCCATACAGTTTGGGAAGGTGCTCCAGAAGCTAAAATGAGAGCATATTTTCTGTAAATTCACATTATCTTTCTCAGTCATGTGAGAATGAAGATTGACATTCTCAGTAAAAGATGTACATCCAACAAGGGCAGAGACTGTCAGTTGATTCCTTTGTGTTCTACTGCAGCTTCCCAGAGTGTTCTAAAGAACAACTAGAGTGATAACAGCCTTACTTATGACAAAAGTATGGCACAACTGAAGCCATCTTGATTGGAATAAACTGGTAACACTTAAAACATTTAATTTAAAAAGGAACAAAATGATGAGGTTCATTTTGTCATAGAAATTATGGTTAGTGCTGTAGAAAGAAAAATTAGGACATGTTTCAAGTGTGATCTCAAATATCTTCCTGTTATATTTCAACAGGAGCAGCCTGTCAGTTGATGCCTTTGTGTTCTACTGCAGCTTCCCAGAGTGTTCTAAAGAACAACTAGAGCGCTAACAGTCTTACTTATGACAAAAGTATGGCACACCTGAAGCCATCTTGATTGGAATAAACTGGTAACACTTAAAACATTTAATTTAAAAAGGAACAAAATGAGGGGGTTCATTTTGCCATAGAAATTATGGTTAGTGCTGCAAAAATAAAATTTAGGGCATGTTTTAAGTGAGATCTCAAATCCTCTTCTATTTCATTAGAACATTCTGACATGCAGACTGAAACAATCACTTTCAATACCAGCAGTAGACTTCCAGTTAACTCCTTGGTGAGCAGTAGCTTTACTACAGTGATCTAATGAATAACTAGAGTGCTAACATTCTGAATTTATGGCAAATGTGTGACACATCTGAATGCCTTCTTGATGGAATCAAAGTAAAAACTGAAAGCATTTCCTACTGAGGAGACTGTAGTAAATGAGGAAATTAGGAAACTTCATAACAAATAAGTCTCCCAAGATGGCCACCAGAGAAAAAAGAGCCCAAATGTAGCACAAATATCACCCAGAGGTAGCCCACGTATAGCCCAATGACAGAAGTGTGCAAAACACTTTTTATTTTTTGTTTTTTGCAGTTTTATATAGTGCAGACTGGTCAGGTATTGGAGTGCTTTACATGAGCATTGGTTACATCACACAAGGACAAATTCATGTTGGTTGACCCCTACACTACCCAAACACCACTGCACTACCCCCTACACCCTAAAACACTACCCCCACCACGACCCCCTTCACTACCCAAACACAACTGCACTACCCTAAACTCAAAAACACTACCCCCAGCACAACCCCTACACTACCCAAACACCACTGCACTACCCTAAACCCTAAATCTACCCCCTACACTACACAAATACCAATGCACTACCCTAAACCCTAAAACACTAGAACCCAGCACGACCCCCTACAGTACACAAACACCACTGCACTACCCTAAACCCTAAAACACTACCCCCTACACTACACAAACACCATTGCACTACCCTAAACCCTAAAACACTACCCCCAGCATGACCCCTACACTACACAAACACCACTGCACTACCCTAAACCCTAAAACACTACCCCAGCACGACCCCCTACACTACCCAAACACCACTGCACTACCCTAAAACACTACCCCCAGCACGACTCCCTACACTACACAAACACCACTGGACTACCCTAAACCCTAAAACACTACCCCCAGCATGACTCCCTACACTACCTAAACACCACTGCACTACACTAAACCCTAAATCTACCCCCAGCATGACCTCCCACACTACACAAACACCACTGCACTACCCTAAACCCTAAAACACTACCCCCAGCATGACCCCCTACACTACCCAAACACCACTGCACTACCCTAAACCCTAAAACACTAACCCCAGCATGACCCCCTACACTACCCAAACACCACTGCACTACCCTATACCCTAAAACACGACCCCGTACACTACACAAACACAACTGCACTACCCTAAACCCTAAAACACTACCCACAGCATGACCCCCTACACTACACAAACACCACTGCACTACCCTAAACCCTAAAACACTACACTACACAAACACCACTGCCCTACCCTAAACCCTAAAACACAACCCCCAGCATGACCCCCTACACTACACAAACACCACTGCACTACCCTAAACCCCTACACTATACAAACACCACTGCATTACTCTAAACCATAAAACACTACCCCCAGCACGACCCCTCACAACACAAACACCACTGCACTACCCTAAACCCTAAATTGACCCACAGCACGACCCCCTACACTACCCAAACACCACTGCCATACCCTAAACCCTAAAACACTACCCCCAGCATGAACCCCTACACTACCCAAACACCACTGCACTACCCTAAACCTTAAAACACTACCCCCAGCACTACCCCCTACACTACACAAACACCACTGCACTATCCTAAACCCTAAAACACTACCCCAGCACTACCCCCTACACTACCCAAACACCACTGCACTAACATAAACCCTAAAACACTACCCCCAGAACAACCCCCTACACTACACAAACACCACTGCACTACCCTAAACCCTAAAACACTACCCCCAGCACGACTCCCTACACTACCCAAACACCACTGCACTACCCTAAACCCTAAATCTACCCCAGCACGACCCCTACACCACCCAAACACCACTGCACTACCCTAAACCATAAAACACTACCCCCAGCATGACCCCCTACACTACACAAACACCACTGCACTACCCTAAACCCTAAAACACTACCACCAGCATGACCCCCTACACTACTCAAACACCACTGCACTACCCTAAACCCTAAAACACTAACCCAGCACAACCCCTACACTACCCATACACCACTGCACTACCCTAAAGCCTAAAACACTACCCCCAGCACGACCCCCTACACTACTGCACTACCCTAAACCCTAAAACACTACCCCCAGCACGACCCCTACACTACCCAAACACCACTGCACTACCCTAAACCCTAAAACACTACCCCCAGCATGACCCCCTACACCACCCAACCACTGCACTACCCTAAACCCTAGAAAAGAAACCCCCACCCCATGCCCAATTCCCCTTACCTCTCACTCCTCGTGGTTCCTCTCTCCTCGTGGTTCCTGCTTCACGTCGTCTCTGAGGGGCGGTGCACGTCGTTGTGAGGAAACGGAACAGCCTCTGTTTCCTTACAACGACATGGATCGTCTACATGTTTTAGAACGCATGGTCATTTACCATACATACCTTTACAACAAAATTCGTTGTAAAGGCATGCGTGGTAAATGACCATGCGTTCTAAAAATGCGTAGTAATGACTTTGTGATGTACAACGCATGCGTGGTAATGCATGCGTTGTAATGGTATCGCAAAGTAAAAAGTCATTGTAACGGCTGTTTACCGATCGAAGCTGGCCCCTGTTCTTCAGTGAGACGTTTATTTGATTAATTAGGAGGAAGGAATGTGTTTTTTACCGAAAAGTGCATTCCCGGCTGTTGTATTGTGAAAGTGTCTGCGTGGCCTGGTTTCACTTCCGGTGAGAGAGTGGAAGAGTCTGTTTGGATCTAAAGGAGTTCTGTTGTTGGACGGGGCCGGCACGACATGTCATAAGAAAACATAGCTAATGGAAAGCGTCCTCCCTGAAGTGTGGAGCAGTGCCATCAGAGGTCAACGAGTGTGCGTCCCACCGCAGTATGACTGTACCGCGTGACCCATGTGCCACCTCCAGGGTACGGGAGGCAGAAGCGGCATCGCAGGTCCTCTTGAAGACCGTTGTAGCACTAATTCTACATTTTGGTACTAGGGCATTTTAACTTCGTTGTTCCTGCCAGATACAAAGAGAAGATCCTGTGTTATTCAGTGCCCTCGTTACCTTTTTTGTGGGTTGTGGTGCTTGTCACTTCGCTGCCCCGCCGGTGCACACGACTGGGCACCCCACCTCGTGTGCCATCTGCATGGCCTCTGCCCTCGGATCACTGGTTTTGGTTTCTGGAGTGGCAACATAAACAGTTGCTCCCAAAGGACTAGCCTGAACACTTAGGTGAATATCCCCTGCACCAGCATTCCACGGAAATTCTTTCCTAGCTCTCCCACGTCAACGGGGACGTCATAATAGCACGGCTCCGCTCGCCACACCGTATGACGTCATCGGAGCCATAAGAGAACCTCGTCGGCGTGCTGACGTCAGTTCCACCCATTTTTTCCATGCCACCGAGGCAAACAGGGGACCGAGACATTTTCACATGTATACATAGTATAATAAATATATATATATTCACTGAAAAAACCATAGGTTTCAGGCACGTTATAGTTAGAAATTAGCATTTAAAAAACCTTAGAAATTCACTGAAAAAACCATAGGTTTCAGGCACGTTATAGTTAGAAATTAGCATTTAAAAAACCTTAGAAATTCACTGAAAAAACCATAGGTTTCAGGGGCGTTATAGTTAGTTGGACATTTCACTCGTACAAAACCATAGAAATTCCCCCGTTATAGTTAGTTCAGCTAACTATAACTCGCGCGCCCGCAATGCACTGCTGATGACGTCACATATTACATCACTCATGACATGGTCAGTGACATCACTCATGACATCACTGATGACATCTCAAATGACATCACTGATGACATCACTGATGACATCATCCAGTGAATGTGTGTTTTTCTGAAAATTAAATATGTTTTATATATGTATATCTCAAGGTCGATGGAAGAATAAATGGGTATATAAATGTCTAAATGGATGATTTTGTTTTGTAAAATTGATTGTATAACTGACTAAGTATATCTTAGTGAATACATGGGTTAGTGAGTAATGTTTAAATATGAAAATATCTGTATCAGTCTCTCACTTTGTGTATAAGTGGCTGCATGGGTTGGTGAGTAGCTACATGAGTGTCTATATGGGTTATTAGTTGGTTTTTTGAGTATCGGTATGAGTGTCTGAGTGTCTGTATGGTTCGGTGGGGGTATTACTTAGTGCATAGATGCATGAATGAGTGACTCACTGTTTGTATGTGTTGAAGACAGCATGTGTGCAGGACTGTATAGGTGGATGAGTATGTGTATGGGTGTGTTAGTGAGTGAATGACTGTCTCAATAGTGTCTTTATGAGTAACTACATATGTTTTAAACTAGTATATGTGAGTATTGGTGTATATAAGTGAGTATATGTGAGAGTGAGAGATTGGAAGAGTTCCTGTACAAATAAGTAGGTGTTTCTATAAGTGATTGTTTAAGAGAGTAAGTATGTGTAAGTTTCTGTAGAAGTAAGTGTGGTAGTTTGTGTATAACTGTATATGCAAGTAAATGGATGTTTGATACTTTGTTTGCATGTGTGACTATGTGTGTGAGTAACTCTATGGATGAGTGGCGGTGTGTAACAGGATGTATAGGTGTATGAGTACATATGATGAGTGAGTACATGTATGAGTGACTGTATAGGGACTGTTGGTGAATGAGTGGATGTGTGTGTAGATCTTGGAATTACTGAATAGGTGTGTTGTAACTGGTATTGGTATGTCCATTGTTTTGAAAATGTTAGTTTGTATCTTTGAGTGTGTGTATCAAAGGTTATATTAGGGTGAGAGGAGGTCTGCCACTCTATCACAAGGATGATGTCATCAGTGATGTCATTTGAGATGTCATCAGTGATGTCATGAGTGATGTCACTGACCATGTCATGAGTGATGTAATATGTGACGTCATCAGCAGTGCATTGCGTGGAGCACGAGTTATAGTTAGCTGAACTAACTATAACGGGGGAATTTCTATGGTTTTGTACGAGTGAAATGTCCAACTAACTATAACGCCCCTGAAACCTATGGTTTTTTCAGTGAATAGATATATATATATGTATATCACACAGAGAGGGTTGCCCTTAAGGAGACATCACACATGAAGGCGTTACAGCTCTCACGCCACCGGCAGCCGCCGTATCCAGCCTGCCCACATGCCTCCTTGATCAGAAATCTGCCTTAGCCATATGCGTTTCGAGCACTTGATTGCTCTTGATTGCTCTTGATCACTGGCACAGAAATGCGGGAACAGCGGGCTTTTGGTGAAGCTACCATTTTATTTAATAACAAAGTCCCGCCCATGTGGGCGTCACCAATAATGCCTGATAGATATGGTAGTCCATTTGAATAGTACCGGACTTCAGCTTCATCCAGAACCCCAGTGGGTGCCGCTTGATCCTTCAAAGTCAATTAAATACCTGAATGGGGAAAATTAAAACAAATGTCACAACAGTGGGTCGAGGCAGGTAGGAACAAGCTGTTAAGCGCACCAATATAATCCGGTACCGGGGCCCCCTTCATTCTAATCGGTGCTCGTACAGTCCAAACACCTTAGATCCACCTCTCCGGCGGCGGGACATCTCTGCGACCGGACTGGCCGCTAAATATCACACAGAGAAGTTTGCCTTTAAGGATACATCACACATGAAGGGGTTACCGCTCTCACGCCGCCGTATCCAGCCTGCCCACATGCCTCCTTGTTCAGAAATCTGCCTTAGCCATACGCGTTTCGAGCACTTGATTGCTCTTGATCACTGGCACAGAAATGCGAGAACAGCGGGCTTTTGGTGAAGCTACCATTTTATTTAATAACAAAGTCCCACCCATGTGGGCGTCACCAATAATGCCTGATGGATATGGTAGTCCATTTGAATAGTACCGGACTTCAGCTTCATCCAGAACCCCAGTGGGTGCCGCTTGACCCTTCAAAGTCAATTAAATACCTGAATGGGGAAAATTAAAACAAATGTCACCACAGTGGGTTGAGGCAGGTAGGAACAAGCTGTTGAGCGCACAAATATAATCTGGTAGCGGGGCCCCCTTCATTCTAATCGGTGCTCGTACAGTCCAAACACCTTAGATCCGCCTCTCCGGCGGCGGGACATCTCCGCGACCGGGCTGGCCGCTAAATATCACACAGAGAAGGTTGCCCTTAAGGAGACATCACACATGAAGGGGTTACCGCTCTCACGCCACTGGCAGCCGCCTTATCCAGCCTGCCCACATGCCTCCTTGATCAGAAATCTGCCTTAGCCATACGCGTTTCGAGCACTTGATTGCTCTTGATCACTGGCACAGAAATGCGGGAACAGCGGGCTTTTGGTGAAGCTACCATTTTATTTAATAACAAAGTCCCGCCCATGTGGGCGTCACCAATAATGCCTGATGGATATGGTAGTCCATTTGAATAGTACCGGACTTCAGCTTCATCCAGAACCCCAGTGGGTGCCGCTTGATCCTTCAAAGTCAATTAAATACCTGAATGGGGAAAATTAAAACAAATGTCACCACAGTGGGTCGAGGCAGGTAGGCACAAGCTGTTGAGCGCACCAATTTAATCCGGTAGCGGGGCCCCCTTCATTCTAATCGGTGCTGTACAGTCCAAACACCTTAGATCCGCATCTCCGGCAGTGGGACATCTCCGCAACCGGGCTGGCCGCTAAATATCACACAGAGAAGGTTGCCCTTAAGGAGACATCACACATGAAGGGGTTACCGCTCTCACGCCACCGGCAGCCGTCGTATCCAGCCTGCCCACATGCCTCCTTGATCAGAAATCTGCCTTAGCCATACGCGTTTCGAGCACTTGATTGCTCTTGATCACTGGCACAGAAATGCGGGAACAGCGGGCTTTTTGTGAAGCTACCATTTTATTTAATAACAAAGTCCCACCCATGTGGGCGTCACCAATAATGCCTGATGGATATGGTAGTCTATTTGAATAGTACCGGACTTCAGCTTCATCCAGAACCCCAGTGGGTGCCGCTTGATCCTTCAAAGTGAATTAAATACCTGAATGGGGAAAATTAAAACAAATGTCACCACAGTGGGTCGAGGCAGGTAGGAACAAGATGTGTGATGTCTCCTTAAGGGCAACCTTCTCTGTGTGATATATATATATATATATATATATATATATATATATATATATATATATATATATATATATATATAAGATTTAATCCACGATTCGAGTAAAGAGGCGGCACACCATTCCACAGTCGAGTACTTTATTCACCAACAACAACGCATTTCAGCTTGACAAAGGCCGTTTTACGGCTGAAACGCGTTGTTGTTGGCGAATAAAGTATTCGACTGTGGAATGGTGTGCCACCTCTTTCCTCGAATCGTGGATTGAATCTTGTATGTATTGTGGCTGACTGCCGCCACGGCTGGCACCAATGTTCAAAGGCAGGCGAACAGCGTTTTTGGCAGACCTTGGTGAATTGATATATATATATATATGTGATCAAGGCCATGGAGACGCGGCCGAAACGCGTCATGCTGACTGCAATGCAATAAAGCACTTTGATTTGGAAAGCACGTTGTGGTCCGTACCTGTTTGTTCCAAGGACTTGGATTTCGGGACTGTGGTTTGCCATATATACATATATATATATATATATATTCACTGAAAAACCATAGGTTTCAGACACGTTATAGTTAGAAATTTGCATTTAAAAACCTTTGAAATTCACTGAAAAAACCATAGGTTTTAAGGACAGTTATAGTTAGTTGGACATTGCACTCGTACAAAACCCGTGAAATTCCCCCGTTATAGTTAGTTCAGCTAACTATAACTCGCGCCCTCGCAATGCACTGCTGATGACGTCACATATTACATCACTCATGACATGGTCAGTGACATCACTGATGACATCACTGATGACATCTCAAATGACATCACTGATGACATCATCCAGTGACTGTGTGTTTCTGTAAAGTTTAAATATTTTTAATATATATAGGAAAAGACGTATTGAAGAATGAGTGGGTGTCTAAGTGTCTGTATGGATGATTTAGTAGGTGCGTGACTGACTCTATAAGTGAGTGATTTAACGTATCTTACTGAATGCATGGGTTAGTGACCAAACTGGGTGAATGTCTGTATCCGTCTGTCTGTTGCTGTGTAAGTGGCTGCATGTGTTTGTGAATATCTACATGAGTGTGTATATGAGTTATTGAATGGTTGTCTGAGTATCTGTATGGGTGCCTGAGTGTTTGTGTGGGAGGGGTGTGTGCGACTCTGTACATAGATGTGTGAGTGGGTTATTCACTGGGTGGATGGTTTCAAGAGTGCATCTGTGATAGACTGTATGGGTGGGTAAGTGTGTGTAAGAGTGTGTTAGTGAGTGAATGTATGTCCCAGTGGTACATGTGTGAGTAACTACATAAGTGAAAGGCAGTATATATGTGTGTTGGAGTATATAAATAGCTATATAGCTAGAGTCTGTGATTGTGAGAGTGACTGTATGGATGAGTGTGTGCTTGTATCAGTGATTGTATAAGAGCGTAAGAATGTGCTAGTATTTGTATGAGTAAGTGAGCTGGTGTGTGTATAACTGTATAGGTGAGTAAATGGCAGTGTGATTAATTATTTGCATGACTGACTAGGTGTGTGAGTACCTCTATGGATGAGTGGCGGTGTGTGAGTGTCTATGTAGGTGTATGAGTGCATATGATAGTCCTGTACTGAGTGACCGTAAGTATGAGTGACTGTACGGGTGAGTGAGTGGATGTGTGTAGACCTAAGAATCAGTGAGTGGGTATGTAGTTATTGGTGTTGGAGTGTCTATGGTTTTGAGAATGGCAGTCTGTAATTTACAGTGGGTGTATCAAAAGTTATATTAGGGTGTGAGAAGAATGAAATTATCACATGGATGATGTCATCAGTGATGTCATTTGAGATGTCATCAGTGATGTCATCAGTGATGTCACTGACCATGTCATGAGTGATGTAATATGTGACGTCATCAGCAGTGCATTATGGGCGCGAGTTATAGTTAGCTGAACTAACTATAACGGGGAATTTCACGGGTTTTGTACGAGTGCAATGTCCAACTAACTATAACTGTCCTTAAAACCTATGGTTTTTCAGTGAATTTCAAAGGTTTTTTAAATGCAAATTTCTAACTATAACGTGTCTGAAACCTATGGTTTTTTCAGTGAATTTCAAAGGTTTTTTAAATGCTAATTTCTAACTATAACGTGCCTGAAACCTATGGTTTTTTCAGTGAATTTCAAAGGTTTTTTAAATGCTAATTCCTAACTATAACATGTCTGAAACCTATGGTTTTTTCAGTGAATTTCAAAGGTTTTGTAAATGACAATATTTAAATGTATTAATTATCTTTATTTTTTGATACTGATTTACTACATTTTTTTAAACTATTTATTTTTTAAATTACATTGTAATTACATTATACATTACATTACAAAATATACTTTCTCAGAATGAATTACTTTAGTTTAAATACTTTGCAAATAGGTAATAGACTTTTAAGTACAGTAGTTACAGTTGTTGCAATAGGCAACACAATTTCAAACACAATGCAACATTGAGCTCAATGTGAATTTCAAGTTAAATGCAATTAGTTACTTTATGGATTACTTTTCTAACCACAGGACTGGATCCTAGATTCAGTCCTGGGACATCTCCTGTAAACAGTTGAGTAAAAGCGTTTTGGTTACAGTACTGATTTTTAAGGAATATTATTGTATTTTAAAAGTTGACACTTAGAAACTTTTTCACATAGAATCACCAATGTTATCCTATGGCAGGAAATTCACTTAGCAGGTAAGTAGTGTTATCGTTATTTTTCTTACTCAGTGGTGGGATCCTGGATCCAGCACTGGTGCATCTCCTGTAAACAGTTGAAAGAATGCGTTTAAGTCATACAGGCGATTTTTAAGGAATATTTGTAGTTTGTAGAAAATTGACACCTTGAAACTTTTCTGCTGAAAACCAGACAATGGATTCCTATGGAAGGAAATACAAGTTACTGGTAAGTACGGTTAGAATTACTTTTTCAGGGTCAGTGCTGGGCTAAAAGATGCAGCACTGGGTTCTCTCCTGATAACAGGTGAGTAAATCGGAATTCGTAGTTCGGCTGATTTTAGAGGAATATTATAAAGTTTCAAAACTCCACACTTAGAAGAATTTCCAAGTGAAACCAGTCAATGATATCCTATGGAAGGAAATTCAAGTTACTGGTAAGTACGGTTAAAATTACTTTTCAGGATCAGTACTGGGCTGAAAGATGCAGCACTGAGGTCTCTCCTGATAACAGGTGAGTAAATCGGAATTCGTAGTTCGGCTGATTTTAGAGGAATATTTGTATGTTTCAAAAATCGACACTTAGAAACTTTTCAGCAAAAAGCAGACAATGATATCCTATGGAAGGAAATTCAAGTTACTGGTAAGTACGGTTGAAATTACTTTTCAGGATCAGTACTGGGCTGAAAGATGCAGCACTGAGGTCTCTCCTGATAACAGGTGAGTAAATCGGAATTCGTAGTTCGGCTGATTTTAGAGGAATATTTGCACAATGGTGAAGGGAGGGAGCGGGGCCTGAGGTGACATCTGTGCAAACGCTGCCTGTGGCGCGTTTTAAGTTGGGGGATTAAGACCCCTTGAATCATGAGGTCCCTGAGGTCCAACTAGCCCACCCTGTACTTCTCCAGTATGCGCAGGAGCTGCGTTGCAGAGAGTGTTCAGAGGCCACGCCCTTTTACACCTCTCTGCAACGCAGCTCTGTGGCGCTTTTAGAAGTACATGGTGGGCTAGTTGGCCTCTAGGGACCCTCAGGATTGAAGGGATTTAATTCCCCATCTTAAAACACGCCACGGGCCTGTTTGCACACATGTCACCTGAAGCCCCGCCCTCCTTCACCACTGTGCAAACGCGCCCGTGGCGCGTTTTAAGTTGGGGGATTAAGTCCCCTTGAATCCTGAGGGTCCCTGGAGTCCAACTAGCCCACCATGTACTTCTAAAACGCCACAGAGCTGCGTTGCAGAGAGGTGTAAAAGGGCGTGGCCTCTGTACACCCTCTCTGCAACGCAGTCTCTCTGGCGCATACTGGAGGTTCCTGGTGGGCTAGTTGGCCCCTCAGGGACTCCTCAGTATTCAAGGTGAATTACTTCTTCTTAAACGCGCCAGGGGGCGCGTTGCAGAGTACTGCAGGAGGAGGGCAGGGCCTCCGGCACGATGCCGGTTGTTTTTTTATTTTTTATTTTTGTTTAATGGGAGGGGGCTGCGTGGCCCCCTTCCTTGCTCACTTTGGCCCCGGGACCCCATCCCCCGGGGCCTGAGCATTTTTTTTTTAATTAAAAATAAAAACGGGAAGGGGGCCGCGTGGCCCCCCTTCCCTGGGCTCTGTATTGGCCCTGGGACCCCATCCCCGGGGCATGCCCTCGATTTTTATTTTATACATTTGGAGGGGGGCTGCGTGGCCCCCCTCCTCAGGCCATACCTCTATGGATGAGTGGCGGTGTGTGAGTGTCTATGTAGGTGTATGAGTGCATATGATAGTCCTGTACTGAGTGACCGTAAGTATGAGTGACTGTACGGGTGAGTGAGTGGATGTGTGTGTAGACCTAAGAATCAGTGAGTGGGTATGTAGTTATTGGTGTTGGAGTGTCTATGGTTTTGCGAATGGCAGTCTGTAATTTAGAGTGGGTGTATCAAAGGTTATATTAGGGTGTGAGGAGGTGCATCAGATTATCACGTGGATGATGTCATCAGTGATGTCATCAGTGATGTCATTTGAGATGTCATCAGTGATGTCATCAGTGATGTCACTGACCATGTCATGAGTGATGTAATATGTGACGTCATCAGCAGTGCATTGCGGGGGCGCGAGTTATACTTAGCTGAACTAACTATAATGGGGGAATTTCACGGGTTTTGTACGAGTGAAATGTCCAACTAACTATAACTGTCCCTAAAACCTATGGTTTTTTCAGTGAATTTCAAAGGTTTTTTAAATGCTAATTTCTAACTATAACGTGTCTGAAACCTATGGTTTTTTCAGTGAATTTCAAAGGTTTTTTAAATGCTAATTTCTAACTATAACGCCCTAAAACCTATGGTTTTTTCAGTGAATTTCAAAGGTTTTTTAAATGCTAATTTCTAACTATAACGCCCCTAAAACCTATGGTTTTTTCAGTGAATTTCAAAGGTTTTGTAAATGACAATTTTTATATGTATTAATTGTTATATTTATTTTTTTGATACTGATTTACTACATTTTTTAAAACTATTTATCTTTAGATATTTCATTTTTAAATTACATTGTAATTACATTATACATTACATTACAAAATATACTTTCTCAGAATGAATTACTTTAGTTTAAATACTTTGCAAATAGGCAATAGACTTTTAAGTACAGTAGTTACAGTTGTTGCAATGGGCAACACAATTTCAAACACAATGCATCATTGAGCTCAATGTGAATTTCTAGTTAAATGCAATTAGTTACTTTATGGATTACTTTTCTAACCACAGGACTGGATCCTAGATTCAGTCCTGGGACATCTCCTGTAAACAGTTGAGTAAAAGCGTTTTGGTTACAGTAGTGATTTTTAAGGGATATTATTGTATTTTAAAAGTTGACACAAACTTTTTCACATAGAATCACCAATGTTATCCTATGGGAGGAAATTCACTTAGCAGGTAAGTAGTGTTATCAAGTTACTTTTTCTTACTCAGTGGTGGATCCTGGATCCAGCACTGGTGCATCTCCTGTAAACAGTTGAAAGAATGCGTTTAAGTCATACAGGCGATTTTAGAGGAATATTTGTAGTTTGTGAAAATCGACACCTTGAAACTTTTCTGCTGAAAACCAGACAATGGATTCCAATGGAAGGAAATACAAGTTACTGGTAAGTACGGTTAGAATTACTTTTCAGGGTCAGTGCTGGGCTAAAAGATGCAGCACTGGGTTCTCTCCTGATAACAGGTGAGTAAATCGGAATTCGTAGTTCGGCTGATTTTAGAGGAATATTATAAAGTTCCAAAACTCCACACTTAGAAGAATTTCCAAGTGAAACCAGTCAATGTTAGCCTATGGAAGGAAATTCAAGTTACTGGTAAGTACGGTTAAAATTACTTTTCAGGATCAGTACTGGGCTCAAAGATGCAGCACTGAGGTCTCTCCTGATAACCGGTGAGTAAATCGGAATTCGTAGTTCGGCTGATTTTAGAGGAATATTTGTATGTTTCAAAAATCGACACTTTGAAACTTTTTCAGCAAAAAGCAGGCAATTATATCCTATGGAAGGAAATTCAAGTTACTGGTAAGTACGGTTAAAATTACTTTTCAGGATCAGTACTGGGCTCAAAGATGCAGCACTGAGGTCTCTCCTGATAACAGGTGAGTAAATCGGAATTCGTAGTTCGGCTGATTTTAGAGGAATATTATAAAGTTCCAAAACTCCACACTTAGAAGAATTTCCAAGTGAAACCAGTCAATGTTAGCCTATGGAAGGAAATTCAAGTTACTGGTAAGTACGGTTAAAATTACTTTTCAGGATCAGTACTGAGCTCAAAGATGCAGCACTGAGGTCTCTCCTGATAACAGGTGAGTAAATCGGAATTCGTAGTTCGGCTGATTTTAGAGGAATATTTGCACAATGGTGAAGGAAGGGGGTGGGGCCTGAAGTGACATGTCTGCAAACACGCCCTGTGGCGCGTTTTAAGTTGGAGAATTAATTCCTCCTCAATCCCGAGGGTCCCTAGGGGCCAACTGGCCCACCAGATACCTCCAGTATGCGCCAGAGAGCTGCGTTGCAGAGAGGTGTTCAGAGGCCACGCCCCTTTTTACAACACTCTGCAACGCAGCTCTGTGGCGCTTACTGGAGGTACCTGGTGGGCTAGTTGGCCCCAGGGACCCTCAGGATTGAAGAGGATTTAATTCCCCATCTTAAAACGCGCCACAGGGCCTGTTTGCACACATGTCACCTGAAGCCACGCCCCTCCCTTCACCACTGTGCAAACGCGCTCCGTGGCGCGTTTTGAGTTGGGGGATTAAGTCCCCTTGAATACTGAGGGTCCCTGGAGTCCAACTAGCCCACCATGTACCTCCTAAGAGCGCCATAGAGCTGCGTTGCCGAGAGGTGTAAAAAGGGGCATGGCCTCTGTACACCTCTCTGCAACGCAGCCCCTGGCGCATACCGGAGGTACCTGGTGGGCTAGTTGGCCCTCAGGGACCCCAGTATTCAAGGGGAATTACTTCCTTCTTAAAACACGCCAGGGGGCGCGTTTGCAGACTGCTGCAGCGAGGGGCGGGCCTCCGGCACGATGCCGGTCTTTTTTTTTTGTTGCTTTTTGCCCAGGGGGTCCTTGTGGGACCCCTGAGCAGACCTAGGGGTCAGGGTGTTTCTACCCTGCCCCCTTTGTGCGTTTTGTGCACTTAGTTCTTGTGTTTTTTTTTTAATCGGCGGGATCCGCGCACCGTAAGCGCATCCTGCCGATTTAAAAAAAAAAATGCTTTTTCTGCCCATGGGGTCCTTGTGGGACCCCTGAGCAGACCTAGGGGGTCAGGGTGTTTCTACCCTGCCCCCTTTTTGCGTTTTGCGCACTTGTTTTACTGCTTTCTTGTTCCTGGGTTCTACCGAGGAACAAGATGGCTGCCAACACTTCCTGTTTTGGAGTGTTGACAGCCAATTAGCATGCAGCTCGTGGTCGGGAGGGTGCGCGGATCCACCGCGGCCATAGATATCGAAACATTTATTTTGGATTTTCTCAGCAATCTTCTGAACGGATTTACACCATTTTTAAAAAGGGTGCTTTCTGAACCAAGCACTACCTTTTGCCAAATTTGGTGTAATTCCGTTCAGCATTTTTTGCTGTAGCCTTGCATAAAGTTTCCTATGGGAAATTGATTTTTTCACTCTTATTTTTTTAATTTCTCCGCAATCTACTGAACGGATTTACACCATTTTAAAAAAGGTCGCTTTCTGAACCAAGCGCTACCTTTTGCAAAATTTGGTGTAATCCGTTCAGCAGTTCGGGCTGTAGCCGTGGCTAAAATTTCCTATGGGAATTAACATGGAGAAAACACGTTTTGGGACTCCCTTTTTCTCGGCCCCGCTTGATGAATCACCCTGAAACTTTCAAAACAGGAGCGGACCAGAGCGCCCACTAGTTTTGAAAATTTCGCGATGATTCGTCAAACGACGCCAAAGTTATTGGGAATAGAATGTTATGGATTTCCTATGGATAATAGGTCCTAACTATAACTATCTACTGGCGACTGCCAGTAGATATATATATATATATATATATATATATATATATATATATATATATATATATATATATATATATATATATATATATAAATATATCCCACGATGCTCCTTTGAACTTTTGAAAAAGAGTCCTGTCACTCAAGAAAGGGTGGGGCTGAAAACTTTATTAACTGCTGTTGTTTGCCCAGAGACGCGTTTCAGCTATTTGCAGCCTTTTTAAATCTGGTTTAAGCGCGTTAGTGAATAATTAAAATAACACAGTCCATCTTTCATTTATGTCAAAATGAAAACAGCACTCCCCATAAGTATTAAAGACAAACTCGCGTCCTAGTAAACGATAACTTCTCAGCCTGCCAGGTGAGTGGTGTGAAATGTTCTGGTAGTGCGGACCTTAACACGCTTGCTGTAATAAAGTTCAACAACAGCACTGATGGTTCTCTGTTTTCTTCCAACTTTGGCTCGCCACTCACCCTTTTCTTCACTGTTTTTGAACAGTGCCCTGCTCCGAAGTCCTCACACTCGCGGGCCCGCCCTGGAGCATGGTTCCTGTGAAAGGTGCCTGCACATCTCGCTGGCGAGTAGACGTCCTCACACTGCCGCGGCGAGCACCTTTGAACCACTTCTTTTTGGCAAGCCAACTGTGCAAGGTACGGGGGCTAATCGGTGTGCTACTTTGCCTTCTCCTTGAATTGCGGTCTGCCGATCAGTGCCTAACCGCAGGTGGTGCCCAGTATGACGCTACAGCTGACGCGCCAATAACATCCCACGATGCTCCTTTGCACTTTTGAAAAAAGAGTCCTGTCACTCAAGAAAGGGTGGGGCTGAAAACTTTATTAACTGCTGTTGTTTGCCCAGAGACGCGTTTCAGCTATTTGCAGCCTTTTTCAATCTGGTTTAAAAGCGTGTTAGTGAATAATTAAAATAACACAGTCCATCTTTCATTTATGTCAAAATGAAAACAGCACTCTCCGTAAGTATTAAAGATAAACTGGCGTCCCAGTAAACGATAACTTCTCAGCATCTTATCGTGCATCGCATTGCTTCTTCCGCCCCACTTGGCCCTTGGCAGATGGAGCGTGTCCCGGCGAAGCTTACCGGGTAAAAGTTTTTTTATATCATGAACCAAGTAATCACGCTCTCTCAGGATATTCCGATAGACTTAGATTTTATTTCCAGTTACGCGTTTCGGGGAACGCCGTCCCCTTGCTCACACACTGGATGCTGGTTTACACCACCACATTAGTAGTACAGAAACATAGACAAAGGACCACCTCCACAGTCACCTGATTGAAATGTCGAGGTGGAAAACGGCATCCATTTTGTAGTGGAGTATATCTCAATTTCTATATACAACAAATGCATGTAATCAGCCATATTATTCACCACATAATATTAGTATGCATGTCAATGTTATAGATTCATTATTGTAAACATCCTGATATATTCAACTTGAGTTAATAAATTAATATTTGCCTTTTAATAAAGACCTAGATCAGTTAGTCAAAACAGATGTCATATGGTACTAGTCTGGAAGTATATCTGTGCACAGGTGGAGAGTAATACATACGCTCTAGTGGCATCTTTCCAACATACCCGTATTATTTCATCACAATTGTACAGTTAGAAAAACGGCATTCATTTTGTAGTGGAGTATATCTCATTCTCCATATACACCAAATGCATGTAATCAGCCATATTAATAACCACATAATATTAGGATGCATGTCAATGTTATAGATTCATTATTTCCAAACAACCTGATATACTCAACTTGAATTAATAAATTAATATTTTCCATTAATTAAGGCCTTGATCAGTTTGTCAAAACGGATGTCCTATGATATTAGTCTGGAAGTATGTCTGTACACAGGTGGGGAGTGGTATATACGCTCTAGTGGCATATTTCCAACCCAACAGTATTGTTTCTTCACAATTGTACAGTTAAAAAATAGCATCTACAGGTTAGAGGAAACATTGTTTAAATTGTAATATTGTCTTTCTAACCCACAGGATGGATCTACATGTTTGCCAGGTCTACCATGGTCGTACGCATGCGATTGGAGTAAACAGTAGGCGTGCAGTTGCACGAAATTACGGCTTGGGACAGGGGTGTCATGGGTGTCATCTTGTTGTCTGATACACCTTAGTGGCACAGACCCTTTGGCTCTCTACCCAGGAGTTATTCAAATAATAACAGGAAATGCGTCTGTTACGTGTATGTTCCTCTTGCCATAGTGGCCATTTCCCCAATGTCTATTCAAATGTTCTCCCTCTGGACAACCATGTTGTGTACCAGGCTCTCCTTCATCTTGAACATTGCTGCATAAATTCCTATGGACAGTTATTCCAAATGTCCAGAAAAAAACTACTATGTGTGGTGGTAACAGTCCCCAGCCCTGGAATCCCAGGTTGTCTCCCACTTATACCTGTGCTATGTGCAAGTAAAAGCCAAGTGAGCTGTGCAAATAATAGTGTTCAATAAAAAAGTGAAACATAGTCTTATCTTCCACCGTGCACTGTGTCGATTCCTCCTAGTGGCGAAGAAAAGGGTAGGTGACCTGAACAGATTCTTACAGGTGTCAGTAGGTCCCTTCCTTTCCTCCTGTGAAAAGATGAAAGAAATACAAAAAGATTAAAACTTCATAAAGGTAAAACCTTTTACACTTTACACTATGTAACACACTAGGCAAAGATAAATACAGTCTATTGCTGTGAAAGTCTACACATATACTATGCCTAAAAATTGATGATGGATGTCAGAAAAGATGATCTCAATGCCCCCTACTCTTCATGTAAATGTATAATCAGTTCCTCGTCCTAGTTAAGACCCCACGGATTCCTCATCTGTAAGTCAATGATGTGCCATGATTCTCTTTTTCTGAGAAGGAGGGTTCTGTCTCCCCCCCTTTTGTTTGATTGAACTTGTTCAATGATGAAAATCTCAGTAACGAGCTATTTGAGAGATGGTAATCCTCAAAATGGCGGGCCACTGAGTAGTGTTTATCCTTGTTGTTTATAGCCCTGAGGTGTTCAAGTATTCATTTTTTCACTGCAAAAATCGTGCTCCCTATGTAACTCATCCTACATGGACATTCTGGCACAGAAATGACATGTGTAGTGCTATATGTCAAAAATTGGTTGATGCTTTTCGTTGGTGTGTTATATGTTTTCACCATGTGACTAAATCTGCAGGCCTTACAATGCCCACAAGGAAAAAATCCTTGTAGGCTATGTTGGGGTTCTCTGTATCTTGTGGTGATATCTCCTTTGACTAGAACGTCCCTTTTCTGTATGTTATCATGGGACGGTTGGGCAGTTCCTGTCCAACAACTGGATCACTTTTTAAGATTTTCCAGTTGTTGTTCAGGATTTTTGCTATTTGTTTGGATTCCCTGTTGTATGTGAGGATCACCCTCGTAACATTTTCACTGGTTGTGGGTTTTTCCTGGAGAGTTTGATCTCTAGTGACTTGTTTCACTTTTTTCACTGCTCTTTTAATTACCCAATTGGGGTGGCCCCGTTCCTTGAATCTCTTCCTCATGATCTTAGACTCAGACTCAAATGCTTCGATGGTGCTACAGTTTCTTTTCGCTCTCAGCGGCTCCCCAAACGGGATACTCCATTTGAGTACATCTGGGTGGCTGCTGAGAGCGTGAAGAAGACTGTTGCCTGCTGTACATTTTCTGTGCAATTTCGTGTTAAGTTTGCCTCCATCTGCCATTACTACTACATCTAGAAACTCAATTGTTTCCTTACTCATGTTGTGTGTTAGTTTGATGTTGCAGTTGTTCATTTTGAGTTGTTCGATTAATTTTGTGGCACTGGTTTCACTCCCTTTCCAGATAATGAAGAGATCGTCAATCTCCGCACCTGCCAGCTTGATCCATTGAACTGTGATTTTGATTGAAAGCCACTGCAAATAAGAAGATGCAAACCCAACCTCCTAAAAATTACAACCAGAGACTATGTAGTTTCTCGAACCTTTTCTCACTTGGCCCCTTTCATAAACATAAGATGTATAATTCCCAAGTTTATGGGCAATGTTTTAACTTCATCCTTCTCTTTTAGAATCATGCACAATCTTGTTGCTGTTTTAATAAATCTGATTCTTTTTCAATAAACTTGGTGAGAGGAGAGGAGTTGGCCTAACAGCCAGGACGGTCGACGTTGAATCTGGGGAACTGGGTTCGAGCCTCGTCAATGACGCTGATAATCCTGTGATTCTGGGCAAATCACTTGATCTCCCGGTGCCTAACAAAAATGAATGTGTCCTCATGTAATGCAACTGGTGCTATGTAAAGCGCTCTGATACCCGATTCGGGTCAAGTTCGCGCTATATAAAATTCTGTAAAATAAAAAAAATTAAAAATGTATTTTCAACCGCAATGTTGTTTAGGTGTCATAATACACATATCACAATTGCAATTTCTTTCCTCCTCTTCTGTAGCTACCAAAGGTGAGCAAAGGAACACAACATAAGGGAACTTATGTACATAGGTGAACTACATTGGGACACAGCCTTACAAAGTTATTTCTCTCACAGTGGTGGTTCTTTTGTTTGAGCCATAGTTGCATAAATATTTACCTAATTGATGCAAAGTCAGATGAGGCCTAGATTGACTGTTGTTCAATTTATTGTGTGTTGATGAATCTAAGAGTTACATTTGCAGTCCAATATACTGGCAAAAAAAACTCTAAGGTTAAGAACTAGTATATGGGACTCAATCTCTGAGTGCCCTGACTAGCTTGCATAAAGCTTTCAAAACTAATGCAAATGTCCACTGATTAGTCACCATTTCTTGGCCTCAGTATCCCATGGACATCATGCAGATATTTTCCGCACCAATGCCTCTACTGTCTCATCCACCAACTTCAGTGGCAGCACTAATATATTGATTCTTATATGTATTTATAGATTGAATCCTCAATCCCATGGATTACTGCAGCTCTGTCTGTGTTTTTTCATAACTCTACAATGATTTGATGAATTTAGAGACCTTGTTTGAGCTAAACAAGACTACAATCAAAAATACACGAGTACATACATTGAAAAAAAATCAACGTATTAGGCATATATCTTTAAAATGACCTGATATTGTAAATACTAATTTAATAACTTTTTAAACGTCAAGTAAATTAAATTTGATTGACACCTGTAACTTAGTGGGCTAGATGTACGACCATTTGCTTTTGCGACTCGCAAATTGTGAAAAATTGCGAGTCGCAAAGCAAATGAACAACAGTGTCAGAGACACTGTTAGCGATTTCCAATGGGGTCGCAAAAAGCGAGGCTCATGAACATCAATGAGCCACTCGCAATTTGCGACCCCATTGGGAATGGCTGGCCCTCCCAGGGAAGGTGGCCTGCTGGGCTCAGCAGACCTCCATGTCTGGGACTGCTTTTAAATAAAGCAGTTTTTTTTTTTTTAATGCAGCCCGTTTTCCTTAAAGGAAAACGGGATGCACTTTTTTTTTTCAAAATGAAACGTTTTCGTTTCATTTTTTAAGGGCAGGCAGTGGTCCCTGGGAATGCTTTACCACCTACTTGAAGTAGGTGGTAAATTGCAACTGTTTTGCAACCGCAATTGCGGTCGCAAAACAGTCATACATAGGGCTCAGACTCGCTATTAGGAAGGGACGCCCTTGAAACGCCCCTTCCTAATAGCAAGTCGCAAATCCAAATTAGTGAGTCGCAAATAAGTTGTGACTCGCTAATTAGGGTTTGCACATGGCCCGCAGGTATTTTTGCATGCACAAAAGGGTCGCAAACCCGTTTGCGTATGAAAAAATACTTCGTACATCTGGCCCAAGTACATTGTTTTGAGACTCGCAATTTGGAAGGGAACGCCCCTTCCAAATAGCGAGTCGCAAAACATATTTAGCGAGTCGCAAAAAAATTGTGACACGCTAAATGGGCTTTGTACATGGCCCAATATGTTTTTGCATGCACAAACGGGTTCGGAAACCCGTTAGCGCATGCAAAAACGGGTCGTACATCTGGCCCTTTGTTTTTAGAAGACATTATCGAGTTCATATTATTCTCTCAGAACGCAAACAGATGAACTTGCTTTATTATTCCATATAAGTTTGAAAACATTATCCCTTTCATAATGAATGCTTTAGTAACAGCTTCTCTACCAAATTCTTCTCTCACACACATTCTTTTCAAAATAAATTAACACTCTCAGGGGGATATTCTCAAGAACGTGCGATAATCATCGCCAAAATAGATTAACGCAAGTTTCCATATCGCCGTCTATCGCGGGAAAATAACTCTGTGTTAACGTGGCATTCTCAACACGGCGGTAACATGTGATAGTACCCCGATAACGCGGCAAATGTCTGCGATAACACTACCGGGACGGTGATAAAAATCTCAACCCGAAAGTTAAAAAAGTTGCGATGTGCCCAACCGCGATAAGCAGCGCCAGGCCTGCAAGTCCCACAAGTCAGGCTGCAAAAAGCACAATAAAAGCGGCAACACAAAACACAAACAAAACACAAACAACTGCAAAGTACCATGGAGGTAGCCGGAGCAAACACAGAAGACAACCAGAACCCCACAAGCCCCACGGAGGACCAGCCTGGGACCTCGGGGTCAGGGAAGGGCAAGGAGAAGAAGAAGAGGAAGACGCAGTTCAGTCCGCAGGAAAACAGGATCCTGATCACGGAGGTGATAGAACACCAACAACAACTGTTTGTCACCTCCACTGTGTCATTGGCAACAAAAAATGGAATATGGCAGTCCATCCTGGACAAGGCGAATGCAGTCAGAGTGCTGAGGAGGACAATGGATGAGGTCAAGAGGCGCTGGAATGATGTGAAGCGCAAGACCAAGCAGAAACTCGCAGACAACCAGAAGGCAGCAATGCAGACTGGAGGTGGAAGTACAGCGCCACAGGAGGAGCTGGATGAGATGGAGGAAATGGTGACCACAGTCATCAGTGTGGAGATGGTGGCAGGAGTTGGGGGACTGGACACTGCTCAATATGACCCTGACACAACAGCAACAGGGTGAGTAACCACCAGGGGCTGGGGGACGGGGGAGATGGGCACAATGGCACACATGCACAATTAAGTAGAGCACATCTGCGGACAAACCATGGCCAAGAGTCACAACACCAACCAAGAGCCCAATTTACCCAAGTCTGCAACATCACAGCACTGCATAAGCACAGAAGTGAAAGCCACACCGCCTGAAAGGGATAAGGGCCAGCCAAATCAGAGCTGAAGGGGCAACTCACCTACAATGCAGCACACACACATAAGATCCAGAGCACCGCAACATTTACAACAATGTTGAACAAACAGCAACACCAGCACAACAGAACAGAGGACACAACTGCTGCCGCTTGTGTGTGGAAAATGGCCATTCGCATGTGGCATAGCAGGAAACTGTGAGATGATAATGTACTAGTACAACCCCACATCCCTGATGGTGTAGAAATGCATGTATGGCCGTGACCCAGATAGGCAGTGAGACACACATTGTCATACAAATCAACACTCATCACAGTTGAATACAAGTGAAGGTGCGTAGACTTCATTAGCATATGCGTGTCAGTACAGGCATGATAAGTGCCACAACATGCAGACCAATGCAGCAGTATGTCAGAGCGTGGAACGTTGCCAAGCGCCGCTGTCCACTCCGGGGGAGTGCTGCACCATTCACAGGTGTGTGTTTACCCGCGTTGTTGTCCGCTCATGTATTCGGAGTCCAGGCGAATGCAGCCATGTCCACTGTCGTCGTGGGAGATGTGAACAGAACCCCAAGTTCCAAAAAGGTGTCGGGACATGTGCAATGTGTTCCAAACTGTTGTGTCTGCAGGTACATAGTTACACATCCATGAAAGCTAGTGCAGCTTCGTAGGCAATCATTTCCAACATGAGGTCGTTGTCGACTTCATCGAACAGGACGGAGAGGCTAACCATTAGCAGGTCCAGACAGATGTGCTGTGTCCACCCCCTTTCACCAATTAGCACTACAGCCCAATAGGGGAGCGGCTCAATTGGGTCACTGCACATGAGGAGTTCTGCAATCTCCCAGGTCCAGCTGCCAGCATGTATGCCAAGTATCCAGGCATCCCATAGACGGGTGTCACGGTGACACTTCTGGTCGTGGGCCAACAGGGGGCGCACACACATGTCGAAATCCAGTTCGGCTACCGTCCTGTTGGATAGGCAGATATCCATGGACCACTCGAATATGCACGAGTGACAATGCAACACAGGCTGCACGCAGGTGACGTTGGCAAGGCGGAAGCTCAGCCGGTAACTGATCCGCAGCACTACCAATGGCAGTGCCCCCAGTAAATGCAGCATACGTGCACGGTACAGTTCCACGTGACAGGGGTTGTGCATGTGTCCGGGATGTTCTGTCATTGCGTTAGTGGCCCTGGTTGAAGCGGCACTTTTCCGACCTGCGCCAGTTCTGTGGATGAAATGACACAGCTCGGATCAATGAGTTGTTGAAGTGTGCAACGGTTGTACGCCTGGGATGGTGTGGGAGTAAGTGTGAAGGCCATTCCATGCAAGATAACTTCGAGCAAGGACTTCTGTGTGTGGGGTGTGTATATGTTGGTCTTTCGTCGGGCTGTGCGTAGTGTGGGAGTCGTCATCAGCTGCTATAGTATCTGTCAGGGGGTGCCGGGCACATGCAATTCCGAGGTAGGAGGTGCAGATGTGCTTCCGCCTGATAGTTCAGACAAAGGAGCTTTCATCCCTAATGTTAGTTTCTCATCTGCTTGCATTCAGGAAATGTGAAGTGGCTTGTTGGGGGTGGGGTGGGATGTGTGCGACTTTGGGATTCATGTTTGACATATCTTACATGTGGCAAATGAGCGGCATCACTGTGTGTTACGTTGCCTCACAGCTGCTCCTCCCTCCCCCGAGCCTATTTACTTGTGTGCACTGCGCGGTTGCATCACTTGCACTCCTACGGCACACCATTGTCATGCCTGTCTGCGCATGTCCACAAGCCTGACAACGACACTGTGATGTTGGCCGTTGGAGGTGGGCGGCCACGTGAGTGTAGGCCTGTGGGAAGGACAGGGCGGACACAGATGTAGAGTTCATGCCTGGCTGAACTCGCGCTGCGATTAAGGCTAGGCATTTGGCTTATGCTGCGGCAATACAGATACACACAACACTTGGCATGTATGAGCCAAGACCCCGAGCGGTCTTGCGCTCCTTCATTTCCCCGTTCGTTCGAGCCCGCCCTCCGGGTGCATGCTACATTGCAACATTGTCGTTTGCGGACTGGGTGGCACCGAAACTACAACAGTGACACACTCATTAGTTACTTCCTTGTCCAGGCCAGAACTGAACCACGCCCAGAGCCCCGGGCAAATCCTTCACACCCCTACGCTAGCTTGGCGTACACCGGCACAGCCCTCTCCGCTTACGCATACAGGGGGGGATGACAAAGCTACGTGTCCAAGGTCTTACCCACTGCCTGAGGTGACATGTTTGCGTCCACTGTCCACAACACTACAAACACCAGCAGTATATGACCACATGGACATGTCTGTGCTCTGCATTCTGTGGTCTGTCCAGCACATCACCGCCACACTTGGCATTGTGTACATTCTTCTTCATGGGTGAGTTGCCTCCTTCACACATACTTGGTTCCTACCTCTCCCCACATTCTGCACTTGTGTGGCTGAGGGGCCATGCCGTTTTCGGAAGGTCCGCTGTCGTGTCCTACGCTGCCTCAGTGGTAGTCTGGGGGGGGGTCTGGAGGGGGAGGGGTCCTGGGGTGGTGGCTGTGGGTGTTGTGGCCCTCTTGGGTCTCCGAGCTGCATGTTCATTGGCTCCATGGCATCTGTGGGTCTTCAGATGTGGCTCTGGGCTGCGCTCCCTTTCATACTGCAGGTAGTCGTCCTGCTTAGCACCAGCAGAAGGCAGGTGTTAAATCCCTGCAGCTAACGCGCCTTATCGCCTGTTCTTGGTTCGCATCGCAGATCTGACTGGTCGTTGATAATCTCGCGAAGTGGTATTTTCGTGTGTTTTTGCACGGGAACGCCTACTCTGCATATCATTAGCGTTAGTTGTCGCACTCATCCGTGGCGATGTTTTTTGTGGTTGCTATCGCAGGAAAACTGGCGATGTCGGCAGTTTGCACCAGCTTGTGAATGGGGCGATGAATCTATCGCCACTTTTGCGGCGCTAAAGTGCCGATAAATCGGCGATGACTCCTTGAGAATATGCCCCTCAGTGCAGTTACATTTGAGTTCTAACTAATGTACCCCACCCATGAACAGTGCAAGGATTTTTGGTGCTCCCGCCAAAATAGCATTTCGCTTGCTGGAGCAATCTTCACAACGGATGCAATAAAATGTCATTTCCATTTGCGACAAGCTCACGAAATGGCGTGAGTTATTTTTCTTAGTTAAACTCTAATCTAATATTCTGCAGGCATGAGGGCTGTCGAGCAACAGTGAGGCACGTTATAGATGAATCTGTCTCCTCTCTATGAGTCATTCATTATGCTCACGGTTCATCTTCTTTCTGATTTTTTCTTTTGCTACATGGAGTGTCCTGGTCTGATTCCTAGCTCTTTTGCTTTCTATCCTATCTGACTTTTATATTTTCATCCTCTTAGTGTACTCTTTTGGTTTTCAAGCTCCACACTTTAATTGATTTAACATCGTAGAGCTATGGATTTGTTCTCGTGAGTAGACACGTTGTTCTTTTTTTATTTACTTATTTGTCTGAATGCTCTCTTTCCCACCTGTTTTTCCCTTAGGAAAGATAATGCAAGACAGAGTTTTTTTTCCCTTATCTGCACCGGTACATTTCTTAGCATTCCAGTTCCCACTGCGCAGATTCGTTTCATCTTTTTTCCTCATTAGGATCATATTATCATTTGTGTTGGCACGTGGTAATGTGATATCATTAAATTATCCAGATGAATACTAAAGCACATATGCTTCCAGTAAACAAACTGAAGCAGTTTTCATTTGAGAAATACCCTAATATAATTGTGGGTCTTTTGAAAATGCAGCAGGCAGACATGTTTGCCTGGTGGCTCTGATGAGTACATCATTTGTGAGCCCTCAGTTTGGGTGCCTCGAGCAATGAATTTCTAATGTGCCACCCTGAATGAATTAAGCTTTATGCCGAGTTCAGAACGTCTCCAAAGCAGGCTTCAATAACTCCAGTATTTTGTACTTCTCAGAGTACCACAGGATTTGTTCATTGAGGCTGACTAGGAATTTCTCTCCTATGAAAAGGCTCAGGTGACACTGAATCCCAAGTTACAGTACAAGGGGACGTATTTTCATCGAACTCATCAGAACTTGCCCCCGGGACACCTTGGAGGATATTTATTCCCAAAAGAAGTCTTCCCTGGTAATTAGCACTGCTCACTTGTTCCATGACCGCCCAAAGATAGTTCTGTTTCCAATTCAACTAGTAGGGAAAGCAGTTCCACGTTTGACTTATAACAAAGTCGACTATGCCGACACACCTATCTGTTTTGCATCTGCTCGTGTCCATTTCAGCATAGTCTCCTCATTGAAAAGTGCTGGGGCATATTAGCAAGGCGATTATCGCCACTTTAGCGGGACTTTTTCCCGCTAAAGCGGCGATAATATTATCGCCTTATCAACAAGCTGTCGCTAACTGCTGTTAGCGACAGCTTGTAGGCGATAGCGACCGGGTTGGGTGCCGCTTTGCATGCCAGCGATATTTATCGCTAATGGCATGCAAAGTAGGCGTTCTCCACCTAACAGCGACTGGAAACAGTCGCTGAGGTCGCTAACGCCTATCAGCGAGGCAGGGGCGGTGATTAGCGAACCAGCGCTAAACACGTTTAGCGCTGGTTTGCTAACACCTGGTCCTACCCTGACTTAGCCATGTAATCCAATGAGAGGTGGATTACATGGCTAAGTCCCCTCGCACTATCAGCAAGCAGAACTGGGGAACAGTGTGAATATCGCCTGTTTTCAGGCGATATTCACACTGTTCTCCAAGGTTTCTATCGCTTTGGAGATTAGCATTGCTGATTGCACGCTAACTCCGCGATAGAAACCGGCGATGCCTGGCGATAATTATCCAAGCGCTAATTGCGCTTTGCGATAATTATCGCCAGGCATTGCTAATATGCCCCGCTGTTTTTTAATGTAACTTTTTTATGGATTGCAGGACAATTGCCGTAAAGGTGCATATTGTTTTTCGTTGTCTCGAATTAGTATTATCTTTTTTTTCAACCTGACTTCCCAGTGCTTACATCGTACTGAGAAACAGTGCACTTAATGCATAAAACCCCAACTGCGGTATTACAAGCGCCCAGTGAATTGTTTTCATTATTTCATGTGACTCGTTCCCTTTTGTATGTGTTCATATCAATCTACATGAGCATCTTGCAAACTAACCATTTACAGAAGTCTTTGTATTTCTCTCTTCATGGAATCATGGTGTGTGTTTTGCCCGCTGTAGATGGTGAGGCAGAGGGCACAGGGATGGGTTTCAGGGCTGCACTGCGCTGAAAGAATTAACGCCAACACAGGTGCCTTTCTGTCGTGGAACTCCCGTCACCAGGCTCCGCCCAAATATTTATTCTCCCAGGCCACCTGACCTTGGCCGCAACCATAAATATGCTCAAGGCTGGGGGTGTTATCTTGAACGCCCCTCGGCCTACCACATTACATTCCTCTTCCAGCATGGGTAAAAAAAAAGAATACTGAACCAGGTCATGGTCTGTGACACAAACCACATATGATGGACCACAAAACACACTGAACAAAAAGGATATCAGGAGGGGCAGCTCCATCCCAGAGATTCCAGGGCTATGTGATGGACTCCTGAATCAGAGACTCACAAAGCTCGAGAGCCACCCCACCTCATATCCCTTGCAGCATGGAACACCTCCCCCGGTTGCCCTGCCGCCTGGCCTGGGCCATTTTGTTCTCTCGAGGAAGTTTCTCTCTGCGTATCCTCACTGGCCTTCGAGAGTAGGCCAAGTGGCTGTGTTTCCGGCCAAGGAGGCGTGTCTCCAATTACCTCCATTCTGTCTCGGAAGGGAGTCAGTGGTTCGCCCTCATCATCCATACCTTCAGGTTCCTGCCTTGGATGACTTTCTGCAATGTCCTCTCCTCATCACTCGCCGCTTCTTGGTGCTGCAGGGAAGTGTTTAAAAAACAATGCGTTCCGAGAGACTACCTTGCCCCTTTTCCTGTAGACACAATAGTGCCTCGAATCTTGGTGATCCGCCAGGGCTGCCGCTCAAATGGGAGTAGGAATTTGCTTCCTGGTGCCGGTCTTTGACTGGTACCAAGTCCCCAACATGCACTGATTTTGGGCCGCACCAGGTGATGAGTAATTAGCATCTTTGACCCTCCGGCTGAAACACAAAATGGTGGGAGCCACACAAGTCATAGTAAGGGGGTCAGCCTATAGTCTCGGAGAAAGGCATAGATGGCCTTTCCGGAGCATTGCTGTTCTGCTTGGGAGATGAAGATGGGTGTGAAAAAGTGTCTGCATGAACCTCTTGACTTCTCTGTTGGCTTGGGGCCACCAAAGAGTGAAATTGCAGTGTTTGGATTCCTGGGATGAGAGAAAGTTTATGAGTTCTTGCTCATTGAAAGAAGGCCCGTTGTCTTTTTGCAGTTCTTTTATCAGGCTGTGGGAGGTAATGAGCTTTTCATGTTTGGGTATGGTGTCTCCTACTTACATTGACTCTATGATCTCCACCTTCCAGTATTTAGAGAAGTTTTCTATGACCACTAGCAGATGTCTCCTACCTGAAGTGCTTCCAAAATGTATTCTAGCATGGTGCCACCGCACCACAGGAATGTGTTCCATGATGATGGGTATCAGGGGTTCAGTTGCCCTGTGGCTTAGCAGAGTTTGTAGTGTCTGACAGTCCACTCTGCATGGTCGTTCAGCCAAGGGAACAAGACCTTACTGCGGAGTCAGTTTATCATCTTTAATATTCGATGATGGGAGCTGTGTGCGAAGTTGACAATTCTTCAGGCTCCTCGGTATTACTAGCTGGGGCCCTCTCAGAAGGCAACCTTCTGCAGTGACGATCAGTTTGTCTGGCACAAGGCTTAGTGACTCTAGGGTCTCTCTTGCCATTTCCATTCTTTGTGACAGTCCGTTGGTCCAGTTCCGGGATTGTACCTCTTCAGCAGCCAGTTGCAGGCAGTCATCTGCTTTGATGGTTTCCACAATGTTAGCTAGGGACACTGGGAAAGGTTGCAACCATTCTATGGCCATCCTTACATATTCCTCTGTGTCATCCGCTTCTATCTCTTCATAGGACGTGGCTGGCCAGCCATGCCATGATAGATAGTTGGCGGGGTTGTGTGCTTGCATTCAACAGAGAACTGGTACTCCTGCAGCTGGAGGATACCTTGTTTTAATTCTCAGGGAGGTTTTTCTGAGGATCATTTGGAAAGGGGGACCAACTGCACCAATTCAGAATGTACCTCAAGACCTGGCTCTTCGAATGAACCCAACAGAGCTGCTCACACCCCCCCTAGCCTTGAGACCCTCATGGGTGAGTAGTGCGCTCTACAAAACCCTGATTGATTGATTGACCAAGGGCTTGTGGTCTGTAATGACGGTGAAAAGGTGGCCATACAGGTATGGGTGGTAGTGCCTGTAGCCCCATTGAATTGCGATTGCCTCCTTTTTGATGGTAGAGGAGCACTGCTCCGTTAAGGTTAGTGCCCAGCTGGTGTAGGTGATGGGAGTCCACTCTCTGCATGACTGTCTCTGTAAAAACACAGCTCCTAAGCCTATGGGGCTGGCATCCACTGTCAGTTCAATATTTTTCCTTGGGTCGAGATAGGCGAGCTTGGTATGCTTGGATAGCATTCATTTGGTGGCTTTGAACACCACCTCCTGCGCGTCATCATTCCTCCAGGGTGTGGATGGCCTGGTGAACTTGCAGAGGGGTTTGGTGAGCATGGTGAGGTTCTAAATGATCTGGCCACAGTATGTGACCATCCATAAAAAGCTCCTAATGCCTGTCACAGTGGTTGGGGCTGGAGCTGACTGGATGTCAAAGACCTTGGCCTGGTCACAGGTGACTCCATTTGGGTGAAAAGGTTTCTGAAGAAGCATATCTTTTCTGTGAGCAACTCACACTTTTCCTGGTGTAGAGTGAGCCCATTGTCTTGGAGTTGGCCGAACATGGCTTGCAGCCTGCTGAGATATTTATTCTTCGAGGGTAGATGCAGGTATCAGGATGTCATCAATAATGTTAAAAACCCCAGGGATTCCGGCCAATAGTCCTCAAATTTTATCCTGAAACACCTAGATGGCACACAAGATGCCGAAGTTGAGGCATTTGTACCACGTCAAGCCAAGGTGAGTGGAAAATGCTGTCACGTGGCGTGACTCTGGTGCCAGTAGTATCTGTCGATATCCTTATCTTAATTTCATCTTGGAGAACTAATGAGAGCTTGCAAGCTCCCCTCCGATGTCATCGATGGTCAGAGTCAGATGGCTCTGCCTGTTTATGGCCATATTCAAGTGGCGCATATCTACACATATTCACACCTCCCTGGGTTGATTAGACTTCCTGGCCAAGACGATGGGGAAACCCACACGGTAGGCCCCTCAACCCTCTCAAGGATGCCTTCAGCTTAGAATTTCTGGAGCTCCGTCTCTACCTTGGGCCTGAGGTGAAAAGCTATCCATTTGTTATGCAGGTCAATCATCTGGGTGGACTGATCGATGCGCAGGTGGACTGCTTGACCTTTCAGGTAGCCAACGCCTTTGAATAGATGTTTGAATTCGCTTAGAAGGGAGTCAATTACACTGGACTGAATTCTGCACACTAATTGTATTACCTGGAGGCATGCAGCTGTTTGGCAGCTTAAGGGCATGTCCACTCCACCTCAGGTGATGTAAATCTTTGCTATCATCGAGCATTCTTTTTTTTTTTTTTTCTTAAATTCTTTTTATTAACCAAGCTCGTGAGACCATACATCACCATACAATTATGATTCGTTACATGGGGGGATTGTACAAAAGTTAACAACCAAATAGTCATTAGATCACAACAGAGACACCAGCAAATTCCAACGTTTCAACCCCTCTGTGATTTCTGCATTCTCCCTGTACTTCCGCCAGGGTGTCCACACTTTCTTCCATTTTTGGGTGCAGCCCCTGCTTTTGTAAACAGTTTCTTCCGCCCTTTGGCACCAGTCCAGGTCTCTCACCCACTCCTCCCACGACGGGGGTAACTGCGCCCCCCCACCCCCTTGCAATGTTTCGTTTCGCCACCCCCGCTGCCAAGGCCAGCCATATTTCTTCGTACCTGGACCAGTCAACGTCACCCTTTATCATCAGTAGTAACCACTTTGGCTCCATCGGTACTGTCCCTCCCACCACCCTTGACATAATGTCGACCACCTTCGTCCAAAAGGTAGTGATCTCCGGACACTCCCATAGGGTATGAAAGAGGTGCCCTCCAGACCACATCCCCTTACGCAGGCCGCCGAGTGACACCTGCCCCATGCATAGAGATGTGTGCGGGGGTGATAAGTGCGGTGTAGGATTTTTAATTGCACAAGCCTGAACCGTGATCGAATTGCAATCTCCCTCGGACTCTGCAGCGCCTCTTGCCAGTCCTCGTCGTCTACATTGCCTAAATTATTAGCCCAAGCTGCTCTAAGAGCGATCAGGGGGTCAGGCACATTGTTTATTAACTTACGGTAAATTGTGGATGTGGGTTTCTCCATTATGGGGTCAAGCAACAGTCTATCTTCCATCGGGGAGTATTCCGGAATAGATATGTCACTCGGTATGTGGGAACGTAGGGCATGTGTAAGTCGCAGGTAGTGGTACCTCTGCGACTGGTGGAGGTTGTATTCCTTCTGGAGGTATTCAAAGGAGCGAGGGGAATCCCCTTTCCAAACATCATCCAAGTATTCTATTCCAATCAGCTTCCACCCCTTAAAGCCTGTCAGTGCCGTGACCTCCCGGAGGCGCTCCCCCACCCACAGTGGTGTTCTTGCAGTCAGTATGTCTGCCCAGCCTAGGAGTTTATTGGCCTCTCTCCAACACTGCAGTACTACCTTTGTGTGCTCTGGCCACGCTGCCTGCGGCCGCCGGGCGTACAGAAGAGGTTCGCAATTGCCCTCTGGCATAATCATCCTGTCAACCCTATATGCTGGCTCGCTCCTGTCTGTATACATCCAATCATTGATCTCCTGCAGCTGCGAGGCCCAGTAGTACAGTTTAACATCCGGAAGCGCCAATCCGCCATCGTATACCCCCCTTTGTAGCTTATGGAGTGCAATCCTGGGGGGCCCCCCATCCCACAACAGTGTCCGCACTGCCTGGGAGATTTGTTTAAAAACACTCGGAGGAACCGGGTACAGCGTGTTCTGCAGAACGTAAAGGAGCCTCGGCAGCGTGAGCATTTTTAAATAAGGCTGCCCTGCCCATGAGGGAAAGTGGAAGGGTGCGCCAATGGCCTACATCGGCACTTAGTCAGCTTAATTGAGGTTCAAGGTTCCTATCAAAGAACTCCTTCTTATCTCTTGTAATGTACACACCCAGGTATTTGAACCCCTCGGTGACCACTGGGGCCGAGCACTGAGATGGAATCTGGGGGGGTGGACCCAACAGCGGGAAAATCACAGACTTCGACCAGTTGATGGTGTAGCAGGAATACCTACCGAACAGTTCAAAGATGTGGAGCACTCGAGCTATCGAGTGGTATGGCCTTGCCAGGTAAAGGACAATATCGTCAGCGTATGAGATACGCTCTTCCCACCCCTCTGTTGCCGCCAGTTCCCAAATCGCGGGAAACCTCCTTATCCAATGAGCCAGCGGTTCCAGTGCAAGAGCGAAAAGAAGGGGGGACAGGGGGCAGCCCTGCCTGGTACCTCGTCGCAGGGGGAAAGCCCTAGAAACCGCCCCATTGACCCGTACTCGGGCCATTGGATTTGCATACAGGAGTCGCACCCAACTACAAAAAACCGGGCCAAAACCCAACCTCTGGAGCACCATGAAAAGGTAAGGCCATTCGATACTATCAAAGGCCATTGAGGCGTCCAGCACCATCAATGCTGTTTGAGCATCTCCAACATCTTTGGTCATATACAGCACTCCGTACAGGCGCCGTAGGTTATGGGAAGTGCCCCGACAGGGCATAAACCCTGATTGGTCAACGTGGACTAACTCAGTTATGACAGTTATCAATCTATCTGCCAGGACTTTGGCCAGCACCTTGGCCTCCACGTTTATCAATGATCTTGGACGGTAGCACATTGGTCCGCCGGCTTTCCAGCCTTGTGAATCACTACAATCATAGCTTCTCTCTGATCGGGTGGAAGCCTCTCGGCCTCTCGCGCGTCGGTGAACATCCGGAGAAGGGGGGCCAATACGACTGTGGCCTGCCTCTTGTATATCTCTATCGGGAGCCTGTTTGGCCTAGCAGCTTTCCCTGATTGCAGGGAATTCAAAGCATGGCCGAGCTCTTCTGTTGTGAAATCCGCATCAAGCCGGCTGCTCGACTCCTCGGACAACGTGGGCAACGCAAAGTCCCTCGGGAATTCCGCACAATCATTTTCGGACCTTGTGCACACAGTCGAGTATACTCGCATAGTGGGCCGCAAAAGCCTCCGCTATGCCCATACTAGTCGAGCGGAGAGGTCCCGATACATCCCGCACCACAGACACCCACGACCGATCTCTGTCCCGGAGCTCCAACCACGCCAGTAGTTTCAGTGCCTTGTCCCCCACGTCATAAATCCGGTGCTGAGTGGCCAGCGCATATGCGCGGGCCTCACCCTCGGCCAGAGCCCTTAGTTCTCTTTGTTTCAACAACAGACTGTGGCGGAGATCTGCCGACGAAGCCATTGCCCCATCGCCCTCCAACTGTGCAATTTCTTGCTCTAGTCTCTGGATTTGGAGGGACTCCTCCTTTTTCTGTGCCCCTATCAGTGCCTGAGCTTGCCCCCTCAGCACCGTCTTATATGCCTCCCAAAGTGTGATTTGGGATTCCACAGACCCTTGGTTTTCCTCAAAATAGAACTTGGAGCCCTCCCGAAGCTTATCCCCTATTACCGGATCTCGGAGGCGCCACGGGTCTATCCTCGGGAATGCCCCCCTATTTACGACCGGGCCTCTGAGGGTAACGCAAACCGGGGAGTGATCCGAAATCCCCCTGGCCATATGCTTAGTGTCGACGAAGTCCCCCATCTGATCATGGTGGGCAAAGAAGTTGTCAATCCTGGAAAAGGACCCATGCCGGGCCGAGTGAAATGTGTATTGTCGGAGCAAGGGGTTGTGCATCCGCCATAGGTCACAGAAACCCATGGCTGTGGCGAAATCCACTAAGCCCCTCTCGCCCTGTTTGCCTGCCTGGGAACTAGACCGGTCCACCTCTGGGTTCATGGCTGCATTCATGTCTCCACCAATAAGGAGAACCCCAGATGGGAGATTCATCAGGAATGAACCCAGCTTCCGGAAGCTCACAGAGTGTAGGCCCTGAGGCATATAGCAGGAGCACAGGAGCAATACCCATCCTTCCCATGTAGCTGCCACCTCCGTAAAGCATCCCGCATTGTCCGCCCAAGTGCCAGAGATGACCAGGGGTAGGGTATTACGTACCAGGATTCCCACCCCCCTGGACCCAGTTGTGAACCCCGGGTGGGCTACCATTTTATAGCCAAAACGATCCAGGGCTTTACATCTATTCCCTCGCAGGTGAGACTCCTGTATCAGAACCACGTCCGGGGAATGCCTCTTTAGATATTGCAGTACCAATGTGCATTTGATTTTATTCCCCAGCCCATTCACGTTCCAGGACCATATTTGCATCTTAGCTGGATCCCCCATTAACGCTGAGAAGTGTTACCATTCTTGGATAGTACCGTGTCCCAGCTGTGCCCCCAGGATTAAGCCCCCACCAGTGATGACTATTATGGTCTCGAGCAAACTTCCCCCCCAAGATGAAATAGACCCCAAGCCCAACTCCCCCCTCCCTGCCGCCCTGCTAGGTGAGACCCCAACCTCCCACCGTTCAAACTTGCAGAGTGCCTGTCACCCCAAACAATATATAAAAAACATTTGTAAGGAGCCGTGAGCTTGCAGTCAGAAGGAAGAAGTACAAATCTGTGATCGAATGTTACATGCCCACCCCGCAAACTGTAAGGCAACACCCCAAAACCAGACCGCCGATCCGCCCGCTCCCCGGCCCCTTGCAAGACCTTCAATGGAAAACACACAGGCCCTGTAGTATCTGAGACCCTTGCAGAGCCTCCAGCCCTCCCCAGCGGACATCCGCAAATGCCCCCACCCTCCACCCCATGAAGTAGGAGTCTGGAAAGAAAGCCCCTCAAGAAACAGCTGGTGGACTCCGACAATGGTGGATCTGACCCAGTTCACTTAACTGACCGCTGCTCCAGCCTCTGGCTGCCAGCAGACCGTCTGTCGCCAACCTCAGAGTCCTCTCCAAGTTGCCGGGACTCAGGGCTCTGCCGTCCACCTTTGCGCCCCACAGTTCTCCAGCCCTCAAGCCACTCGCTGACCTCCTCCGGCGCGTCGAAGAAATACGCTTTCCCTCCGTCTATAATTTTAAGTCTGGCCGGGAAGAGCATCATATACTTCAGACCCTGATCCCTGAGGGCCCTCTTCACTCCATCAAAGGTGCGCCGCTGGCGTTGAACTCGAAGCGTGAAGTCAGGGAAGAAATGGATGGTGGCGTTCTCCAGCCAGAGATCACCGTGCACTCGAGCCACCTGCAGGATAGCATCTCTGTCCCTGAAGTTGAGGATGCGGGCGATAATTGTACGGGGAGGGGCCCCGGGTCTGGGCTTGCCCCCCAGCGCCCTGTGAGCCCGCTCAACAGAGAAAAGGTTCGATAGGCACTTGGGCTTCAAATGGTTCAACACCAGGTCTTCAATGAACCAGTCCATAGACGGACCCTCCATCCCTTCCGGCACCCCCACTACGCGGATATTATTCCGTCGGGCGCATCCTTCTTGATCTTCTAGCCTGGCGTAGATGTCAGCCTGATTTTTCGTTACGGCGGCAACCTGCTCTTCCAGCCGTTTGGTTTTGTATTGGAGACCCCCTATGCCCGTCTTAGCCGCTGATACCTTCTCAGACATTTTCTTAAAGTCCGCTCAAAGGAGGTTAACTTCCTCTGTTACAGAGTCCAGCTTTGGCTCCATGGTCCCCCGGAAGTCCCTGATAGCCCTCATTATGTGTTTGAGCAAGGGGTCCGGGCCACCATCTTCAGGGTCTTCCTGCGGGCCGCTACTTCCTGCTCCTTCATCCCGTCCCATGGCAACAGTGTATCTGTCGATCTGGTTAGCCTGGCCTGGACCCGCCGGCTTGTTGCGACCCATGGCACGGTGAAGGTGATACCCCAAACTGCCAACCTAGTCTGTAAGGAGCCTTGTCTAAATGTGCTGAGTGGATTAACCCCTCTCCGCGCCCACTTCTTCAGAGCTGCCCGGCTTCTGTCAAGACGATGCGCTGGAGGGTCCCAGTCCCGCTGTAGCCTGTGCTGTTGCACCGCCAAGGTCCGTCCAGGAGCACTTCACCTCGGCGTCGGCAAAGGACTATTCCGCTGGACTCTCAGCCGTGACACCCACATGACCTCACAGCCCGACCAGGCCAAAGCGCCCGCAAGACGCACTTCTCGAGGCTGCCACGGTCTCGCCGCACTGCCCAGAACTGGAATCAGGCAGGTCCACCGTGTTTCACGTCCCCCCCAGCAGGTTGAGCAAAATGGGGGTCGCCAGCCCGCCAGACCGCCAACACACCCTGCCACAGGCAGTCCGCACGCCGGTCGCGTGCCGGGGGGTGCACTCCTAGCTGTCGAGAGTCTTCTATGCCATGTTAGGCGCAGTGCCTCCCACCAAGGTCTCCAGCCTCATAGGCCTCGCGTGCGGCCTCTAGGGAAAGAGTCCGGTCCCCTCACGGTCTCGCTGCAACATCCAGGGTCCTCAACCCCCAGAGATGAATATGCCGCTGTGTGCACTATTTACGGGCGCCCCGCGAGGATTCAGTGCTCCTCACCTGATGCCATACGTGCCGGGCCCTCCGGAGCCCCGGGTTGCCGTCACACCGCAAATCAGCCGCAGCACAGCCCTCTCAGCTGCGGAGCCCCGCGCACTCTGGCACACCGCCTCAGATGTCGCCAGGTGGGACGAGCCCCAATCAACACCCCAGCAGGACGTGCGCACACTTGCCGCTCATACTCTACAACGCGGCGATAACAGTCTGGGGGGCGGTCGGGGGCAGGCGGCGATCCTCGCCTACTGTGCTCCTGCGGTCGCCATTTTGACCAGGTGCGGCCGCTGGCTACTGCTCGCTGTGGCTCTCGCTCTTGGGCTGAATTTGCTGCCCCAACTCGCCGCCTGTGTATGCAGCCACCTCCCGATGCAATCTGGTCTCATTCTGTGTCACCTCAATGACCGGATTGTGACGGATATGCGGGCTGATTCTCCGACTGCTAATGCAGCGCGATCAAAAAGCCGCCATCTTCCACGGCTGCAAGCCATGCCCCATCATCGAGCATTCTTGATGCACTATGTTGGCACTAAATATTCCAGTGAGGGGAAGGCATGCAGTAGTGTCAAAAGAATAAACTCTCGTGATTGTAAGGTGGAGGATTGGTGCAGTGGGCACTGACATGCATAGCGGCAGCTGCAGTAGGTTGATCGAGGCTCCTGTTTCAATGAGTGCTGCGAAGGCTTTTCACCAGGATCTGGCAGTGAGGTGCAGTTTGGGCAAGTTTCTGAAATGGTTTGATAGCATGGATCATATGCACAACACCTTTTGGGGCATCATCGTCCAGGTCTTCATCCTCCATCAGAGTGGTTGATGTCTCAATGGCATTTAATACTTTTCTCGTCATGCCTTACAACAGGGGAGCAGAGCAGCATACCTTTGCGCCTTTGCGTGATGGCTAATTTTCCCACATGTCAAGCACTTTTTTCCTTTCACTGGGCATTCTCCCTCTTATGGGGCTGTGTTGCCACACGACCCACATATTCTGCTAGCTTGGGCAGTCTTTGGATAGTCTTTCATGCCAACAGGTGAAACTTGCTCGATTTAGTTGACACATTCCTTATGGAGCATTGCAGAGCCTCCTCCCTGTGGGAAGAGCAAGTCTAGGAGAGTTCTTTCTAACTTCCTATTGTGTTGATGCCTGCCATGGTCTTCCCAGGAACTTGCTCCCTTAGTTTCGCAGAGGAACAGCGTTGGATAGATTGCGCTCTGATCTCATCTTGTTCATCCAGGAGCATGCACATACTCGGCAGCTCCTTCAAACAGGTGTAGAATTCATCAATATATTCATCAGAGTTCTGCTGGGCCTGGGCGGAGTAGAAACCATTTGCATTCTGGGTTGGTGAGCAGTTCAAAGTGTGCCATTAATGACACCTTGAGGGTGTTGTGTTTGTGAGGTGGTCCTGCTACAACCACATTCTCATAGAGCTTGAAAATGGCATCTCCTTCCATGGGTAGGAGCATGGGCCAGCGTCTGTCATTGTCTAACTCCACAGCCGCAAAGTACATTTCAAGTCTCTCAACACACATCCTACATTTAGCAGCCTCGGGGGATGGGGCATCGCCACCACAAAAGGTTCAATCGCAGGAGTGGGCACCATCCTGTGGGGTCTCCATTGTTGGAGAGTGGGGCAACAAGGAGGGTAGATTGCAGGAGCTGTGTGCTGTCTCGGCTGTGCACCATGTGCTTCTGGGGTGGCATGTGTCCTTGACACTAGGGGTGGTGTGGTCAATGTCCTGGTGAGGGTGCTCTGGCTTCAGAGGTGTTTCAGCTTTACCAGGCCTATATAACTATGCACATGGCCTATATTTGCCTCAGGCCGGTCGCAATGGACTTTGGAAGGCTGGCAAAAAAGAGCTCAGGGTGCGGTCCAGCACTGCTGTGAAGCCCTGAAGCAGTGGCATGGGGGTGGCAGAGTGTGGCCAATAAGAGTTGCTGCCGGCACCCATGCAGGAGGTCCTAGGCCTCCGGGAACACAGGAGGTAGTTGCGCATGGGCTGGGTGCATGATAAGGAGCATGAGTAGCAGAATGCAGTGTTCTGCCTACATCGTCACCAGTTGTTGCGTTGCCCACTGCAGATGGCAGGGAAGTAGGATGGGTTTCAGGGCCGCCCTGCTTTAAACGAAATAATGTCAACTCATGTGCCTTACTGTCTCGCTCCTGTCACTGGGCTCAGCACAACTATATATTCTCCCGAGTCACCTGACCTCAGGCACAACTATGAATATGCTCAAGGCCGGGGTGGTTGTCCTGGACACCACTCAAATTGCAACATTACACATCTTTATGAAAACTGAAGTAATGCTTCCCAAATCTGAAAACTTCTAACAGCACATGGCAGGTTTAAAAGTAGTAGTGTATAACACTAAATTAGTTTTAGTTGCAGTTATACAATGAAGTAGATGTACTTGATAGGGTCACAGAGAAATATATCCAATTATATTTAATGGGAAAATACTTTGTACAATCACTACTTTATATATTACTGAACCAATAACAGAGTTTTAGTTCAGCTGCCTACATTGTCTCACGTTTAGAAACTAAAGATCCCAAATTTGCAAAGGTATGTAATGTGTGCACCCATTTTGGAGTTAATTGCACCAATTTCATCATTTACACCCAAGTTCGAAATCATAAAATCAGAATTTAGACTTGTCAGGGTGAACAACAAAAGGTCAATAAATTAACTTGTGCTTAACACTTTGGTAACTTAGCACAAAAGCAATCAGGCTTAACTTAGAAGCAATGCGCAAAGTGTTTATGCAGGACTTGAATCACCTTTCAGTCTCAACCCCCTGGTAGAGGGTATCATCTCTAGCAGGAAACTACAATACCCATTATATTGTCTTCCTGTTCCAGGAATTCCAAATGTTAAGTGAGGAAGAAAATATATCCCTCTATTTTGTTATTAATTTTGTAATTCACACTCCATTTGCATTCTTTCTGACACTCCCACAGGTACTCATACATATCTTACATTTCTCACAGCCATACATCGTATTCCCAACCATCTCTTTCATCACAATATTAATGACTAGATTAATCTTTATGCAGTTATTTAAACAGTCCCAATTCCAAGTGCAGGAAATGGAGTGCCATCTAAAGTGACAGAGCGAAAACCAGGGTTTGCATCTAAAAAGATCCATACAACCCCATTCTGTGATATTAATATGTTCCCTTTATTAGTGAATAGCTCTTTAATAATGTGAGCATGCCTATACAGTTTGCACTTCATTACATTCTCTCTTTGATCAGCATATCATTGCAATAAAAACAAAGGGCCTGATTACGATGGCAGTGGGACCGCCACTGTCAGGCCACCGGTGGCTGTCCCACTGCCAACAGACCCTGCAGGATCACCCGCCACTTTATGCTGGCGGTTGGATGGTGGGCAGGCGGAGAAATAGTCTGACATGCATCCGACGGGCTGCAATCCCTACAATAGTGGCGGTGCCTGTTCACACTGCCGTAGGGATTACAATGTCCCTTTCTGCCAGCCGTTTCATAGCGGTTAACCCGCCATGAAAAGGCAGGTGGAAAGTGACTTTAGGAGCCTCTAGCGCGCCCCCCTGGCCCTCTGGTATGGGATCTGGGGGGCACCTATAGTGCCCCTAAACATTCCTGCTCCGTGTGGCAGGCACCGCATGGTGCCTGCCACACAGTGCAGGGAAGTTCGCAAACATGCCTCTTAGCAGTGAGGCTTGAGCTGCAGCCCTTTTTCGGGCTGCAGCACAAGCCTCTATGCTAGGAGGCATGTTTCCGACTGCCTCCATGGCAGCTGGATCATAATTTCCCTGGCAGGACAGCCGATTCCCTGTCGGCCGGTCCCATTCTCGACAGAATGGCGGTCGGACACTCATCTGACCGCAATCATAATCAGTTCCACAGTTCTGAAAAGAAATAATAGGCTTTTACTACATATAGATATATGTGTGTCCAATTTTTGAATTAATTGAAGGGTCTCACCTAATAGTCTGGTAGCAAGCATAAGATAATCAATGTTTTGATGGAAAGAAATGCTTAAAACAAACTGAATGAATATAATATCCCAGATCGATAAAGTTATATGGTCAGTAGTGTAGGCAAGTGTTGGCTGCACCAGTATAGTTATCCTCAATCTATCTAATACTCAATGATGCTCAACTTGAGGTGACCCCACCACTTAGAAGTCACATATAAGAGCAAACCTGTTCCTCTCCCAATGAAAGTGATAATGTCAAGGAGCATACAAATCTATACAATTCAATTGTCAAATACAATAAATATCTTCGAATCCATACAATTCCAAAAAAGTATAGAGAAGGGAGTCTTGAAAGTTCTTGTATTCAATTTTTTCTTTTATTTGCAGTTAGGTGCAGCAGCCCAGCCAACACGTTTCGTCCCACATGGACTTCCTCAGGGCTGTAAAAACAATTACATAAGTATCTTAGTTTCTTATATACAACACGAGATTCAAGTAACCTCTAATCAAGAAAAAAACAAGATAGACATGGCAAAAAGCAAAGGAAAGTATCTCATCTCATATTTACAAGAATGTGTTATTAAAGAGATCTATTTTCATTTGTGACCCCCTACTTATATACAATCTTATATCAGTGGTAACATATTCCTCAAACAGATATTCCAAAAATTACAATTATTATTAACTATTTTCTGAGTCAATCCATATCAAGTAAACAAGGCATAACATTGTTACCCCAGAACCTCTTCCTAGAAGCAGATTGATATCTCATAACAACCTGCATCCCAAAGGTGTGTAATAAGTAGTATAGAAATGAGAATCCTAGTCCATTAAGATCTAAAGTGGTGGCGACTAATGGCAAAAATCTCAATAGAGCCAGAAATCTGTGGTGGCTAGCATTTGTCCTCAGCAGGCTATACAAAAATACTAAAATTACTCTTGCAACCAAATCAATCAACTATAAATGTAACAAGAACTCACTTGGGTCTTATCTTAGCTATTTCGATGAAATGATCTTCCTTCTAATTCGTTGCCAAAATACACGCTGGGAGTCCCTCGTAGCATCCCATGAGCTTAAAGGGTAATTGCCTTAGATCTCACATCTAGAAGTAGAGAACATTAATATGAAGTAGGGCCTACTACCTGCACGTGTAAATTCCCACAAATAATTTAACCACCCATTCAGTAATTCAGCAATGAGGGTCAAGACTATCATTAATGCTCCGAGTTAGAGCACATCTCAAAGGCGGTATTCAGAATAATCCTATAGTCGTAGAGCGTAGAAGCCATGGTCCAGAATTATAATTAATAAAATAACATAAACCGAGTAAATTATCCCAAATTATCAGGACAGTATATTCATCCCCCTCCCTCAGCAACCGAAACAAGATTTTCTCATTAATCCAAGACCACTCCCAGCATGTCCCTTCAGTGAAATATCTCACCTGCTGAGTGCAGTAACCAAGTTGTCGTGCCGTTCGTCTATCCTTCATTGAATTGATCCTGTCGCCGACCTCCATTTTAAGTTATGTGTCAGCCAATCAAAATAAATTCCTATTCCCGCCAATCCGTCGTCCTATCCAGTGCCAGCAAAGTCAAGCCATAAGTATGAATGTGTAAAGTCATCCGATAGCCACGCGCTGTCTCCACTTAGGTCCGCAACAAGCGCCGGCCAATCAAAATACACCCTCGTACTGTCCCCATTAGGACCAATCACATTGTGAACATCATTCTCATTAGACAGAGATAATAACAAAAGTATGTCCTGGACAACAGAAATAGTTAGTGCAGATCTTTTTATTCCACTATAATCCACAATACATTGTTTGTCGTAATCAGAAAATAAACTTTTTAGTTTTAGTCTTCTAGCGAACTTAAAGAGATCAATCTCCAAATTAACAAAATCATAATCTCCTTCAGGGAAAAATGACAGACCACGTTGTAATACATTCAGTTCTATATCAGTGATGGAGCTATCAGATAGATTAATAACTTGCAAGGTCTCAGCATTTTTTGTGACAGAAAAGTCCACAACTGGACCAGACCCTAAGTTTTGGTCTTGTTCGGACTCCTCATGCCCATCCTTGTATTTTCGTTTTTTTCTCCTGCCCCTCCTTGTTTTCCCATGTTTTTTCTTTTCCCCAGGTTCATACGCTGAATTTCCTCGGAAAAAGAAGAACATTCTGCTGGTTTGTGACCCATTTGATTACTAGGCCCAGATTCGTCCACTGAGGACACATCAGAGCTACTACAATGTACAGAGCTTAATTCAGCTCCATCTTCCGACAGTTGAGATTGTTTCAATTTATTAATGTCATCAAAATTTTTTGAGAAGGTAAAAATACGTCCTGAGTTATAATTCTTCTCATCACGTCTGATTTTATTAAGCTTCCTTTCCTTAATTTGTGATTGATGTTTGCTAAACACATCTTTGAAAATGGCATAATTATTTTCAATTAAATCAGGACATTTCATTTCACTGATCTCTTTTTCTAGTTCTAAAATCTGAGTCTTCAGTTTGTCAACTTTTCTTTCAGAATTTTTAATTAGGATTTCCATCATACAAAAGGAAGCAGAATAGAGATTGTCCTCCAACTCTTTAAGATGATCATCCTCCAAATCATCAAAGGTTGGGTAGATCAAAATCCTCAACCCCCTAGGGATACATTTATTTTCCATATAGTTCTTAAGCATTACACCATCCCACCACTTTGAGAATTCTGTTTTTTTCAATCTTTCTAGTCTCAAAAATTTACTTTTGAGACTATCCTTAGCTGGTTTTTAGTGCTATCCTTAGAAATGTTTTTGCTCTGTTTAAATAAATCAGATGCTTCTTTTTCACGATCATCCTCCATAATGAGTTCTATATATTTAGCGCCAAATGCCAACAATGTTTAATCGAGTATACTGTGCTAAACATCACAGATCACTTGGATGTCTCTATTACTAAATAGGAAAAGCAACAAGTCTAGACAGAATATTGAGGAATTTAGGATATGTTTTGATTCAGATCTAATACTTGTCGCACAAAACTTGCTAAAACTATTTATATTACCTACTGATCCATCATGACCGCCCCCCACCCCACCTGTCTCACTGACACACATATCACCTCCAGTGCCTCTTGGCACACCTGCAGTCTGAACACCATCAGAAACAGAACTGCAGAAAAGGAAAAACCATCAGACCTTCTCCATCTATGCATCAAAGATCGGGAATGGAATCCCTGTTCCCATCAGTTCACCCTAACCCCACTCCAAATTGGGAAAGAACTGAAGACAAATCTCTTTAAAGAGCACTGCTTGATGACATAGTAATAGTCCATTATGCTCTTAGTACTCAGCTACCTCTACAATAGTTCATTAAATGTATCTCCCTCTCTTACCGTTTGCAGAGCCCTGCTGCCTTTCGACTGGGGATGCACAATAGAAATACCACATACCTACATAAGGAAAATTCATATGTTAAAATATAAGCCATCCATATTCCACAAAATTTGTTTATTCAAGCAGACTTCTTTGCGCTGTGGTCTATACTGGCCTTCCATAGAACCTGACTGACAGACTACATAAGGTAGCAAACCGTCTTATATTCAACAGGAAGAATTTTATGCAGAGTGAGTTGGACCTAAATGCACCCCACTTGCAAGTGGAATCAAGGTTAAAATTGTTTCTAACATGCACATATTCTCTGGAAAAAACACCCAACAAATCAAAGTCTGTTATAGCATAGGGTCTCTGCATATCTAAATTGAAAAGAATGAAACACAACACACGTTTTCACGTGGACTTAGAGATTTCCGCAGAAGTGGGCTGGAGCAGTACCATAGCCGACCGCTACCTACGTCCGATCACAGAACGACGCAGAGGCAGATGAGGGAGTGAGCGAGCGAGTGAGCGAGGGAGAAGCTGAGCTGCTGTTCCGTGCTCCCGATCTCCCGTCGACCCTCAGCCTGTGGCACCCACGGACATAGCGGGATTTTTATAAAAAATTACGGGTGGCCGGTCGGGGGTATAAAGTGCTTTGGCTCCGGATAGTGCGTGGAGCTCACCTATGGCGGGCGCGTCCAACAGCCGATCCAGCGCCTGCACCTGGACCAGCTTAAGGCCAGCATGGGGGAGCACCACACCGGAGAGCACTGTTCAGTTCTGGTGAGTCCATGTAGCCAGCAAATTTGACGGCGGAAAGCGGTAAACGGCAAAAGCGGTTACCATTAAGTAGAGTTCACTTTTATCCGCTTTTATCCTCCTTGTGGATAGTTGGTGGAGAAGGCGAGAGTCTGAGGGAGGAGGGTGTAGTATCCCTTGGTGGAGCATTGCCCAGGCCCCCGCGGAGACGGCTCAGCTAGGTCTGGGTGCGGTTTGTGGGGTTGTTTTGGCGTGCTCAGCCTCTCTCAGCTGTTTGGTATATTCAGAGTAATAAAGAGGAGAAGGCACGAACTGTATATATATCATAGGTCCAGCAACCAACTAGGACCGTGGTCTCTGAGGCTAACTACTTTGAGGAGTAGCGGTGAAGGAAGCGATTGCTGAGAATTAAAAACTTATAGGGCACAAGGAAGGGTAAAAAGGGTCAGCATCAAAAGACATTGGAGAACATCAGTATGGACCCCCTGGAAGAAATGTTGACACCTAGTAGACAAGACATTCCGTTATTTCCAGCAGAAGAAGCAAGTGGGACTTCTCTAGGGCAATCTATATAAAAATTTGTGGGGAAGTATTTCAAAAGGAATCTTGATGTTTGTGAACATTCCCCACTGTTGGGGGGAACTCAATATTGAGACGGTACGAACAGCCAAAGGATTGCAATGAGTGCAATAGATTACTATTTACTTCCACTAGATTTGGACCAAGGGGGGACAAATGAAGGGGGGATGTTTGGGTTGGAACCCAGATTATCATCATCACCTCGTCTCTGCCGTAGTGGAAGGGATAGCCCTAGGGTAGATAAAGTATCACAATATGTAGCTAATAGACAGGGGAAGAAGGGAATTGTAACTCCCCAGCAAAGCTTTATCTCCCCAGATACTCTACAGTCGTCCTTGGCACTTGATATGATAGCATCTTCGGAATCATCATTACTAGAGGTGATGTTTTTAATGCAGAAAACTCTCCAGGCAATATTAGAAGCTTAAGTCGAGAATAACGGACAAGGGAAAACCCACAAAGCCCAATTACAACAGATTGCAGAGGAATTAATAATTGCATGCCAACTATAGTACGCCCAGTAGTGGAGACGAGGGATCAGGAGGAATATGAACTTTCATGTACCGATGAGAATGAAGTGACACAGGAGAATGAAGTTATACAGACTGAAAACCCCCAGACAGTATATATCTCAAAGTGCCATATGTTGGTAATAAAAAGGAGGGCATATAAGAGATCTAAAAGGTATAGACCCGAGCATAAGATCAGAAAGAATTCACAGAAAATGCTGAAAATATTGAAAAAGACAAGGGAGGTACATCCAAGCCAGAGTAAAAATCATGGTGTGGTAATACTAAATCAAGAGAGGCCACCGATAGATGGGACCGTAAATAAAAAGGGACCAGGGAGGAATCGAAATAGAAAAGTTATAAGTACAGCAAAGAGGATGAATACCTTGTGTGGAAGCATGCAAACCCAAGGTCTTGCAATACAGAAGAAAAAAGAAAGAACGGGGAGCAGGGGGGGGGTTAACCATCTGGAATAAGAATAAGAGGTGAGCCCTCTTTAGATCGAACAGGATGGTTAAGAGCCTGCCCACAGTCTGAGTTCACTCCCATAGTTGGGAGAAGCACTAGGATGTATGATAACAATGATGACCTATGGGTATTTATGGAACCATGGGGACAAAGGGTGGGGAGGAAGCGACAAAGTAAAATAAAACCCCTAAATCGTGCAAACCTATTGCAAATATTGGTTAAATGTCCTACGTTGGGGGAGGTTACATCTGAAGATATAAGGCAAATAGGCTTTGTAACAAATTTTGAAGGAAATGAGGTAACAAAGGTGCTTTTCTATTCTGAATTTGTAAAGCAGTCAGTGGTAAGGGCAGAGAGAGATCTAGAAAAGGAGGGAATAAGACTTGTGCATGATAACGAACTTGGTATAGAAGGGAATAACCTTGGGAGCTTTGGGACCCTCACTTACCATGCAGGGCTTTGCCCGGAGCAAATACAGTATGATGCATTAGGTGCTCGATATAGAAGAATTTGTACAGATAAAAACCAAGGAGGGTTAAAAGTAATAATAGCAAATGCCGCACATGGGATTTGATCTCCTAGCCGAATCCTCAAATAGTTGGGGGGGTAATCTGACTGAAGGGTTGAGTGATTTGGATTAGGATTCGGGGCCCTCGCACAGCCTACGGACACTGTCATGGAATATAGGGGGCTATAAGAGACAGTTAGCGCAAGACACTTTTAGAGAAATGCTGGGTAACTATGATATCTTGTGCCTGCAGGAGTCCTGGCTGTGTGAGGTACCTGATCCAATAGATGTTTTTTTTATGTTAACCAAGGAGGCAGTACGAATGAACTTAGGCCGACCTTCGGGGGGCTTAATTACGCTGGTATCAGTAAAAATAACCAAGCTAAATGTGAAATGTAGGTGGTTACTAGCCTGCCAGGTAGAACTTTATACTGGGAGGCAGGGACGAAGACAAATAATAGTGATCAACGTATATATTCAGCCAGGAGTAATAGTAGATTATGAAGAGCAATTGAGTTTGTTAGAGAAAGATTTGGAGTCTATTTGTATAATAAAAGCATCATATCTGATAATGATTTTAGGAGACTTCAATCATAAACTGGACCCTTCCCTTAGTGATAAAATGTTTAAAGATCTTTTAGCCATCGCACAGATACCCCAAGCAAATTTTGTTGGAGTAGGAAGCTCTTCACGAGACAAATATTTAGTAAAGTTCCTTGGATCCATAGGATTATTCTGCGCCAATGGGCGGATGAACTCCGACGGTCCAGCAAGGAAGACCTTTTGTATGGGGAATCAGAATTGCCCAATTGACTATGCTTTTATAAATGCATGGTATTTTAAAGAAGTTGAACGATTCGAGGTATTGCAGAGTGAAGGCAGTGACCATTGGCCTTTACAATTATTAATTAAGATAGAACAGGAGTCGGAAAGAGAAAGAGTGGTCCCCCTACAGATTGAACATCCTAGACGTATAACCACCCGTATAACCGAGGATAGCCTGCAATTGGTTAATAACTTGATAATTGATTATACAGTTGTTTGTAATTTACCGCAAAAGAATTTTTTTTAGCATGGTATGAGCAGACAGTTGAGCAGGTGGTAAATTGTCTAAAGATAAAAATAAAAGCAGGGCTCGCCCAAAAGACAAAAGAGAGAATAAATGGTTGGTTTAACAACGAGTGCAGGAATTTGAAACTGAGGGTATGAAAATGGGAAAGACAGTTAAGGAAAAAAGCAGATAATGGGACAATGAAGAGCCTCCGAGTGGCTAAACTGGAATATAAAAATAAAATAAGAGAAAGGAAATTAGAATATAAGTCCAAAAATTGGCAAACAATGTTAGAGGTGATAAATACAAATAATATAAGGTTATTCTGGCAATTGGTAAAAGAGGGAAATGTACAAGGGGAAATGCGGTGTTTGGTGGGAGAAGATGATTGAGTTAATCATCTGAGTAATTTGTATAAGGGTAAAAATTTGAAGAAGACCCTGGTACTAAGACCTGAGGAGATAGAACAATTAAAGCCGCACTTCTCTTTTCAAAATATAAAAAAAACTATTCGATCTTTAAAGCTAACTAAAGCTGCAGGGCCAGATAACCTGCCTGCAATTATATTAACAAATAGTACTGATTGGTGGGCAAGCTTCCTAAAAGCGACCTTCCAAAATATTCTAGTTTCTGGGACTTTCCCAGAAAGTTGGAAGGGGGCTATTGTTAGGCCAATTTATAAAAAGGAGGATGCTACATTGCCCCTGAATTATCGCCATATAAGCTTGCTGGACGTGGGGGAGAAGGTCTTCTCTAAGATATTGTTAGGGGTACTGAAGTCCTGGGCAGAACAGCACAACCTGATACCAATAGAACAAGGGGGGTTCAAAGAGGGCCACTCAACCATTGATCACTGCCTTAGTCTATGGGCATTGGCAAAAAAGGCAATGGAAGTGCGTGGCAGCTTGTTTTGCTGCTTTGTTGATTTACGAGCAGCTTTTGATTCAGTAGATCGTAGTACATTGTGGAGTATGCTGGCAAAGCTCGGAATCAAAAAGACAGTACTTTCACTAATCCAGGAAATGCACTCAAAGACTTGGGCCAGGGTAATCTTGGACACCCTTGGAAATTTATCTAAGAAAATTCAGATAATGGATGGCCTGCGTCAGGGCTGTGTTTTGGCCCCATTGTTATTTTCTCTGTTCTTATCCGACCTGCCAATTACACTGAGTAAAGCTGGAGGTTTAAGCCCTAAGATGGGGGAACCCATATATCATGTCTGCTATACGTGGATGATTTAGTGATAACAGACATGACAGAGTTGGGCCTGCAAAAAAAATTGAATACCTTTCATGAATACTGTAAAAAAAAAAGCCTCACGGTTAATTTAGAAAAGACAAAAATAATGGTGCTGGGTAAAAGAAAGAGTTCTTTTTACTGGAAACTGGGTGAGGTAAGAGTTGAAGAAGTGGATAGATATAAATATTTGGGTATGTGGTTCGACAGTAAGTTAAATTGGAAGGCTCACATACAGTCTTTAAAAATGAAGGCTCTTTCCGCAGTATGGGGCCTTAAACAATTTAAGCAGAAGTATGGAGGTCCCTCGCTGCGGCCAATACTATCAGCTTTTAATGCATTGGTCCGCCCACAATTCCAGTATGGCGTTGAGGTTTTATTTATGGGGGGCAAATCGGATTGGAATCTAGAGGAGGGGAAATGCGTGAAACAGCTTCTTGCTCTCCCTTCGTCAACTATGTTACAGGCTGTGCGAGTGGAATGTCACCTTGCAGCCTGGAACTTCCGGGGAATGCAAGCGACATTTAACTTCTGGAAGAGAATGAATGGGGAAGGACCTTCAAAATTAGCATATCTTTGTAAAAAAGAAATAGAGACCAGTGACCTGAACTGGGCGCTCCAAGCTAGAAATAAATTAGACAAGTTATGTGTTAAACTTTCCCTAGAACCAGACCACTGGAAATCAGGGCAGCAGATCCCCAAGTCGTTATTACGGGCCATTATTGATTTGAAGGCCCGAGAAGAAGATTGATGTTAATTGTAGAGTAAATCATCCATCCAGTTCCTGATAAATGGGTGGGCTAATGATTATATCTTACCCTATATAGAGGCCATGCCTAACTCAAAATCTAGAAAGGTAATATTGAAATTTAGAGTTGGCCTGAACCCATGTAATACTAATTGGAAGATAAAATCCTCAATGACGAATGATCAAGGTCTGTGTTCTTGTGGCCTACAAGTAAAATGCAGTATTCCACATATCTTGATGGATTGTTTGTGGTTTTTAGAAGAACGGAAAACAAATTAAAACCCATTTTTTTAGCTTATAAAATTTTTAGTAGGGACCAAGCACTTAGTTTATTGATAAATATGAGATGTTTAAAGGTGACATGTGCAATAGGAAGATTTTTAACTGCAATACAGGAGTCGTTGAAGGAAATGGTAATATAGTTTGAAATTAGCACGTGATAGAAATTTGTTCTTACCTATGACCTGTGGATTATCTTTGATTCTTGGTAACATGTACGGATGTATAAATGTATAGCTAATGTATAAGTGACCTTTTCCCTGCCTTGGTGATGAATTAAGAGCTTTTTATAGGTGGGTTGATTGTCTATTATATAATTTATTAGGTTTTTATTGTGTTTTATATTGTGCTTATGGTTACACTATTCGTACAATCTACATTTTAATTGTTTGTAATGTGCTACTTTTTATGGCTATATATGCCAAATAAAGATATATATAACAACAACACACGTCCTTTGGACTGCATGGTATAAATGCCCGCAACTCTACAGTCACTGCCTTCAGAGTGGAACCAGACAAGCTGCCCTTCAGGAAATTGTAGAAACAATGGTTAACTTCCGATGGCAGGACAAGAACAGTGGGATACTATTTGAAATATACCCTCCTTCAAGTTTAAACTCATGATACCAGCCCCACAACTAACTGTTTGTCCCTCCAGATTACTTGAATAGTCCAACCTGAATTCATAGACTTTCCTGGAAATACCTGAGTAATTATCAAGGCTTTGATGGCAATCAGTATTAACATCTACTCACTAAAATGATAATCAATTGCATGACAACCCCCTCTTAAGTGACTGAAAAGTAAGATGTTGGGTTGAACATTAAAATATAAATAAACAAATAAATAAAATGAATACTACATAAATGTATCCTCTCTTTATTTGATCTCTAGCAGAATACACTGAAATGTCACTACAATGATCATGTTTTCACTGCAGTACTTAAATGTGAATAAGCTACAAGAAAATAAAGAATATATTTTAAAACTGTACCAAACAAGTGTATTTTGATTCTGCTATTCCATGTCTGTTTATAAATTGTTTCTTCAACATAAATGTTTAAGCCATTGGAGACTGTATACATGTTGGTGTTTGCATTTCATTTGTTATACATTTTGTTTAGTGTGTTACTGGGCCTAGTCCACATAGTCACAAATGCATACATGCACAAACCAGACTCAGCAAAATAAACATTAGCTATACAATGGGACATCTGGTCTTGGGGAGCCAACTTTCAATTCCTCATATTTCTATTGTACCTGACTGCCACAGAAGGATGTCAAAGAGCCAGCTTGGGCTTCCTTAGTGTAGGAAGCAAATTATAAATGTCCATGGTTTGTAAGTACATGTTGGAAATGTGCCCTTTCTGCAGGGTCACCCCAATTATTTTGCATTTTTGTGGAACCCTAATTTTGCTGGCTATTGTACTCTTTGCAGTTGCCCCTGCTAACCAGAGGTAAAGTACTTGTTCTCCATCTTTTAGCATGGTAAAATTGGTATACTCCTGATAGGCAAATTTCATTTACTCATAAGTATCTAGTATATGTCACCAAATATACCCAGGCCCTGTAAAATAAAAGCTAACAGTGGACTGCAGCACTCATTGTGCTATTCACTACAGTTGCACTGTAAAGCATGTCTCCGAGCCTGCCGCTGTAGCCTGACTGTGCAGTTTCAAAACTGCAAATGAAACCTACCAGAATAACCCTTTTTGATAGGCCTAAAACTTTGTTTTAAATATTAATAACTCACCTCTAAGAAGCCTTACTGCCCAGGAGGCAGGTTGCATGGTATCCAAAAGTAGGACATGTAATAGTTTAATGTTAAACATGTGCATACTGTGAAAAGCACTAAACACTATTTTCACTGTAGCAGGTTTGGCTGTTCTATAGGAAGACATTGGGATACAATAATACATTTAATAAATGTTATCTCCGCCTAAAAAAAAACCTAAACATTTAATTTTGTATTTTTTGAAATATTTAATGCAAGCCTAATTTACTCCAGAAAGTAGGACTTATAATACATATTTTGAAAAGAAGTTACCTTTGCCCTGACTGAAGTCCCTGGAAGCCAAGTCTGCCGTTATCTCTCCCACTTCTACCAGTCAGTAGCATTTCAATAGGCATGAATGTGGTGTGAACTTGCTCCTAGAACAGGGAGAAATGACCTTGGGTGTGGGGAGGTATTATTGTGCCCTTGACAGGCTGGGCTGTGTGCTGGGCCCAAGAAATTGTTCAATTTGAAAGAGTATTAACACACAAAAGAGAGCCTGAATAGGTTTAAAGACCTGCATGGACCAACTCCCAAAAATTAGAGAAACAAAACACAGCAAGGCCCCAGGGTCTAAAATAGAAATGGAGAATAGAACAAGAGAATGTTGGAATGTACCCTTTACAGGGCGATTCCCCTCACCCACCCGTAGGTGGCATGCTTCATCATTGGGAAACGTCCTCGCTTGGCGAACCTAAACACAATGTGAGCTACAACCTCCCGTCTGAGAGAGGAGCTCAGAAATATTTTTAGTGTTTCAAAAGAGGTCTACTAAAACAAATAGTAGAGCAGGGTGTGGTGAGGAAAGAAAAGAAAGATAGATGTGTTTGTGCGATAAAACTAACTCTAGGGTAAGCCAAACTGTTTTATTGGGCATACATAGGTTAAGGCTAAAAACAAGTACTATGAGAGGAGGGATTCATCCATTAATAGACAAGTGGTGGTCAAAATGTTTCTGCCTTGTACCCTCCGTAGAGTTGTGGCAGCTTTCATCAGGACCAAAGTAGAAATATTGTGAAGAACAAAGGTGGGTTGATTGCTATGCGTGTGTCTCAACAAACTTATCAACCTTAAAATGTGAAATACTAGACCAATGTTTGGAGTGAATCCTCACTCTGACAGGTGTCAACTGGTAGTGATGTGTTACCTGTAAAGAGATAAGATGTCGAGAGACATACATCACTTAAGTCATTCAAGCACTCAAAAGGTTAAAAAGGAAAACAAGTGTGATCAATAGCCAATTTAAGGATTTTAGAAGTGATCAATATCATCTTGGTGTCCAAAAAATCTCATGACACTAATCGTGTGAAGAGTATATGGGTTATTGCTTTTCCGCAAAGTCAGGTAGTCAATACCACCTCAACATCAGCGGAAACTTGAGGGAGCATCTATGTCCTATAAATGAAGGAACACGTGAGCGGTCAGTTGTGGATTCATCCTATATTGAGCTGAACAAACAAACAGACAATCAAGGTGCAAAAAAGCTGACTCCCAAATAGTTAAAAACATATATATAATCCAACTTGTAAGAGTGCCTTATTAAGTGTAATCCAGATCAATGTGGAGTAGAAGACTAGGGATTAAGGCAAATTACTAGCAGCCGTCAAAGAAAACATCATAAAATATAGTGAAAATGAAGTCACATGACCAAAAGGGAAAGAGGAATATCACAGTAGTGTAAGGCAAATGCATGCATATCATGCAGATTTAGGTATTTCTTAACAGCAAAACTTCCTTGTCTCACCACTTCCTAGAAGAGCAACTTATGTGGACCAATAACATCCAGACTCAGGTTATGAAGGAATGGTCAGAAGCTGGTAGGTCATTCAGCGTGAAAGGTGGTGCCCCAGTTGGGTGAGAGAAATATGAAATAGGTGCATGGATATCATGCAGACTAAGTGTGTCTCGATGGCAAAGCTCAATGCTCTCGTTAGAGTATCAGAAGACAGCATGTATGCACTAAAGTCGCTCAATCTGAATTCATGAAAAACCAAGTCAAAAGCTAACAGAACACTTGGCGTGAACCAGGGGCAGATGACTGTATACATATAAAATGCATCAAATGGGGCAAGCGATGAGTGCCCAGGGAACAGGGCCAACCCTCTTTGATAAAAATCAAAATAATAAGAGTAATAATCCCTGAAAATGAAACCACATAAAAGCGCAAGTTTAATGGCGAAGTCAATATATTGTCAATAGCGTCCCAAAATGGGAAATGCTGCCTGATCTAATATTTCCCACAGTGACCCACACACAGAACACAAAGAGAAAAGATACCTCAACGAGGGCAGTTCCCCGGGTGCTCGTTCGCACCTAGGGAAGACAGAGGCAAGGTCCATGCTCCGGTGATTTAACTACCAGAGTCACAACATTAACCTGCCACACCTCTGTAAGGGGCCAATGATAGTGCAGAAAGCAAAGAAACTACAGTGGTCGATGAACCCTGTAGTTTGCATGTTACCCCAGAGGTGACGTGATGACATCAAGACGTGCCTTGGTGATTTAGCTACCGAGAACAGGGTTTTGACATGACACACCTCTGTAGTGGGCCATTAATATTACAGAGAAAGAGAAAGCGGCAACGGTCGATGGACTTTGGTTTGCACAGTAGTTTACACATTTACACAGAGGCAGCGTAATGGAATCAAGACGTACTTGGATGGCTATAACGTGTATAAACGGGATAATGTTATTTTTCTTCACAATTTTTCTACTTTGGTCCTGATGAAAGCCGCCACACCTCTACAGAGGGTATGAGGCAGAAACATGTTGACTACCACTTATCTATGAAAGGTTGAATCCCCTCCTCTCATAGTACTTTTTTAATCCGGAACATATGGATGCCCCAATAAAACTGTTTGGCTTCCCCAGAGCTAGTTTTATCTCACACACACATCTATCTTTTCTTTTCTTTCCTCACCACACCCCGCTCTACTATTGGTTTTAGGTGATATCTTTTGAAACACTCTCAGAGAGGGGTTTGTAGCCCACATTGCAACTAGGTTCGCAATGCGAGGAGGTTTCCCAATGATGAAGTATTCCACCTACGGTTGGGTGAGGGGAATCGTCCTGCAAAAGGGACATTCCAGCACTCTCTTGTTCTATTCTCCATTTCTATTTTAGACTCCGGGGCCTTGCTGCCACAAGCAGATGCAGCTAACACCCAGGCCTGCACCTTTCTTTTACCCCTCCAGCCAGACTAATCACCATCACTGTGAGCCTCTTGTTGACATCACAGTGTCAGATCATACTGGAGTGTCAAAACTTGTTTGACAGGTCTGCTTGGTTCAAATATAACATTTGAGGTACACTTCATAGGAGGGAACCAAAATGCCAAAACAATTTGTGTGCTTCCATTGTCTAGTTGCTGTAAGCTCAGCTTTGTTCGACTAGACTTCTGTCTCTGAGTTTGTTGGGGTACATGGACTACCTAAAACTTTATTTTAGTTTTAGATGTGGGAGAACAATAGGATTACCATAGTACACTGCTCAAACACTCATCGAGACCTCAAAGCCCAAGTATAGTGTGGCTGAACACATTGGCCAGTTGGAAAATGCCCAAAGTGTGTGGTGTGGAGTTAGCACTGAGAATCTTTACCCCATTGATTAGGGTATCCCCAGGAGTCATTCTCACAAACTAGCTTGTGCCAAGCATAAATGTGGCATCTCCAGGTACCCACCACAGACCACTCCTGGAGCTGTGGAAGATCAGAAGATAACTCAACCTGATTTCTGAGACCTGAAAAGAGCCTAGAAGATTGGATTGCTCTCCTTCTTGTACCCAGGACAAGGATGTGGACTCCAAGTGTCTTAAAACTGAACTCCTGTTAAAGATACATGGATACAGCAAACTACAAGAGGCCTTTTCCTGCAACTGCCCTACCAATCAGTGGGAACTGGACCTGGACGGGACTCTGCCTCCCACCGTGTGGGTCTCTAAGTGAGGCCTGAGGGGCTTCAGAAGTGTACACCTCTGGTGGATTGGGACATAAAGGACAAAGTCAGAAGAGTAAAATCTTTCACTGGGACAAACCTGGTTGGTGGTTCCCACCAGCGCTTCATCGCAGTCAGGATCAAATTGCGCCTAGGTCCTGATCTACTACAATCACAGAATATCATTGGCACTTTGTGCTTCTTGGTGCTATTTTTAGTTAAAAATGTAAAGATTCACATCTCCGGTTCCCCTTGCTGGATTTTTGTCATTTTAGTGTAATTTTGTTTGTTAATTTTACTCTATTTTTCTAATTCATTTGGGGATTTTTATTGTTTTACATTTCAACTTCATTACTGTTTTAGTACTGTATAAAAACTTTACACATCACCTCTAAGTTAAGCCTGTCTGCCATAGCTATCAGTGCGTTGAGCTCAGATGAATTTAGTGACTGTGAACGTTCACCCCGAGAAGAATTGTGGTTATTACCTGAGGTGGGTACTTACCACTCTCAACTAATAACCCACATTCTTACAGTGCAGTAAAACTTTGTCCTGTTGCCCTGTTACACATCACCGGTTAGATGTGGTCTTTAGGGGTAATATATCACTAAAGTGTTTGATGTACATGGGTTCTAATAAATGTAGGTTTCTCAATACAGTGTATAAACATCCATACAAGTAACACTCTATGATTTTGTTTATGAGACACAAAAACAACACTATTCTCTTTCCTGAAGTTAAAATTTATATTTCCCTTCTGAAATTCACAGTGGTGGGCTAGTAGATATACTCCCCCCCAAAAAATACCCAGCAAGACGTCACTGAAAAAAAGCGACAATGAAGCATTAAACATGAGATCTATCACATGTTACAGGATGAACATTTTGGGGGAAATTTACTTATACTTTGTGCAGAGTTTGCTTTGGCCTAAAGCAGTCTTCAGTGTGCAGGTGCAGGGTAAAAGAGAAACATCACAATATATTAATTGATTTGATGCTGTTCTGCTCTCTTCCTTTCATGTAATGCATCACTATAACTTTGGTTGAGGTGCTGCTTTGCTTGAAAACTTAGTACATTTTGCCCTTCAAATAAAAATATCTCTGTACAGGACATGCAACAAGGTTTGTTAATTTTAGGAAAGGTAAAAAAGAACCTGAATTGAAAAGAATTCGAAGGAACACATTGTTCTATCTTCTGAAAATCACTTATCTCCACAGTAGAGTTCGAGCACTGTGTGAGTAGGGGTTACGCAGGGACTCAAACAATATCTGTAGTGATTAGAGCTGCTTCAGGGCCTGATTAATACATAGGTGAAGAATATCCCGTCCGCCCTATTACAAATGCCAGAGGATATAATGTCATTGTAATAATGAGGATGGGATATCCGTCAGGTTTGTGACAGAGTATCCCATCCACCAAAGTATAAATCAGGCCCTCAGAGACAAATTACAACTTTGGAGAGTAGAGAGTTAAAGGTCATCATTCTGCTTCCATTTGATCCTACTTATCTTACAGGTTGCTCCTTACTTATACATTACATCACTTATACACTACAATCCTGCTGTGAAAAGTGTTATTGGCACCCAGAATCTTCTGTAGTTGACACGTTGCTTATACCGAGCAATCCATAAATATACACTTAAATGCATTATATTAAGTGCTCAGCCTTTCTAGGTTTTCAGAACCCTCAGTTTGAAACAAATTACCATTACCTCTGGAGGCACAAATAGGTGATTACATGTCTTTGCGAATACACGGGCCATGAAGTGATGGAAAGCCAGGATTTAGATGAATACTCAAAACTAGGTCAATAGCAATCACAAAAGTCTATTCTGCAAAGATGGACTGTGCAGAAATGTAATAGTTCAGTGGTTTTTGAATCTCCAGACATCAAATCACTTTAAGTCGCATTATGCAGCCAGCAGGATACTGATCCCCTGCCCTATAAATACATAGGGGCAGATTTACAACACCCCTTGCGCCACTTTTGCGTCACTTTTCCCATGTTAAAAATGACGCAAAAGTGGCGCAAGGGGCTTGTAAATCTGCCTCATAGTCTCTCTATCCCATAGCTGATCCCACTTTGAAAGAAAAAAGTAATGATTACATGCACTTAAAGCGTTCAGTGACCACAAAACAATTGGATTAATCATTCCTTAGTAATGGTATTCCCCTTAACCGTGCTGTGCTTATCAAGCAATAACCAAAACCTTAAATGTGTAGGAGATTGTGTTTTACTTAATGTGCTCAGGGAAATATTTATATGAAACGCTGCACAGAGTATCCTAACATTTCTAAAGAGAGAAAGTAGAGACGTGTGGGAAAATGTTATGCTTTACACTGGTAGACATTACTGTTCCATCACCATCATTCCACCTCTCATATATAGTATCTGTGCTATTATTGGTTTACCCACATAGAGAAGATATGGGATCGTAGTGTACAGCAATATAAATCCTGTTTTTTTGTTTTTTTAAATCAGTGGACCTTTCTCCAAGTCGGATAGCTTATTAAAGTTAATTTAGACTATGTGGACTCCCCTCCAGCTCTATATAACCTACTCCGCTCTGTTCTCATATCGAAAACTTATACTGTCCATAAAATGTATCTGATAGTAATATTCACAGTTGATTTTGTGTACTAAAGGAGAACAGTATTCCAGAAACAGGTCATCACCTAATCATCATGATTTTGGGCTATGGAGGATGGGTACTTGCAAATTCACCTGCTCTGTCCAAAGTTAGTGTAGTCATGCACTTTGTAAACCAATGAGGCTCTGGATTTGAGTGTTAGCAATTTGAATAAAGGTCCGGATCCCAGAAAAACAATTTGCGTAAAGGGGATTCTCATTTGCAGAATTTTATAGTAATTAGCAACCTGCTCTTTCCCAGTACCAACTTTTTTACACTGTACCCCTTTTCCTTAAAACCACTGGTGGATTAGACAGGAAGCTCCTTCTACACTTAATAGACATGATCATTTTCCCTGGTTGAAGTGGTGAACAGGCCACACTGCTGGGCAGCCATATTCCTGTTGGTTGTTAAGCTTTTTAAATAGGAGCTGCCATCTAGAGGGCCAGAAGGACTCTCCACAGCCTGCCTATGCACACCGCCCATCACAGGCAGGCTTGAAGAAGTCAGCATGCCATGCGCTGGCAGACATAAAAAGATTGGACACTCAGCAAAAGATGGAACAAACCAAGTTATGGCGTGAGCTTAATCTCATGGAATAATTGAGGTCAAACATCTCCAATGCGTTCTAGGGCTAGGCACATTCTTTCAGACTGACTGCTAACCACCATAAAAAAGGGAAGTCATGTAAAAAGGACGGGGCTTACTTACAAGCCTCTTGCGCCACTTTTGCGTCATTTTTCCCATGTTAAAAGTGACGCAAAAGTGGCGCAAGGGGCTTGTAAATAAGCTCCGACATGTCTTAAACACTGTTCTAGCCCGAGTTCACCAGAAGAGGCTTTTTGCACTACATTATTGGTGGAGGTATTCAAAATGGCTTTCACTTTTGCTTACAAATGAAACATAAATTTATGATTTAGCCTGTGAGACATAAAGGCATTCAAATATGGACCCAGAAGGCACAATAGTAACTCCTAAAAATGGTTAGCATCCACGTTTGAACTGCAATGTTTTAGTGTAATTCAATAAGACTTTGCATCCCTTCTCTGGTAGTCTGCCAACATTATCTGGTCTGAGAGTCTGAATGCGACATATATACCATCCGCTTCCTGTACTTTTTGGAACTTGTTTTCCCTCTCTATGCCTCTCTGCATTTGGGGACCTTTCCTCCATCTGAATTCCCATGCTAGCCCTGACCAAGATACCCTATAGGTCAACAAATGATGAAGGTATACATGTGGCCATATATTCTGTGACCGTTGTTGAAACCCATGTATTATTCTATTGTTATATAAGTTCCTGTATCTTTCACCCTACAGAATCCCTTGATGTCTCCCCCTGCTTCCTGACATCCTGCGTCCAGTGTTATGTTTCCAGTGCTTAACCATGCCAGGTTTTCCAGGTCCATGTGTTATAAGCTGCTCAAGTCCACTTTTATTTCTTTGAATTCTGGGACTTGTAGTTGTGATGATTTGGGTGTATTATATGGTATGGCAGTGGGGTCATACCTTGGAATACACTTGCAAAAACTGTCTTGGGTCCAGTCAGGCTCTTTTGAACATCCTTAACCTAAACTCTGGGTAGCTATGGATTGCAAGCAGCAAGGCATGAACAAAGGAACTTAGGGCCTCATTTCCAGGATTTTGACACACAGCAGTGCAGCAAGCCTTCCTGCTGAGCTGCTGTGAGTCTAAATAAAAGAGCAGGAATGCGCTGTACCTACAAGATATGGCGCTTTCCTGTCCTTCTCCCCTGCGCCGGTGCACAAACAGCCATGCACATTGCAGACACCCTTGCGTCATTTTGCAAGGGTGCCTGCAGTGTGGGGATGATGTTTTGTGCAGGAAGGTACACCTTCCTGCACAAAAACAACAATTAAAGGCATTTTCCTCTCTCTTTGCATGCTGCATTCTGCAGAAAGCATAGAAATAGAAAAAAGCAAGGAGAAATAAAAGTATTTCTCCTTGTTGTGCCACCTTACTCCTCCTCTGGGGAGGCATAGGATTCTGACCCATTCACAGGTTTACAAAAATGTGTTAATCTGTGAATGTGGCATGTTCCATGGATGTTGCGTGGGAACTCCCACAGCAACACCCATGGAACGCCGAAACATATTTAAAAGGCCATTAAAAGTCATGCAGGGTGACTTTACATGGCCTTGTAAATATGGGGCAGCTCACTGCGCTGCGTCAATAAAGGTGACGCACCGGCGGCGCAATGGGATTGTAAATAAGCCCCTTAGTGTAAAGCATTTAACAGTACCAAACTATGAAATAAGAAAGCCGCACAACATGAAAGAAACAATTATAAAAATAGAGTATATTTTTATGAATTTTTAGAGGCCTTGATCAGCAAAATTCACTGGAGGATTTCGTAGATACATATTTGTAAACGTTTTATCACTCTTAAATTCATCCGTAAACAAGCATTGGTCAACAAAATGTTTGCAAACTTTCAAAAAGTTTGAAAAAGTTAGTTCAGCTACTTCTTGGTGTCCAAATCCGACAGGATGTAGGTCTGGGGGACAAATGGGTACATTTGGACAGTTACCTGGCCATCAGAGCCTTTTGCAATTCAGTTCCAAACTTTACAGCACAACCGCCTTAAACTTTAAAAGAGTGGTCCTAATTCTGGGATACAGAATGAAAAGATGCTTAAAGATGCTCCGTTTGCTGTGCAGTTGACAGGGAACCTTTGTGATGATTCATTGGTCCACAGGAGATGTGGAGCAACTTTAGTCACAGAGGTCAGGGTCCCACGAAGTCCTCTTCAAGACAGAAGAAGGCGAGCTGCAGCTGTGCTTCTGGTCACTGAGCACAGCGCTTGAAGAGAAATCCTTTGTTGAAGGCTAGTGGCCCTCTTGGGTGACCAATCTAGACTTTGATGACACGTTTTTTTCTCAAGGATCGGTCTCTTGTGACATCCAGTGGCAATCAGTGGCGAGTTTGTGGAAGTGACTACCATCTTGCCGGTTTGGGCTTCTTCAGCTCTTTTGTCCCAGGAGATGATTCCATGGGATCAGCCAACTGATCCTTGGAGTCACTGCTTTGGTCTGGGACATGATGTTTCCCCAAGTCTGGAGCCAGAGGCACAGTCCTATTTTTGCTAGCCCAAAGGTGCAGCAGGTGCAGTCCAGGAGATGGTGCAGCCTCTCTTTGTGTAGTCCAGGGGCAGCAGGGCAGTCCTTCTTTGGTCCTTGTTCCAGTTCCAGTGTGATCTGAGGTTCAGGGTGCCAGGGGTTCCATATTCATCCCAAGAAACCAAGAAAGTGCACCAAGGGGGCCATGCAGTGACTAGCTAATGGGCTACCAGGTCCCCTCCCTTCTGGTGATGACTTTCCGGCAATGTGTGGCACCTAACAATTCCAAAGTGGACCATTATGCCCCCTCCCAAGATCTTGACACCCTTCCTCAGCTGTTAGGAGCTTGGTATCCCACCCTAGCTGTGTGGCTACCTGTGTGCTATCAACCCACAGGAAAACTGGTTTGGGCACTGGACTTTCCCTTGGGCCTGCCTCCAGGTTGTCTACCTAAACAAAGGACAGCCTCTCTGGAGTGTTATCCCCATTTGCCCACCAAAGGCAGCTTCCTGAAAGGGGGAGGTGACACCTCTCCCTGCAGGGGGCTTCAGTTGTTTTTGAGCTTGAAATGTTTACACAACTATCTAGGTGGGCAGAATGCTGCATGAATGCCTGTGTGAAACTACTAGACCAGCTGAGTCACAGAGTGGCAACTTTCTAAAAGTTGCTTTACTTTTCTAGTGACATTAAAATCGACTTCAGCATCAGGTTGACTTTAATGTCATAATTAATTTGATATCTTACAGTAGCCCGTTAGGTAGTCCCATTCAGAAGTTAGCCAGGCTGGGGTGCCAGCCTGTAAACCTGAATTAGCCAGTGGAGCTACTAACTTTTCCACATCAAAACAACAATTTGAGGGTTTTGTTGCAAGGACATATATATAGAAACATGCATGTCCCACTTAATAATGTATAGCTCCCTACCATGGGGCTCTCTTTGCCTTTCTTAGGGAATACTTGCATACATTGTTAAGGGAAGTGATGGCTTTACTATTGATTTGAAAGCCAAAGTTGAACTGGCAGGGTAAACACTGCTCTTCTGGTATGCAGGGGCAGGTGGGGAGTAATTATGTACTTTGCCACACACAGGGTGACACAATCAGTGCTGCAGCTTTGGGTGGACACGCTTCCTTACATGCCCTTGGTACCCTGGGTACCAAGTACTAGGGACTTATAAGTAAGTCAGTACTTGCCAATTGGGAATAGCCAATTCAGCATACACTACGTAAGGGATTAGAACACTAGCACTGAGGTCTGGTTAGCAGGCCTCAGTGCAATCTCAGAGCCAAAAACCCAGCAAGATCAGTCCAATTATGTGGGGGTGAACATGCAAAAAGAGGCATTTCCTTACAGTAGACTTGTTTACTTCATTATAAAACTGTGACTATAAATATTATTTTTTCAAGCAAATTGGTCAGGGCCATCAGTTAAAGCAGAGGACCAGAGAAATTAAAGGTGTAGCAATAGGAATTGGCTGAAGTTTAGAAGTGCGTACAGAGGCAGTCATGGGTCTATTTAGCAGAACTGCATGATAATATTAGGCTGGTTCAGTAGTGTGCGTTTTAGTATTCCAGTGGAAAACATTACTCACATTTAAATGTTTTATTGGAGTCCCACCATTACTCTCAAGACTGTTAAATTACATCTAGGGGTTTCTAATTTTTCTCAAACTGAAGTTTTACCAATTTGGAGATTTTTGCCTTTGCAAAGTTTTATATTTTACTTCCATCCAAGCAACCCTTTACCCAATACAAATTGCGGGATAGTTATAACTGCGTATGCAGCATTGTTCTCTGCAAGTAGACATTTGCATAACTCTTCTATGCACATTGACACGTTTGCTGAATTCTTCTCTGCAAATGTACCTTTTGCAAGCCTTTCTAAGGACAATGGTATTACACAGACAAATAAAAACTCCCACGTAGCTCACTCATAAGCTTTATTTATTCAGTAAAGGAAGGCACTCTCTCTTCCATTAAAAAGTACATGAGTCTTGCTCACAGCACTAACAGAAGGGTAGGGCTAGGTTTTTGGATGAACATTACTCCAGAATGTACAACTAGATTGAGTTACTGTAATGTTACATACCCTGGTTGTTTAACAATGCCTTCCGGGATAGTGCCTATGTTGTTCCTGATGTGTCCAAGTGCATGGTATTTAACAGTGCCTCCAAATTGGGGTGCTGCTCTCAGATGAGTTAACTCAATATAACATACCCTCAGGCGGAGCCCATCTATCCACATGCTATGAAATGTGTAGGTTGGTATGAACTTTAGGATGTGATGTCTCTTGCAGATATGCGTGATTCTGTCTATCCTTATGCTCATCCTAAAATCACTGGCTTGTTTCAAAGACATTCACTGCACCATGTTTGAAGTATATATATATATATATATATATATATATATATATATACACATATATATGTATATATAAATATATATATTTTATATATATATATATATATTACCTACTGGCGGTCGCCAGTAGGTAGTTATAGTTATAGTTAGGACCTAGTTTCCATAGGAAAAGCGTTTTTTCTTTTCCCAATAACTTTGGCGCCGTTTGACGAATCTCCGCAAAATTTTAAAAACTAGTGATCAGCTCCGGTCAGCTCCTGTCTTGAAAGTTTCGGGGTGATTCGTCAAGCGGGGGCCGAGAAAAAAGGGGGTCCCAAAACGCGTTTTCCCCATGTTATTTTCCTTAGGAAACTTTAGAGTCGGCTACAGCCCGAACTGCTGAACGGAATTACACCAAATTTGGCAAAAAGGTAGCCCTTGGTTCAGAAAGAGTCCTTTTTGTTAAATGGTGTAAATCCGTTCAGTAGTTCCTGAGAAATTCAAAAAATAAAAGGTGGATAATCAATTTTCCATAGGAAACTTTAGCCAAGGTTACAGCCCAAACTGCTGAACGGAATTACACCAAATTTGGCAAAAAGGAAGTGCTTGGTTCAGAAAGCGACCTTTTATTTAAATGGTGTAAATCCGTTCAGTAGTTGCTGAGAAATTAAAAAAATAAACGTTTCGATATCTAGGGACGCGGTGGATTCGCGAAAGCTTCCAACCACGAGCTTCACTGTGATTGGCTGCCAACACTCCAAACCAGGAATTGTTGGTAGTCATCTTGTGACTCGGTAGAACCGAGTCACAAGAAAACAGTGAAACAAAGGTGAAAAACAAGAAAAGGGGGCAGGGTAGAAACACCCTGACCCCCTAGGCCTGCTCAGGGGGTCCCACAAGGACCCCTAGGGCCAAAAAAAGAATGGTTTTTCTTTATAATTTTGGCGGGATTCGCGCTGGGGTCGCGAATCCCGCAGAAATTTTAAAAAAAACGAAGCACGGGCTCCCGCGCTTTGTTTAAAAAAAGCCCCCGGGTGGGCCATGTCCCGGGGGCACTATAAATTCATTAGCGGGGGCCCGCGGAGGCCCCCACAGCCCCGGGGACCTCCACCTCCCCGGGGCTATGTATATGATATGCGGGAGGGCACGCGGCCCTCCCGCAGCCCCGGGGACCACCACCCCCCAGGGCTTGTGTTTTAATGTGTGGGGTCGCCAAGGCCCCCCCAAGCCCCGGGGACTTGCACCTCCCTGGGGCTTTAAACACGTTGGGAGGGGGGCCATGCGTCCCTCTCCTGGAGTCCTTGATGGCCCTGGGGACCGCCAGCCCCCAGGGCAGGCTCCTGCAGTGTCCCGGGGTGCCTACCCCGGTACACTGCTGTTTGCTAAGACAGGGTGGGAGCATGGCTCTCGCCCTGTCATACCAAACTCTGCTTTGGATTTTGGAAGCGAGAGCAGGTTTCCTGCACTCGCTTCAAAAATCCAAAGCAGATTGCTTTTCCACAAGGGGAGCTGCATGTCTGCAGCTCCCCTTGTGGAAAAGCAATGCCGGCTCCTGCAGGAGGCGGGGAGCCGGCGGGACCGTGGGGGCATTGGGGCTCCCTCCACGGTCCCATTCACAGAGGCCAGGCCCCGGGGGATGGGGTCCCCGGGGCCCAAAATGGCCCGGGAGGGGGGTGGCAGTCCCCCCTCTTTCTTTTTTTGAAAAATAAAAATAAAAAAAATTATATTTGGGCATGCCCCGGGGGATGGGGTCCCCGGGGCGAATGTAAATGAATGGAAGTGGACAATTGTTTTTTGAAAAAAATTTGGAGTCTCGACCCTAGCGCGGCACCTAGTGTGAACACAATGGGTGCGTGGCAGTCAGCGCGGCCCCCTAGTGTGTACGCGATGGGTGGACGGAGCTCAGCGCAGCCCCTAGTGTGAACGCGATGGGTGCGCGACACTCAGTGCGGCCCCTAGTGTGAATGCGATGGGTGCACGGCACTCTGCGCGGCCCCCTAGTGTGAACGCGATGGGTGCGCGGCGCTCAGCGCAGCCCCCTAGTGTGAACGCGATGGGTGCACGGCTCTAATTCGCACTGGGTGCGCGACTCCAAGCAAAAAAATTAAGATTTTTTTTAAATATAAATCTAGGTTATATGTTGGCTAATTGGGTGGCTCTAAAAAGAACCCTTGTGTTTACTATGAGCTTCTTGCAGCTACATGTAAGTGTGGATGCAGAGCTTTAGGTTGTTGAGAAACACTCTGTTCCCTTCATCAGTGAAGTGTACTCCGTCAGTTCTGTAGATGCCCTCCATATGGAAACGTAGATTGTTGTTATATATGGAGCCCATTCTATGGTCTCTGAGGTAAGCAGAAACAGCTTTATTGACATTCTTTCTATCTTTCTCAATCTGAGGACAAAATTGATTGGACCACTTCCATTTCTGTCTTTGGCATATGTTAGAGTATACAAAGGCAGTTTGGGGGAAAAGCAACATCAATTCTGCAAAGGTGTCCTTAATTAGCATTTCCAGACCTACCCCAGTAAATGTGCCTAGGTCATTGCCACCACAGTGCACAATCATGAGGTCAGGGGTTGGAGATGTAAAAGGTTTTAACCAAAGGCATCAATTGGTGCCACTTTAATCCTCTCTGTCCAATCCATTTAATGTCTACATTTTGCAAAGTTAGGTCTTTGTCAATACCTCTGTGTTCAGCATACGTTTTGCACCAGAATACATAGCTGTGCCCAACAATCCACACTGAAAGCATCTTGAAGGGATGTCTGTAGGTAATCAAAAGATGTCTGTAGCTCAGGTAGTCAGTTGGTAGAATGAGAGATATCTAAAATGGTGGAGAAGATGCTGTTTTTAAGAAAGTAGAGATTTGATTGGCTGTTTAAGAAGATTATACATTCAAAAATAGGGTGCAGTTTAGCTTGTTTAAAAGCAAGTTTCTTATTGGTTAGTAAAAAATGTTTGAAAGGTACAGCATAAAGGATAAGGTCATGTTTTGCAAAGGCAACCACACCTGCTGTTCTTATTTGCAACATTCTGTGGTGAACTTGTGACCTGTCAGTTAAGTTGAATGTTGCATGACCTGTTGCTATGGAAACTGACATTAAGCAGAAGGGGTGAAGAAGTCAGTTGATAAGGGATATTATTTGTGACCAATGGAAATGTGTTTTACAATTTGAAAATCTCTGGGAAGCAATGTCATTTGTTGCTTATGTTTATTTGTATGAAAAAGAGAGGGAAACATTGCCATTACTGGTTTCACCTTCCAGAATCTGGTGATTTATATTGACTGTGTGTAAAAGAAAATCCTGTCTAAGTGCGTGAGATTTTTCATTCAACAGATTTATTTGCAAGGTGAGTTATATATTTTGAGGTTTATTTAAAAAGATTTGACATTATTCTAAAACTGTGTTGTTTGAAATATATTATTAAATGTAGAGATGTATATTGGAATTAGTTTTATTGTACTTGAAGTTTGTTTAAAATACAGTCTGTACAGTAATATATATATTTTTAAGTCTGTTCAAAGGTATAGCTGAATGATGCCTCATATTTTTAGATAGTTGGTTGAACATGCACTACAAATGTGTATTTTGAAAGATGTTCATATAAGGTGTAGTTTATTAGCATCATTTTTTCTTCTCACTACAAAGGTATAGTTTAATTATTATTATTTTTTTTTTGTAAACAAATTTTATTCAAGTAGCAATTGGAACAAAACAAGCAAAGACATACATAGTGCCTTAGCAGACAATCATGTGCGGCATATGAGCAGGATTTAGTCCATGGTATCACGAGTAGGGATTGTCCATTGTCAATCTCAGGTTAACAACAGGTGTGACCTATAGCTCAAGTGATCTGGGCACACGGTATATATTAGAATGAGCTCTCAAAGACAGTCAACATAGCCCTCCATTCGAGGAACTTCTGGCCCCTTGAGTCAACCCAATAATCATGTGCATCACTACCATGGTCAAAAGCAAAAGGCCAAAAAACAAACCCCCCACTCCTCCTCCCTCCCTAACAAAACTCCCCCCCTCCCCCACCCTCTCAGGCATGTCGCTCTATCCTCTGCATGCTAGCAAAAATATGGCGAGATAGTAAAATCGGTTGCATAGTAAGTCTGAGGAAGCAAACCAATGAAGGAGAACCACCATATTCCGACCTTCTACGGGCTCCCAGGTTCCATGTTAGGATGGAGACACCCCACCATTCATCCCATCCACGTCTCTCACTCAGGGGGGAGCGCATCATTCTCCAGGGGGCACCTAAGCAGTTCTACTAGCGCTACCAACGCTCTCGCTGCTTCTAGCATCTTATCGTTGTCTCGTCTCTGGGCCATTTGTAGTCTCAAAATCCCATCATAGTCTGCCCATTTAATAAACTCCCTCCGCCACCTTAGGGCACTAGGGGCATCCCTCCCCTTCCAATGGCTGGTAATTTCCCGTTTGGCCAAGACAAGCCCCAGGTCAATAAATTTACTAGTGACTTTATTTCGGGCAGTATGGGGGAACCAGTGCAGCAAGCAATATCCCCGGGTCCGCATAGTGTCTCTGTCTGTCACATCCCTCAGGGCAGTCGTCACCTCCCCCCAATACCCCCCCCAGCAGCGGGCAGTCCCAGACCATGTGCATAAAGTCGGCATTGTCGAGGTTGCATCGTGGGCAGGCCGACCTAGCTCCAAAATATTCATTTATCTTATGTGGCGTGAGGTATGCCCTGTGGAGAATGAAAAAATGAATGAGTTGGAAGCGTGCATTCCTGGAGCTTTTCCATGCCCTCTCCACTATTGCATCCCAAGGCTTCTCCCCAAGGGGCACCCCAAGATCTGTCTCCCACTTGAGTCGCAAGCTCTCCAATGGGCGCCTCACCTCCTGGGTAAGTTGTCCGTATAGGCAGGTAACCGCCTTAACCGTCCCAGCCGCTAAGACCACATATTGACACGGCAAGGACACCGGGGGTTCTGCCAAGCCCGCCCCCCAGTGTTTACGGACAGCTGCCGTCAGGGCCGCGTGTAACAGGAAGTCCCCTCTAGGGATATCATACCTCTCTATCAAATCATTAAAGGGTAGCAAGGTGTCAGATTCATATAAGTCCCCAATCGTGGTGATCCCCGCCTCCTCCCAGGCCCTCAACCCCTGCCAGTCCCCACCGTGGGGCAAGACCTCGCAAACCGACAGAGGAATATCAGGCGCGTACGGGGGTCCCCGCCCGACTCTCCTATGAACCCGGTTCCAGCACTGGCGCATCGCCCATAGATCCCCTGGAACTTCTCTTTCCCTCAAAGGAAGGTGTAATAGCACCCGAGAGAGCTGGTGCAACTCCGGGTCTGTGCCGCCTCGGGCCTCCTCGGCTCGAAGCCTGCCAGCCATCCATTTCGTGAACCACTGCAATTGCGCTGCATGATAATAGGCCTCAAAATCAGGCACTGCAAACCCCCCCTCTCGCCTAGGCCGCATCATAGTAGTTAGCGCTACCCTGCGTCTCCCTGAGCCCCACAAAAATCCCGTAGTCATGGTATTGAGTTGCATGAAAAATCTCCGCGGAATCCAGAGCGGTAAGGAGCTGAAATAATAAAGCAAACGCGGCAGCATGACCATTTTTAACAGAGCCACCCTTCCTGCCACCGAGAGCGGCAAGGATCCCCAGAACTCAAAATTACTCTTGGTGGTTCGGATTGCCCGTGCGACATTACCCTCCAATAGATCGGCAGCCTCATGATAGATGCGGACCCCCAGGTAGGGAGGCATCTACTCTCCACTTAACATCCAGAACATCTGGCGGGCAGGCCCTACCGCTCAAGACAGGAAACAGACATGTCTTATTCCAATTAACCCGCAACCCCGCTTCTCTCTCTAGCCGGGAGAGCAGGCTCTTGGCGGCCCGCAAGTCCGCCTCCGAGTTAGCAAGAAACATCAGGAGGTCGTCAGCATATAATGCTATAAATTGGGGCTGGCCCCTCTGAATCAACCCCTGATAGTACCCTCCCGAGCGCGCATGCGCAGCCAATGGTTCCACCGCCAGTGCAAACAGAAGGGGAGACAGGGGGCAACCCTGCCTCGTCCCCCGGGCCACACCGCAAGTCGCCGATATCACGCCCCCCGTAAGCACCCTGGCAGTAGAGTCTTGATATAAGATCGCCGTCCAGGCCACAAACCCCTCTCCCAGGCCAAAGGCCCGTAGGACTCTAAAAAGGTAGGGCCATTCTAAACTGTCGAAGGCCTTCTCTATGTCTATCGACAGAATACACGCCTCGCCACCCGCAGGGGCGGAGTCGTCCAATATCCGAATCAGGCGCCGTATATTCATAGCCGTGTTCCGCGTCGGGATAAAACCTGCTTGGTCAACGTGCACTAGCGCCGTCATGTGGACCATCAAATGACTGGCTAAGATGCGACTCAATATTTTGTAGTCGAGGTTGAGCATAGCAAGAGGACGATATGCAGTATGGTCCCATGGAGGCTTATCCGGCTTTAGGAGCGGCACTATCACTGCCTCCCGTGTAGAAAAGGGCAAGCACCCAGCTCGCCGTGAGCTATTATACAGGGTCAGTAATCGAGGGGCCAGTGTCTCCGCATACGTGGCATAAAACTCAACAGGGAGCCCATCAGTGCCCGGGGTTTTATTCCTGGCCATGTGCTTGATGGCTGCCCTAATCTCCCCAAGGTCCACATCTCGGCCCAATGCCATCGCCGCTTCCGCATCAATCTGTGGGAGTTCAATCTCCCCTAAGAATCCCTCATCTGGCAAAACTAACGGATCTAGCTGGCTCTGGTACAATGTAGTGTAATAGTTCAGGAACTGTGTATTGATGTCCTGCTGCCCATAATAGGTCGTGCCATTCCCCCCTCGCAATTCCAGGATTGATGTCCCTCTGCGCGCTGGGTTAGCCAGCCAGGCCAATAGGGCCCCAGATTTATCCCGCTCCGCGTGTGCCCTAGTCTCATAGGCCCTACAATCAAAGCATCTCAACCTCTCTACCTGCGTCGCAAGCTCTTCCTTAGCTTCCAAGAGCTCTTCCTGTTTGTCAGCTCTCCCCGGCCTATCCTTTTCCACCTCCCGGAGCCGCTCTTCTGCTGTTCGCACGTCAGTTAGCAGCACTTTACGAACGCCCACCGCTTCACTAATGCAACGGCCCCTTATGACAACTTTGAAAGCATCCCATTCAACATGGGGGGTGGTGGCTGTGCCGGTATTAACCGCAAAATATTCCTCTATGGCATTGCCTATGGACGCCTTAAAGACCGGGTCCTCCAAAGTCTCCGGCCGAAGGCGCCAGCTGGATATCGTAGGCCTAATCCTCATCCAGTTCAGGGCTATTAACAACGGGTTATGATCAGATATTGTTCTGGATAAGTACTCACTAGAGGTAACCCCCCCATGTACATCCGGGGAGCAAAGGATAGCATCCAGTCTAACATGCAGCTCGTGAAGGGCCGAGAAGTAAGAATAATCCCTTTGCGTCGGATGATGGGTCCTCCAGGTGTCCGTCAGTCCCCACTGTCGCTGCCATTCTCTGCGGGCTTCCGCAACTCTATGGGTAGGGGCATCAGGAAGTGGCGGGTGCGATCTATCAAGAAGGACATCCGTTATACTATTGAAGTCCCCCCCCAGGAGGACCGGTCCAGTCAGGGCCTGCGCCAAAGTCCGCGAGAGCCGAGCCAGAAATGCAGGTTGGTCAATGTTTGGGGCATAGATACTCCCTATAGTGATGTCACAACCATCTAGTCGCCCCATCACCACCACATATCTGCCCTCCGGGTCTATGAGTTGCCTAACGCACTGAAAGGGGACCCCCGCCCGCACCCAGACTAACGTCCCCCGGGCAAAGGCAGAGTATGTGGTATGAAACACCTGTCCTCTCCAACGGCGCTGCAACGCTGCCCCCTCCTGACGCGTGAGATGGGTCTCCTGTAATAATGCAATTTGTACCCCCCTTCGAGTGAGATAAGCATGAATTTTGTGTCGGCGGGTCATGGTGTGCATCCCCCTAACATTCCAAGTCATACATTTAAAACCTACGGTGGAACCCAGAAAGTAATCCCCAGGCCTCTCCAGCATAGTATTCCCCCAGCGACATGCCTGCCCCAAAACTCAACCCAGAATCCCCCGATAAAAAACAAACCCCAACTCTCACATCCGAGGACAGGCGCACACAAACAAGTCCCCATCCAAACAAAAGCACTCAAACAGCAAATCATGGGGGTGGCAGAACGCAATCTAACTCTGTTAGGTCCAGAGCCCTCCCGGCCCTCCCTCATATGTCCATATGACACATGGGAGCCCCTAGCATATGGTTACTGCACAAGCCCACCCAACCAGCAGAATCCACCCCTCTGTAAACAACCGCAATCAGCCCCTTTAACACGGTACTTGTAGTGTGTTCAGCCAATCATGCCATCTGCCGTCTGCGGTGTGACATCCGGGAGGTCTACGTCCAAGGACCCCGGTACACTACTCGTCCCCGGGCTTCCAGATCTCTCCACCTCCAGATCTGTGCCATTGCTGGCTGGGCTCACCGAGCCCCGACTAATCTCTGCTACTGCTCAAACTGCTCTGGAGCGCTCTTGACTTTGGTCCACAGGCGACGGGGATCTCCGCGAAGGCAAGGCAGGGGACTTCCGCCCCCGGGGCGACCCCAGAGTCAGAGAGCGCGGTCCACCAGTGCCGCGCGTGTCCAGCCAGTCCCAGGCATCCTGTGGAGCAAGGAAGAACCGTGTTTCCCCATCTGCAGACACCCGGAGCCGAGCCGGGAACAGCAGGGCGTAGGGGAGGTGCAACTGCCTAAGTTTCCGCTTAACTGCCAGGAAGGAAGATCTCTGCCGCTGCACCTCCCTAGTATAGTCGGGAAAGATCATTACCTTGCTGTTTCCAATCTGGAGAGATTGCTTCTCTCGGGCCTGTTGCAGGAGATGATCTCGGTCTCGATAATGTAGCAGCCGCACCACAAACGGGCGTGGGGGAGCGCCGGGGTTAGGCAGCCGGGCCGGGGTCCTGTGGGCGCGCTCCAGGGCATAAAAGGAGGAAAGGCCCTCCGGGGCCACCTCCGTTCGAAGCCAGGCTTCCAGGAACTGGACGGCATCATCCCCCTCCTCTCGCTCCGGCACTCCCACTATACGAAGGTTGTTCCTTCGTGAGCGGCTTTCGCTGTCCTCGGCCCTCATCTCCAGCACTTTAACTCTAGCTGCCATTGCGCTCAGGTCATGCTGCAGAGTATTAACTTTGTCCGGAATGTCCTTTACAGCGTTCTCATTAGTAACCACCCGCTCTTTGAGCTTCCGGTGATCGTCTTTTAAGAGAGTGAGATCACTCCCAATGGCATCAATTTTTGCCTCTAAGTCTGTCGTGGAGGAGGTGATGGCTTTCATGATGTCAGCCAGAGTAGGATCTTCCAGCGTTCTCTCCTCCCGGTTCCCCACTGCACCATCCTCCTCATCCGTGGGGTGATCCGGGTCATCGACTCGGAGGACCTCGAACCCCTTCCGTTTAGATGTGCGGCCCATCGCAATACAGAGGCCGAAGGCAGCAACCAACCTCAGCCCCCGCGCGTGCTATCGGGCGCCCCGTTCAGCGCCCTGGTCTGTCCCTCCCGGCAGCGCGTTCAACTCCGGACCTCCGACGTTCTCGTGGACCTCCACTACGGTGAAGGGTCGTGGAATTCAGGTTGTGTGTGTGCACGTGGGTCAACCGGCACAGGAATACACTCCACACCAAGCCGTCAGCACCCAGTGTCTTGCAAGGGACCAAAGGCCAGCGAGGCCGCCCGCGCCACCAGAGCACCCCTCCGCTCCTCCACACTGCACAGTCAAGCCGAGGTCCACCAGTTCCCCCCCTGTTTCCGCTCAGGGCCTCCACCAGCCGGGGTCAAGGATCGCAGTTCCACAGCGAGTCCAGGGGCTCACCCGTGTGCCCTCATATTGTGCCTGTCACAGCCAGGGTTTTCAGCTAGCCCCAGAGCGCAGGGCGCCACTGCAATCAGGGCAAGCTTCCTTCTAGCCTCTCACCGCGTTCATGGGGCTCCGCTCCTTCCTCTCCCGCACAGTTCACCCCACATCGGTCACAAACGCCATTCAGTCCTCGGCGCTCTATGGGGCTATGGGCAGCAGTGCTGATCGCACCCTCCTCACCTGCACCCGGTGTACTCTGGTGCCGCGATGAGCCTCCGTCTGCGCCAGCCTGAGGGGCCCCCTCTCAGTACTAACAAGGCCTTCCTCTGCCACTGCCAAGGTCCACAGAACGGAGCGCACCCCCTTCACGCTCAACTCCCTCAGCACCGCTATCTGAGGGCCAGGCACATGCGGGGTGAACGTCCCACCGGTGGTCCAGTGTCACTTCAGGTGCTGCTCCCCGTGCCACCACCAATCCACAGGCGCCCTGCAGCTTCCTGCTCCCGATCACTTCTAGTCCTCTGGGAGGCCAGCCGGGCCCGGAATCAGCATACCCCTCTTGTCGCTTCGTCGCTGCCAGCACCAGGAGGGCCCCCCAGGCACCAGACCCCTGTTTCAGGGACAAGGATCACCAGTGCCACTCCTCAACCCCCGGCACTCGCTCATTCACCGACCCTCGCCCTCGGCAGACAGAGCCGCCATTTTAGGGCCGGGGCACCATCTCAGATCGGGCGCGTCCCGCAGCAGTCGCCACCCGGTTCCCAGCGCTTCCGGGCACCCCCGTCGCCCGGGCAGTTCCAGAGCCCTTTTTTCCCGTCCTCCGGCTGCACTGCCCAACACTCCGGACACAGCAGCCGGCAGAGCCCTCACTGCAAAGCCGTGGCCACCATTTTAGTTCTCCAACGCCGGGGCCGAGCAGTGCACCAAAGTGAGTTTTAAATACCGCACTAGCAGCTCCCGGGTACCGCCGACTCATCTCCAGGGGCAGCAGGCATTCCGGCAGTCTGTGAGCCCCCAGGGACCCCCGCAACTCATCAGGATATGTTGCTACAGAGGGAGGCCACGGAGAAGCTCCGAGGTCCGCCGCCGCTCACATCGGCGTCAAGCCACGCCCCCAAGGTATAGTTTAATGATACTGCATAATTATAGATAGTTTGGAAAAATGCAGCACAACTGTGCTGTTTGAAAGATGATCATTTAAGGTGTTAATAATTAAGTTGCTGTTATTAGTTTGTACAGAAGGTAAAGTTAAATGATACCATATGTTTTAAGATAGAATGGTGAAATAAGGTGTTGTTAATTATGCTTCTTTTTGTAGTCTGAGCAAAGGTATAGTAGAATGATGCCACATAATTTTACATACAATGGTGAAGATGTATAATAAAAGTGTGGTTTTAGAAATGCTCATAAAAGGTGTTGTTAATTAGACTTTTTTCTTAAGTCTGTTGAGAAGTATAGTTTGATGATGTCGCATATTTCTAGATTTAATGGTCAAGATGTAGCTCAAAAGTAAACCACCACATATTACTCTTTCTGGTATGTTGTACTTATCTATTTAACTAGATAGTATGTAATGACTCATGTATGTGTTCAGATTGTATTTATATAGTTGTATGTATATTTACTGAATTATTGAGAGGTGCCTGACTGATTACAGGAGTGTAAAGGTAGTGAATATGTGATTTTATAAGTACACGAGAAATGATTTACTGATTGTATATTGTGCAATCACTCAGTTAGTATCCAAGCACTACCCATGCATTCATGCAATGACTCATGTACTAACTCATGAAGTGGTAAAATCTCCATAGCACTACACATGCAGTCCAACAATCCCCCTGTCACTCCCTGTGGACTCTTTTAATCACTCTGCCATGTCCTTATCTAATCACTGTACCAAAACACAAGCACTTATAAATTCACCATGCACTCTCCTTGCAGTACTCTAATCATCCAGTCGCTACCCATGTACTCATAGAATGACCCAGGCACTAACTCATGCACTTCTACAATCCTTTGAGTGCTACCTATACAGTTTAGTAATCTCCCTGTTGCTATCTATGCACTCCTCCAATTACCCAGCCAGTCCCATGTCCTTATCCAATCACTCTGCCAAAACCCAAGCATTTATAAATTCACCACGCACTCTCCTTGCAGCACTCTAAGCATCCTGGCGCTATCCATGTACTCATGCAACGACCCAGGCACCAACACATGCGGTGCTACAATCACATGTGCACTATCCATGCAGTCCTGTAACCACCTACACACTACTGATTCACTCCTCCAATTATCCAGGTAGTACTCATGCAGTCCAGCAATCACATTGTCACTCCCCGTGTACTCCTCTAATCCCCCAGCCACTACCATGTACTAATCCAATCACTCCGCCAAAACACAAACAGTTAGAAATTCACCATGCACTCTCCTTGCAGTACTCTAATCATTCAGTCAGTTCCCATGTACTTATGCAATTACCCAGGCACTAACTCATGCACTTCTACAATCCTTTAAGTGCTACCTATACAGTTTAGTAATCTCCCTGTTACTATCTATGCACTCCTCCAATTACCCAGCCAGCCCCATGTCCTTATCCAATCACTCTGCCAAAACCTAAGTACTGATAAATTCACCATGCACTCTCCTTGCAGCACTCTAAGTATCCTGTCGCTATCCATGTACTCTTGCAATGACCCAGACACTAATACATGCAGTGGTACAATCACATGTGCACTATCCATGCAGTCCTGTAACCAGCTACACACTACTGATTCACTTCTCCAATTATCCAGGTAGTACCCATGCAGTCTAGCAATCACACTGTCACTCCCCGTGCACTCCTCCAATCACCCAGCCAATACCATGTACTAATCCAATCACTCCGCCAAAACACAAGCACTTATAAATTCACCATGCACTCTCCTTGCAGTTCTTTAATCATCCACTCACTACCCATGTACTTATGCAATGACCCAGGTACTAATACATGCACTATTAAAATCCTCTATCCACTGCCCATGCAGTTCTCTAAACACCTAAACACTACTCATTCACTCCTACAATTATCCAGTTAGTACCTGTGTACTGCAGTAAATGCATTGTGATTTCAAAACAAAGCGTTTAAATGGTTTTTATGTAGAACGTGTTTGTTTAGTAATAGATTGGTATATTTTATAGATTTATATTAATAATTTTACATTTTAATTTTTTATTTTTACAGATATTCTTCACCATCATTAAAAAATACTTACCATGACTAAAAAAACAGTAAAGAGGAAACAACAAAAGAAAGAGTATTATATAAAGAAAAGACAAAAGTAGGAATTAGATGAACTACAACATGTGGGAAAAAAGAAAAAGTCTTGCGGTAAGAGAACAAAAGAATTTATTAAAAGACTTTCAAAGGCTAGAAACAGTTTGCACAATGTGGAAAGTAGAAAGAATACCTCAGCAACAAAGAAGAATAAAAAGAAAAAAGGAGAAATTAATGTGAAATTACGTTTTCGATCATTAGATAAACCAATACATTTTATGAAGGCCAAAAGTAAAAAGAAGAGAGTAATTAACAGAACTAACTTTTGTGATATTTTTTGGGGTGAATGGAAACACAGTTCAAGTTCAGAGCCTTTTTTTAATGAAGAGAGCTATTTTCAAACCAATACATTAGTGTACGCAGTTGAAACCAGTGGTCGTGCTTATGAAGTGAAGAATGGTTGTCCAATTGAAAAAGAAAAGATGGTTCCTAGAAATGTCAAAGAAGTGATAGTTGATGAAGTTCTAGGGAGACGTAGTAAAGCCCCAGTGTATACCCCAGTGTATACTTGGGATTGTAGTAGTATTTGTAGTAAACGACAGGAGTCTATTGATATTTTACGAACTTTCTTATGAGCATACAGTAACAAAAGTGTTAAACAAAAGATTAAGATGCTGCAAGGACTAGATCCTTGCAAAGTGAGAAAAAATACTGTTTTGCAAGGTCTTTCTCTGGCTTGTCTTTCTAGAAAAGTGTGTCAAAGTGTTTTTCATCATTTCAGAATGTTAGCAGTACATCACTCTCAAATGCGGAAGTTATTCAGAAGATTGTATTACGCAAAAAGTCCAGCAATAATTTTAAGTGAGTTAAACAGTGCTCTTTTGCATGGGTCAGTATCAGATGTAAAAAAGTTTGTGATGAAATAGAGTTTCGTTACTTTGGTCCTGAAGAAGAGTGCAGACAAAGTGAGACATTGATAGAACTAGGTGTTGAAGAAGATGTGGAACATAGTAGTACTGAGAAGTTTGAAGAAGATAATTTGTTGTGAAAGACCAAATAATGTTTGTATTTGTTGTCGACGAACTCACTATAAAAATCAGACTAGAAATGCTGATCTGTATTTAAAAAGTGAAAAAGAAAACAATGATAAGTGGAAGGAATTTGCAACTTATTTGTTGGTAGAAGATTGCTTTGATTTGGGTACTGATCAACGTATTTGTAAATATTGTTATAACAAATTAGAGGACAACAAAATGCCAGCTAGAGCTGTACATAATAACCTAGAGTTGGTAGCTATTCCTCCAGAACTGGTAGATTTAAACACGTATGAGTCTATTCTGATTCAATATGTGCACCCGTTTCAGGCTATTGTTCGTATGGAGCCTAAAACAGGTAAGTTGCCTCCCACAGATTTACAGAGAGGATTAAAAGGAAGAGTTGTATATTTACCTTTAGATTTAAAGAAAAATATTGAAACTATTGGTGTAGAGAAAGAGGAAACTGAACCGGTAGTTATTCTAGTTAATGGTGTTCCTACGAAGAGTCGGAAAATATGGCAAGAATTAGTAGATGTCAGCAAAGTGCAAAAGGCAACGTTATATCTCATAAAAATCAATGATTACTACAAAAATATGTATGTGGAAGAAGAATAAATAGTTTTAGGAGATGATAGCGAAATGTCAACTGGCCAAATTGAAAAAGTGGACATGTCCAAAAGCGAAGACATTTATGAACATTATAGTGTACATCCTTTACATTCCAAAGAAGTGATGGGAAATACTATTGAATTATTCCAAATGAAGAAAGCGAAGGGGACTCCTATGAGTGTTTGGGAAAAAAGTTTGGAAGCTCATTGTTTTCCACAGCTCTTTCCTACTGGAAAAGGTGGACGATATGACGAACGACCAGTACAGATTCTCGCATCAGAATATCGGACAACAAGATTGTACTCAGAAGATCCAAGATTTCGATAATGTATCCCATATATATTTCATCTTTTGTTTGAAAGTGACTTGTCTGGACTTTCATATGCAGTCAACCACACATTAAAAACAGGAGTTCATCTTCAAAATGTTTCTGCAAAGGAACTCATGGACAAAGTACATGGCAGAGATGATCATTTAGAATCTCAATTGATTAATTTGATGGCGTGCCAGCGTGGTACTAATGAGTATTGGTATCGTCGTCATGGAGAACTTAAATGCATGTTAAGGAACTTAGGAATTCCTACGTGGTTTGTTACGATAAGCTGTGCTGAATACGCATGGGACGATTTACTTGAATTTGTTCGAGAAGCAAATTCAAATATTAAAAACATTGAATTCAAGACACCTGGAGAACTGTGTTCCTTGGATCCTGTAAATGTGTGCAGATATTTTAATCATAGGTTTCAAGCTATGATGTCTTTTATCTGCAATAAAAACAATCCTCCTCTTGGAGAAGTTATTGATTTCTTTTGGAGAAAGGAGTATCAAGCTGGAGGTGCACCTCATATACATATGCTTTTATGGATCAAGGATGCACCCAAATTTGGAACTGATTCGGATGAGACTGTTTTATCTTTTATTGAAGACTACGTTACATGTGCTATACCAAAAACAAGAGAAGAAAAAACCTTAAGGCAACAAGTGTTACAGTTTCAAACTCATCGATGTTGCAAATACTGTCGACGGAAATACAAGTCGAAGGAAACGTTTTATACCAAATGTCGTTTGGATTTCCACGTCCTGTAATATCCAAAGTAAGACTGAACAATTTCATGTCAGCAGTGAGACATACCATCACTAGAAAATCTCCCAAAAATACTTACAATTTAAAAAGAAGTGAACAATCAAAGTATATTAATGATTATAATCCAGTTATTTTGTCGATGTGAAATGCTAATATGGATATCCAGTATGTTGCGGATAATTCCATTGCTGTTGCTCGGTATGTAACATCATACATAACAAAATCTGAAAAGACGGAGTTGAAAGAAATGTGGGAAGAAATTTCGCACGAGAAGACTCTTAGTAAGAAATTGTACAGCTTTAGTTTGAAGATGCTGTCCCATCGAGAGATTGGATCCTACGAATGTTCGGATCGGTTGTACTCTGCAAGTTTATATTCAAAGTCAAGAGGAATAATTTGGGTTAGTTTAGGTCTTGCTGCAACACGAAATCGAGTACTTAAATCTAAACAAGAAATCGAATATTTAGCATTAAATGAACCGGAAAGCACAGATATTGTTAAAACAAACATGTTGGATATGTACTATCCAAATAGAAGTCCTCATCTTGAAAACATATGTCTCTATGAAGTGCTGCAATATTACAGTTTTAAGAGAAATATTACAGAGAACATAAAGGAAAAAAATATGCAGTGATTGGTTCAGAAGGATGTTTGGTGAAACATAGTAAAGGAAATCTGATTAATCATAGGAAACTGACTTGCGATACTCCTGATAAAAGAGAATTTTACTATTTAGCACTTCTGCAACTCTTCAAGCCTTGGTGTACGGAACTGGAATTACTTGGAGATTTTCAGTGCTATGAAGATTCTTTTAATGCATGTAAAGATGGCATTGAATGCACAGTTTTTCCAAATTATCTCAAAATGTTGAATGAAGAAATTGTTCAAGAAGCTTCTATTGCAGCTGAGATTGCTAGAGACAGTTCTCAAGACAGTCAAAGTTCTGCTCCACTGAGTCAAGATCCACTAGGAAAACCAATTCTTGAAAATGAAGCAGCAATCGCCATGAATGAAGTGGAAACAGCAATGCATCAAGCTCAACATGATATTATGGACTTAGGAAACTTGGAAGAACAACTAAATGTTGAACAGAAAGAAATATATCAGCAAGTGAGACAACAAGTCGACCATGGTTTTCTTCATGAAAAAAAGAATGCACATGCACATCATTTCAACCTATTCGAATGTATGTCAGTTATGTTATGTTATGTTATGTTAATAAAGATTTCTATAGCGCACGTACACCCAGAGGTTTCATGGCGCTTAACTTGATCAGTGTCACAGCAGGGGCGGATTATGCATAAGCCTTCTCAAACAACCATGTCTTGAGCATTTTTCTGAAACCCAATACATTATTACAAGATCTGATCGCTAGTGTGAGAGAGTTCCAGAACTTGGGGGCCAGATAGGAGAACCTGCACCCTCCCTGGCATTTGAGCTTATAGGTAGGGGTAGTTAGCAGCTGGAGATGAGCAGATCGCAGATTACGGGTGGGAACATGTCTTGATATCATGCAACTGATGAATTTAGGGCTCCTACAATGAAGGGCCTTAAAAATTAAACAGCCTGTCTTAAAGGCTGCCCGCTGGATGATAGGGAGCCAGTGAAGTTTTGCAAGTAAGGGGCTGGCAGATTGCCATTTTGGCCGTTTGTGGATAAGTCTCGCAGCTTGGTTTTGTACCAGCTGGAGACGTTTAAGTAAAAACAATGGGAGGCCGAGGTAAATAGAATTGGAAAAATCAAGGCGGGAGAGAACCAAGGCCGTAACAACCTGTATGAGAGCGGTATGAGTGAGCAAATGGGCAATCTTCCTGATTTTGCGTAGTTGGAAGAAGCATGAGGAGACCACTGTCCCTACTTGACCTCTAAATGAGAGATCAGCATTTATGGTGACTCCTAGACTTTTTACAGAAGAGGACGGGATGGGGGGAGGACCCAATTCCGTTGGCCAATAGTGTGGGCCCCAATAGATCTGGCCTTTTCCGGGCAGGACTAATTCGGTCTTGCCCGGATTAAGTTTGAGATGGTTATGGTCCATCCAACTCTGGATATAAAGCATGGTATCTTGAAATTCCTGAATTGAGTCAGGAGAGTTGTCGATGGTAAAAACAAGCTGAAGATCATCAGCATAATTAAAAGTAGTCAACTTCCTATTCCTTAGAGAATGAATCAAGGGCAGGAGGTAAAGATTAAACAGGTGGGGGGACAATGATGATCCTTGTGGGACCCCACGCGTGATAGCGGTCATGGGGGCGGTAAATGGAGCAAGGCGAACTGCTTGGGAGCGGCCCTCAAGAAATGACTTGATCCAATTGAGAGCTGCACCTTGAATGCCAGCCTGTCTGACACGGTCCAGCAAAATTTGGTGGTCGACCGTGTCAAATGCGGCCGACAAATCCAAGAGCACCAAAGCCTGAGGGGTACCCTTGTCTGCGTTGGCTCGCAAGGCGTCTAGAACCGCAAGAATAACAGTCTCAGTAGAGTGGGCGGGCCGAAAGCCTGCTTGGTGAAAGTCCAGATGTTCAGAATGTTCGATAAAATTGGATAGACACCTGGCAACATGGGCCTCCAATATCTTAGCTAAGAAGGGGAGCAGAGAGATGGGACGGTAGTTTGATGGATTAAGGGGGTCGGCACCCGGTTTCTTTAGAAGAGGGACCACGACTGCATTCTTGAATGCATTCGGGACCCTGCCCTGCCCAAGGGACTCATTTAAGAAAGGAAGTACGGTATGTGGTAAGGCAGAGAAAATATCCTTTAAAATATAAGGGGGGCAGCAATCTCTAGGAGAGCCTGATTTAACTCGGACCAACAAATCAGAGAAAATCTTTGGGCTGATTGCGGGAAAATGTTCCATAATAGCTGTATTGATTTTCATAGTGCCAGGGTACTCCACATGTCCGGAAGGGAAAATGCTGGCTTTAATGCTGGCGATTTTGTCCACAAAATAGTCATTCAGGGAATTACATAGATCTTGAGTGGGGGTCTGTTTGGGGATAATTCGCTCAGCATTACAGAGATAGTTGACTATCATAAAGATTTCCTTCGACCTGTTTTGGGAGCTTAAAATTCTGGCCGAAAAATGGGCGGCCTTGGCTGCAGTGATTGCATTTTTATACTCTTTTCGAGCCTGAGCGTACTGAGTTTTTCCTTCTAAAGAATAGCTAACTCTCCATCTCCTTTCTTTTTGGCGGAGATCTAATTTTTTCTTTTTTAACTCCGTTGAAAACCATTTCTGAGCGTCAGCTGGGCGAGCACGATTGAGTTTAGTGAGCGGGGCATGTGTGTTGCTAGCAACAAGTAACCAGGAAGAGATATTCTTTTCCATGGAGTTAATATCAGGGTCAAGGGCAGGTGGAGAGCTAGCCAAGGTGTCAAGCTGGTACAGGAAAAAGTGTCTTAATTAAAGTTTTGACCAGTTATCTACAGAAAACCACTGAATCACATTTATCTTGTGTGGTAACTGCTCCAACTGGGTTAGCAGCACACAACATTAAGGGAATTACATTACATCGCTTACTAATGCTACCTGTTGAACATGAAAACAAATTGGAATATCACAAGCTATCTGGAGAAGCTTGTTATAAAGTTTCAAGAGTACTAAAGAAAATGAAACTTCTGATTATTGATGAGGTGAGCATGGTCTCAAACTTAATGCTTGCCTTTGTGCATTTAAGAATCCTCCACAAGCACTTATAAATTAACCATGCACTCTCCTTGCAGTACTCTAATCATCCAGTTAGTATGCATGTACTCATGCAATTACCCAGGCACTTATTCATGCACTTCTACATTCCTTTGACTGCTATCTATACAGTTTAGTAATCTCCCTGTTACTACCTATGCACTCCTCCAATTACCCAGCCAGTCCTGTGTCCTTATCCAATCACTCTGCCAAAACCCAAGCACTTATAAATTCACCATCCACTCTCCTTGCAGCACTCTAAGTATCCTGTCGCTCTCCATGTACTCATGTAATGACCCAGGCACTAACACATGCAGTGCTACAATCACATGTGCACTGTCCATGCAGTCCTGTAACCACCTACACACTACTGATTCACTCTTCCAATTACCCAGGTAGTACCCATGCAGTCCAGCAATCACACTGTCCCTCCCCGTGCATTCCTCCAATCACCCAGACAGTCCCATGTCCTTATCTAATTATTCCGGCAAAACCCAAGCACTTATAAATTCACCATGCACTCTCCTTGCAGTACTCTAATCATCCAGTCAGTACCCATGTACTCATGCAATTACCCAGACACTAACTCATGCACTTCTACAATCCTTTGACTGCTACCTATACAGTTTAGTAATCTCCCTGTTACTACCTATGCACTCCTCCAATTACCCAGCCAGTCCTATGTCCTTATCCAATCACTCTGCCAAAAGCCAAGCAATTATGCACTGTCCTTGCAGCACTCTAAGTATCCAGTCACTATCCATGTACTCATGCAATGACCCAGGCACTAACACATGCAGTGCTACAATCACATGTGCACTATCCATGCAGTCCTCTAACCACCTACACACTACTGATTCACTCCTCCAATTACCCAGGTAGTACCTATGCAGTCCAGCAATCACACTGTCGCTCTCCGTGCACTCCTCCAATCACCCAGCCAGTACTATGTACTAATCCAATCACTCCGCCAATGCCTAAGCACTTATAAATTCACCATGCATTCTCCTTGCAGTACTCTAATCATCCAGTCAGTACCCATGTACTCATGCAATTACCCAGACACTAACTCATGCTCTTCTACAATCCTTTGACTGCTACCTATACAGTTTAGTAATCTCCCTGTTACTACCTATGCACTCCTCCAATTACCCAGCCAGTCCCATGTCCTGATCCAATCACCCTGCCAAATCCCAAGCACTTATAACTTCACCATGCACTCTCCTTGCAGCACTTTAAATATCCAGTCAGTACCCATGTAGTCATACAATGACTCAGGCATGACATGCAGACCTACAATTACCTGTGCATTACTCATGCAGTCCAGCCATCTACCTGTCACTACCCATACACTCTTAGAATCAATCTTGCTCTACACATGTACTCAAGCAATCGCCCAGATATTAGCATGCAGTTATTTCTCTTTTTTAACCAAATAAGGTAGTTGTGAGCAGAACTGTTTTTTTCTTCTTTTTTTTTTTTTTTTTATTTTGTGTTTTTTAAACAATTTTGTGAATTGTTTTGGTGTTTTTTGAAAAACAGAAAAACAAACAGACAAAGCTTTAAACTTTTGGAATTATATTGTCATTCCAACAGAAAAAAGAAATTAGCTGAACACACAGCGTCAACTGACTGCTCCCCACAACATAAAATGGCATTGCATTGTATACAATGCTGTTTGAGCGTCGCAAACTCTGGACGAATGTCCGGACCGTGAGATGCAGAGGTTGAGCCTCCAGAAGTGCTGGGACCAGCTCCCTGGTCAGTTTGGGGTGTGGCCTCTTTAGCACGTCGCAGTTGTTCTCGTGCAAGTTGTTTCGGATGTATAGTCTGTAGATGCTTATACATACTGGAAGTGCCACACGAGTACTTCTTCTCGCTGCCTCTTGATAGAACTCTGGGACAGAGCTTGCAGCTCACCTTTCTTGCATTCACTTTTCTTTCACCCTCCGGGATAGTGAAAAATTTCCAAACAATAGACTCCGGTCTTTTTTTGGGAGGTGGTACCAAATCTTCATCATCAGATGGAAGGTCTATTGGTGGATTTGAAGAAGCCATTGTAGAAGTTTAAACACCCCAAAAAAATCAAAATTTTGCTCCCAAAAACACAACAGGTGTCTCTCCTGTGATGCATCAGAGAGAATGACTGAAAAGGGTGGGGTCCGTCAAGTTCTAGAATGGAAAACTTTCTCAACCAATGAAATGGTTTCTTTTAAAGTCACATGGGAGTCGCGCACCCGGCGCGCAACCAGCGCTCAACCAGCGCGCACCCAACGCGACTTCGTGAAAATATATTAAGAATAGTATAAGTTTATTACAAGTACAAATATATTATTTTTATAAATAGTTTAGATAATCTCTTGCCCTGACGTACATTAAAGTAATATACATATAGTTTTAAAACATAAAAAGTTTTACGGGAGTCGTGCACCCAGCTCGACCCAGCACGCATATGACGTCACGCGGGTCCCGGCACCGCGCACACGTCGCATACGAAATGCGCACATGACGCGATCCTATACGTATATGACGTTACGAGGGGCCACACACTGTGCACCCGTCGCAAACCAAACGCGGCTCCTTCTCGACTTTACCAATATGGCGGCTTGAATTCACACACCCACCGTGATAGGTACACAATGGGTACGCGACTTCAGTATTTTTTGCAACAAAAAAAAAAATATACATATATTTTAAAATACATAGGACATTACATATTTAAATTAAAATGGAAAGCATAAGAGAAAATAATTATAGGATATTAGAGTTACAAAATATCTTTTTAAAAAAACTTGTAATTTACATTAAAAAAAAGGTTTAATAAATATTAAATTTACAAATTAGCATTTAAAAAACCGTTGAAATTCACTGAAAAAAACATAGGTTTCAGGCACGTTATAGTTAGAAATTAGCATTTAAAAAACCTTAGAAATTCACTGAAAAAACCATAGGTTTTAGGGACATTATAGTTAGTTGGACATTTCACTCGTACAAAACCAGAGAAATTCGACCGTTATAGTTAGTAGAGATAACTATAACTTGCGCCCCCGCAATGCACTGCTGATGACGTCACATATTACATCATTCATGACATGGTCAGTGACATCACTGATGACATCACTGATGACATCTCAAATGACATCACTGATGACATCATCCAAGTGATAATCTGATGCACCTCCTCACACCCTAATATAACCTTTTATACACCCACTCTAAAATACAGACTACCATGTTCAAAACCATAGACACACCAATAGCAGTTAGTACATACCCGCTCATTGATTCCTAGGTCTACACACACACATGTACTCATTCACCCATACAGTAACTCATACATGCAGTCACTCATCAATACAGCACTATCATATGCACTCATACACCTATACATATACTCACACACCGCCACTCATCCATAGACTTACTCACACACCTACTCAGTCATGAAAATAATCAATCACACCCATTTACTCACCTATACAGTTATACACAGACCACCTCACTTATTTATACAAATACTAACACATACTTACTCTCTTATACAATCACTGATACAAGCACACACTCATCCATACAGCCACTCTCACAATCACTCACTCTCACGTATAGTAATTTATATACTCCAACACCCACATATACTGCCGTTCACATATGTAGTTACTCACACATATACCACTGAGACATCCATTCACTCACCAACACACCCATACACACACTCACCCACCCATACAGTGCTTCACAGATGCACTCTTCAACCCATACACCCAGTAAATCACCCACTCACACATCTATGCACAGAGTCACCCACTCCCCACCTACTCACACAGACACTCAGGCACCCATACAGATACTCAGACAACCAATCAATAACCCATATAGACAGTCATGTAGCTACTCACCAAGCCATGCAGCCACTTACACACCAACAGACAGACTGATATAGACATTTACACAGTTTACTCACTAACCCATGCATTCAGTAAGATACGCTTAATCAGACACTTATACAATCAGTCACGCACCTACTAAATCATCCATTCAGACACTCATATACCCACTCATTCTTCAATACACCTTGGCATATATATATAAAACATATTTAAACTTTACAGAAACACACAGTCACTGGATGATGTCATCAGTGATGTCATCAGTGATGTCATTTGAGATGTCACTGACCATGTCATGAATGATGTAATATGTGATGTCATCAGCAGTGCATTACGGGGCGCGAGTTATAGTTATCTCTACTAACTATAACGGTTGAATTTGTCTGGTTTTGTACGAGTGAAATGTCCAACTAACTATAACGTCCCTAAAACCTATGGTTTTTTCAGTGAATTTCTAAGGTTTTTTAAATGCTAATTTCTAACTATAACGTGCTTGAAACCTATGCTTTTTTCAGTGAATATATATATATATATATATATATATGTATATATATATATATATATATATATATATATATATATAGTTATATACACATTTCACATTTAAAAAACCTTAGATATTCACTGAAAAAACCACAGGTTACAGGAACATTAGAGTTAGGCTGACATTTCACTCGTATAAAACCAGAGAAATTCAGCCGTTATAGATAGCAGAGCTAACTATAACTCATGCCCCCGTAATGCACTTCTCATGACGTCACATATTACATCACTCATGACATGGTCAGTGACATCACTGATGACATCAGTGATGTAGGCTAATAACAATTGCCCCTGGGACCTGGCCCACCAGGGGGCTTAAAAGAAAAGAAGTGCGAGAGACCATGCTTCGTTTTTTTAAATTTTCTTCCAGATTTGCGCACCCATCGTGAATCCCTCCGATTTCTTTTTTAAAAAAATGCTTTTTTTCCTGAGCAGGCCTAGGGTGTCAGGGTGTATCAGCTTTGCCCCCTTTTCTTGTTTTCTATCGCTTTTTAATCTTTTTTCTTGTGACTTGGTTCATCCAAGTCACAATTTGGCTGCCAACACTTCCTGGTTGGAACTGTTGGCAGGCAATCAGATGGCAGGCACGAGATTGGGAGGGTTTGCGGATCCTCCACGGCCATATTTATATATCTGAGAAATATTTAAATTTCACAGCTACTACTGAATTGATTTACACCATTTATCAAACAGAGTGCTTTCTGAACCAAAAGCTACCTTTTTGCCAAATTTAGTGTAATTCCGATCAGCAGTTTGTTTAAAGATTCCTACGGAAATTAACATGGAGAAAACGCATTTTGGCCAATCACCCCGAAACTTCTAACAAAGGATCTAACCTGACCGACCCATTAGTTTTGAAAATTTTGCGAAAATTCACAAACGGTGCCAAAGATATTGGCAAAAGAAAAAAAGCTTTTGGAATAGAAACAAGGTCCTAACTATAACTACTTACTGGTGACCGCCAGTAGGTTATATATATAGATAGATAGATAGATAGATAGATAGATAGATAGATAGATAGATAGATAGATATATCTATAGATATGGATATAGATACTGGGGCATGCTGATGAAAAGGGTGATATACGAGAGACAGAGCTGCCCCAAGAAATGGAACAAAGTATGGACTGCATGGCGGCCCCACAGAGGACTGTGATGGAAAGATAGAGCATTGACACCTACCCGATGCAGAGCACTAGACATACAATACTACCAGTACGATTTGTGGCGTATTGCTATGGCAACTGTTTAATACAAAAACAATAAAAAGACTAAAAATATATATATATGTATATATATATATATATATCCCAAACAACCCTTACTCCTCAATGGAAGAAGGCACACACTCAAAGACTGTAGGTTTAAGGCTTCTTTATTTAAAAGGGCCTCCTTCGACCCAAACGACTAAAGAGACGCGTTTCGGCTGGCCCAGCAGCCTTTCTCAATCTGGCCTGTGCCAATCGAATTCAAATATTTATAACAGTCCCCATTAATAGACATAAAGGAAATTCATGGTGAAACATAACACATAACTAGTGGGAAATGTAGTCACTTATATATATATACACATACATTGTGCATAATATAGATTATATAAGATGCATAAAACATCAGTGACACACTAGACTAACTGTGATAAATCACAACTGCAATTGTTGACCATGAACAAATTACCCCGATTGTGTCCGGGACATGTTATACAACCAATACAATACTTTAAAAATCAAAAATAAACGCAAAACCACTTCAGATGATACTGGCATAATCAAACATGTTGCTTTAGGTGAATACATCACTTTTAACAAGATAGCAGTAACCTGAAATATCATCCTGTGGCATGATTAAGTGTTTCGGAAGAGTCACATGACCTATATGCAAGCGCTGCTTTTGGAACCGACCCTGACCTCTAACCGATTGGACTGAAACATCGGAGCCACATCAACAAATTGTGGGGCAATCCATCTTTGCACTGGGGAACAAAGCAACTAACTAAAAACACCAAGTGTGTACTTTTTAACTCGCACATTGACCTCATAATTGTAACAGATATCCTGTTTGGGACTGCAAGTCCCATAATGCCCCATGATTATCGCTTGCATAATGTGGCCAAACACCCAAAAGCCGTGGGCAATAATTTTGCATATCGAATACATTAATGTATTCAAGGAATAATTACATAAGTCTGTGTTATCGATAAAGGCAGTCCCAATAAAATCTAGGCTGCAAAGCACACCACTGAAGGAAAACATGACATTTCCTCAGTGTTCGGGACCTCGGCTTCAAGTGTAAGCCATGTACGAAAGATTGCTGCAAAGAATTGCAGCCAAACACAGGTTAATGTCATAAAGTCTCCATATGCAATGCAACACAAAATATTCAAAGTTTTTAAAGTGGGGTCGGAGGAGACCAGTTCATAAAAATTGTCAAGCCATATGAGTCCTCACCGCTTCCGCTTGAGCTTCCACGGTGCACAGTCACCAAAGACATGCCGGTCTGCAGAGTGAGGCATTTCTAGTCAGGGGAAACCTCAATCCCGTGCTGGCAGTCGACAAACCGCCGCGCTCCAAGATCACTGCCTCCCAATACTGCTGTTATCCTGTAATCCTCATCCCGGCGCATTCTCTGGGGGCTCATCCACGTAGCACTCGCCATGCTGCTCCAAAAGTTGCGGTTGAAGAAGAAAAGCCCAAAGACGACTGGTGTTGCGTGAACAACGTTCATCGCCAACGCTGAATGAAATCCAAAACAACCCTTACTCCTCACTAGAAGAAGGCACGCACTCAAAGACTGCAGGTTTAAGGCTTCTTTATTTAAAAGGGCCTCCTTCGACCCAAACGACTGAAGAGACGCGTTTCGGCTGGCCCAGAAGCCTTTCTCACTCTGGCCTGTGCCAATCGAATTCAAATATTTATAACAGTCCCCATTAATAGACATAAAGGAAATTCATGGTGAAACATAACACATAACTAGTGGGAAATGTAGTCACTTATATATATATACACATACATTGTGCATAATATAGATTATATAAGATGCATAATACATCAGTGACATACTAGACTAACTGTGATAAATCACAACTGCAATTGTTGACCATGAACAAATTCCCCTGATTGTGTCCGGGACATGTGATACAACCAATACAATACTTTAAAAATCAAAATTAAGCGCAAAACCGCTTCAGATGATACTGGCATAATCAAACATGTTGCTTTAGGTGAATACATCACTTTTAACAAGACAGCAGTAACCTGAAATATCATCCTGTGGCATGATTAAGTGTTTAGGAAGAGTCACATGAACAATATGCAAGCAATGCTTTTGGAACCGACCCTGACCTCTAACCGATTGGATATATATATTTCCCAGTTTGTCCAAGAGGCCAAGGACGCACTCAACAACTTTAATGGCAGGGAAACCGGCAATGTGTTCCAGATTTTCTTTCTGCCTGACCGCTTTCGGAGCCCCCAGCTCCTTCATCAAAGGTGTCACTGGAGTTCTGCAGACGTTTCAAAGCACACTCGAAGCTGCATGTTAATTAAATCCCTGCCCTTCGGTGGGCCTCACAGGTGAGTAATTTTCACATGGCATGCTGGGTACTGTAGTGTGTTCGAAAATCATTATTCCCCTCTAGTGGGTTCCGCATGAGTCCAGTGTTTTAATTTGTATTTACAGTGCCCAAGTGGGCCTCAGACACACAATTGCTCAGTTTATAATTTGCAAAACTGCTGTGACACAGTAGGGCTTGCACTTGTTCAAGCCCCTGCAGCCCAATCCTTATTTTGAAAGTGGTGCAGTCCCACATGGTTTAGACGCTGTGTATTATATTTCCCGGTTTGTCCAAGAGGCCAAGGACGCACTGGGCAGCAGCAATTCAAATGAATTCTTTGATGGCAGGGAAACCGGCAATGTGTTCCTGATTTTCATTCTGCCTGTTTGTTTCGGAGCCCCAGCTCCTTCATCAAAGGCGTCACTGGAGTTCTGAAGTCGTTTCAAAGCAAACTCAAAGCTGCATGCTAATTAAATCTCTTCCCATTGGTGGGCCTCACAGGTGAGTAATTTTCACATGGCATGCTGGTTATTGTAGTGTGTTCGGAAATCATTAGTCCCCTCTAGTGTGTTCCGCATGAGTCCAATGTTTTAACCCATATTTACAGCCACCAAGTGGGCCTCAGACACACAATTGCTCAGTTTAAAATTTGCAAAACTGCTGTGCCACAGTAGGGCTTGCACTTGTTCAAGCCCCTGCAGCCCAATCCTTATTTTGAAAGTGGTGCAGTCCCACATGGCTTAGACGCTGTGTATTATATTTCCCACTTTGTCCAAGAGGCCAAGGACGTACTCGACAGCAGCAATTCAAATGAATTCTTTGATGGCAGGGAAACCAGCAATGTGTTGCTGATTTTCATTCTGCCTGTTTGTTTCGGAGCCCCCAGCTCCTTCATCAAAGGTGTCACTGGAGTTCTGAAGTCATTTCAAAGCACACTCGAAGCTGCATGCTAAATAAATCCCTGCCCATCGGTGGGCCTCACAAGTGAGTAATTTTCACATGGCATGCTGGTTATTGTAGTGTGTTCGGAAATCATTATTCCCCTCTAGTGGGTTCTGCATGAGTCCAGTGTTTTAATCTGTATTTACAGCCCCCAAGTGGGCCTCAGACACACAATTGCTCAGTTTAAAATTTGCAAAACTGCTGTGCCATAGTAGGGCTTGCACCTGTTCAAGCCCCTGCAGCCCAATCCTTATTTTGAAAGAGGGGCAGTGCATTATGGGTTAGGGAGTTCATTGCCATACTGGAATTTTCCTCCGAAGTGGTAGCCTCTGCCCTTGATCACTGGCCCGAAACGCGTATGGCGCTTTTTGTCATGGAGGAGTAACGCGCCATTTGGCATACCTGCAATAAAGAAGGATTTTACCTCAAACTGTGTTGGCGTTCTCAAAGCAAGGTGACTTTTTTGGGAATTAAAATGCGGCGCTCCTCGTCGCGAGAATGCCCCCGCATATTCTGCTGGCCGCGGACCCGTCACTGGGGTTTCGTGGAGTTAGAGGACCATCTATTGTGGGCGTGGACATTGTGCGAGACATTGTAGTTTTCCTCCATGCCAGCCCACTTGGGATATATTGTTAAAATGGACACAGCACTGGCTGCTACCACTTCGGAGGAAAATTCCAGTATGGCAATGAACTCCATAACCCATAATGCACTGGCTATTTAGGGCGGAGACTATGGCATAAGTATGAGCAGCTGTGGGGGTCTGTGTGCATGCCAGTGATCAAGGGCAGAGGCCCGAAACGCGTATGGCGCTTTTTGTCATGGAGGAGTAACGCGCTGTTTGGCATACCTGCAATAAAGAAGGATTTTACCTCAAACTGTGTTGGCGTTCTCAAAGCAAGGTGACTTTTTTGGGAATTAAAATGCGGCGCTCCTCGTCGTGAGAATGCCCCCTGCATATTCTGCTGGCCGCGGACCCGTCACTGGGGTTTTGTGGAGTTAGAGGACCATCTATTGTGGGCGTGGACATTGTGCGAGACATTGTAGTTTTCCTCCATGCCAGCCCACTTGGGATATATTGTTAAAATGGACACAGCACTGGCTGATACCACTTCGGAGGAAAATTCCAGTATGGCAATGAACTCCATAACCCATAATGCACTGGCTATTTAGGGCGGAGACTATGGCATAAGTATGAGCAGCTGTGGGGGTCTGTGTGCATGCCAGTGATCAAGGGCAGAGGCCCGAAACGCGTATGGCGCTTTTTGTCATGGAGGAGTAATGCGCTGTTTGGCATACCTGCAATAAAGAAGGATTTTACCTCAAACTGTGTTGGCGTTCTCAAAGCAAGGTGACTTTTTGGGGAATTAAAATGCGGCGCTCCTCGTCGCGAGAATGCCCCCCGCATATTCTGCTGGCCGCGGACCCGTCACTGGGGTTTCGTGGAGTTAGAGGACCATCTATTGTGGGCGTGGACATTGTGCGAGACATTGTAGTTTTCCTCCATGCCAGCCCACTTGGGATATATTGTTAAAATGGACACAGCACTGGCTGCTACCACTTCGGAGGAAAATTCCAGTATGGCAATGAACTCCATAACCCATAATGCACTGGCTATTTAGGGCGGAGACTATGGCATAAGTATGAGCAGCTGTGGGGGTCTGTGTGCATGCCAGTGATCAAGGGCAGAGGCCCGAAACGCGTATGGCACTTTTTGTCATGGAGGAGTAACGCGCTGTTTGGCATACCTGCAATAAAGAAGGATTTTACCTCAAACTGTGTTGGCGTTCTCAAAGCAAGGTGACTTTTTGGGAATATATATATATATATATACATATATATATATATATATATATATATATATATATATATATATATATATATATATATATATATATATATATATATATATATATATATATATATATATATATATATATATATATATATATTATATATATATATATTAACTACTGGCGGTCGCCAGTAGATAGTTATAGTTAGGACCTTTTTTCCATAGGAAATTCACAACATTCTATTTCCAATAACTTTGGCGCCGATTGATGAAGCTTCGCAAAATTTTCAAAACTTGTGGGGCGCTCCGGTCCGCTTGTATCCTGAAAGTTTCGTTGGTGATTCGTCAAGCGGGGGCCGAGAAAAAAGGGGGTCCCAAAACGTGTTTTCTCCATGTTAATTCCGATAGGAAATTTTAGACACGGCTACAGCCCGAACTGCTGAACGGAATTACACCAAATTTGGCAAAAGGGTAGCGCTTGGTTCAGAAAGCGACCTTTTTTTTAAATGGTGTAAATCCGTTCAGTAGTTGCTGAGAAATTAAAAAATAAGAGTCAAAAATCAATTTCCCGTAGGGAACTTTGTTCAAGGCTACAGCAGAAACTACTGAACGGATTTACCCCATATTTGGCATAAAGGTACTACTTGGCTCAGAAAACGACCTTTTCAAAAATGGTGTAAATCCGTTCAGTAGTTTCTTAAATATTAAAGGAAAAAGAACTATATATATCTGGGCGGAGCCTAACCACACTTGTCATCGTGAGATCTGATTGGCTGTCAGCACTTCATCCAAGAAGTGTTGGCAGCCATCTTGGGACCAATATACATGATAGCACCCCAATGAAATGCATTGTAGTGAATAGAAGATTTTGAGGGTCACCAAAAGGAGAACTATAAAGGGTGATAACAGACTTTAGTTATATTAGAATTCATTTGTCGATGGTACCATACTAATTTTAGGAATTGTGGTGTGTTCTAGGGTGATTTTACCCTGTGAAAAACCTTCTGCTGGGATTTCATGAATCATGTTTGAGAGAAAACAATTTTCTCATGCTTGTCCCACAGAGGTTTGGAAGGTGCTCCAGAAGCTAAAATGAGAGCATATTTTCTGTCAATTTACATTATCTTTCTCAGTCATGTGAGAATGAAGTCTGACATTCTCAGTAAAACATGTAAATCCAACAAGGGCAGAGACTGTCAGTTGATTCCTTTGTGTTCTACTGCAGCTTCCCTGAGTGTTCTTAAGAACAACTAAAGCGCTAACAACCTTACCTATGACAAAAGTATGTCACACCTGAAGCCATCTTGATTGGAATAAACTGGTAACACTTAAAACATTTAATTTAAAAAGGAACAAAATGATGGGGTTCATTTTGTCTTAGAAATTATGGTTAGTGCTGTAGAAAGAAAAATTAGGACATGTTTTAAGTGAGATCTCAAATATCTTCCTGTTATATTTCAACAGGAGCAGCCTGCCAGTCGATTCCTTTGTGTTCTACTGCAGCTTCCCAGAGTGTTCTAAAGAACAACTAGAGCGCTAACAGCCTTACCTATGACAAAAGTATGTCACACCTGAAGCCATCTTGATTGAAATAAACTGGTGACACTTAAAACATTTAATTTAAAAAGGAACAAAATGATGGGGTTTATTTTGTCATAGAAATTATGGTTAGTGCTGTAAAAAGAAAAATTAGCACATGTTTTAAGTGAGATCTCAAATATCTTCCTGTTATATTTCAACAGGAGCAGCCTGCCAGTTGATTCCTTTGTGTTCTACTGCAGCTTCCCAGAGTGTTCTAAAGAACAACTAGAGCACTAACAGTCTTACTTATGAAAAAATTATGGCACACCTGAATCCATCTTGATTGGAATAAACCGGTAACACTTAAAACATTTAATTTAAAAAGGAACAAAATGAGGGGGTTCATTTTGTCATAGAAATTATGGTAAGTGCTGTAGAAAGAAAAATTAGGTCATGTTTTAAGTGAGATTACAAATATCTTCCTGTTATATTTCAATAGGAGCAGCCTGCCAGTTGATTCCTTTGTGTTCTACTGCAGCTTCCCAGAGTGTTCTAAAGAACAACTAGAGCGCTAACAGTCTTACTTATGACAAAATTATGGCACACCTGAAGCCATCTTGATTGGAATAAACCGGTAACACTTAAAACATTTAATTTAAAAAGGAAAAAAATGAGGGGGTTCATTTTGCCATAGAAATTATGGTTAGTTCTGCAGAAAGAAAAATTAGGGCATGTTTTAAGTGAGATCTCAAATCTTCTTCTATTTCATTAGAAAATTCTGACATGCAGACTGAAACAATCACTTTCAATACCAGCAGTAGACTTCCAGTTAACTCCCTGGTGAGCAGTAGCTTTACTACAGTGATCTAATGAGAAACTAGAGTGCTAACATTCTGAATTTATGGCAAATGTGTGACACATCTGAATGCCTTCTTGATGGAATCAAAGTAAAAAACTGAAAGCATTTCCTACTGAGGAGACTGCAGTAAATGAGGAAATTAGTAAACTTCATAACAAATAAGTATCCCAAGATGGCCACCAGAGAAAAAAGAGCCCAAATGTAGCACAAATATCACCCACATGTAGCCCACATATAGCCCAATGACAGAAGTGTGGAAAACACTTTTTATTTTTAGTTTTTTTGCAGTTTTATATAGTGCAGACTGGTCAGGTATTGGAGCGTTGCATCTTACTTGGACCCCTTATTGCGTATTTTGCACGAAGTACATGAGATTGATCTTGCGAAACATTGAACTTTACTATTCTGTTAACCTGAAGTTGCTCTGAACCGGGCTTTGTAACACCCGTTTTTACCTACTGGTTTTAATTAATTCTCACTGTATTATATTAAGAAAGAGGATTTACTGTTTTTATGTACACTTTTATGATCTATGTTTCTAAATCAGATCGAATAAAGTTTAATGAATGTAATTGAAGTCTCCCAAGATGGCCACCAGAGAAAAATGAGCCCAAATGTAGCACAAATATCACCCAGATGTAGCCCACGTATAGCCCAATGACAGAAGTGTGGAAAACACTTTTTATCCTTTGTTTTTTTGCAGTTTTATATAGTGCAGGCTGGTCAGATATTGGAGTGCTTTACATGAGCATTGGTTACATCATACAAGGACAAACTCATTTTGGTTGTGGGCATGGGGAGATTAAGTGATTTGACCAGAATCACAGAATGACGAGCTGAAGCAGAAACTCCAAATTGGTAACACCACATCTTCTCCCCTAAGCGTAACATTTAATCAAGTGGTCAACTGGATAAAAAAACATAGAGATAACAAATAATTCAAAAGTGCTTTGTCGCTATTTGAGAACTGCTTGGCTCAGAAAGCGACCTTTTTAAAAATGGTGTAAATCCGTTCGGTAGTTGCTGAGAAATTGTAAAAAAACAAATATTGATATCTAGAGGCGCGGTGGATCCGCGAACCCTCCCGACCACGATCTTCATTTTAATTGGCTGCCAACACTCCAAACCAGGAAGTGTTGGCAGCCATATTGTGACTTGGTCGAACCGAGTCACAAGAAAACAGGGGAACAAAGGTGAAAAAGAAGAAAATGGGGCAGGGTAGAAACACCCTGACCCCCTAGGCCTGCTCAGGGGGTCCCACAAGGACCCCCAGGGACAAAAAAAGCATTTTTTTTAAAGAAATTGGCGAAATTCGCGCTGGGGTCGCGAATCCCGCCGAAATGTAAAAATAAATGAAGCGCGGGATACCGCGCTTCATTTAATTGAGACCCCGGGTGGGCCAGGTCCCGGGGGCATTGCCAACAAATATATGCAGGGCCCGCGGGGCCCCCGCAGCCCCGGGGACCGCCACCTCCCGGGGCTTGTTTTTTAATGTTTGGGGGCCTCCAAGGCCCCCAAGCCCCAGGGACCGCCACCGCCAGGGCTTTTATCAAATAGGGACCCTCAGGATTCAAGGGGAATTAATCCTCCAACTTACCCTGAGCACTACTGATGCAGTCCAGCCATCGCCCTGTCACTACCCATGCACTCCTCCAATCAACCAGCGAGCACCATGTACTTATCCAATCACTCCGCCAAAACACAAGCACTTATAAATTCACCATCCACTCTCCTTGCAGTACTCTAATCATCCAGTCAGTACCCATGTACTCATCCAATGACCCAGGCACTAACTCATGGCAAATACAGAGGAGGTCATGCTAATCACAGGGGTACCCCAACGCATAGTGTTCCCTAGTGTATGTAGGTGTTTTCACTGTATTCTAAGTGTCTTTTACCACCAGAGACAGAGTCAGTTACCACCAGTACCCATCAGCAAAAAGTTGGGGGCACAGGAGTACTTTCTACTCCTCTGTTGGTTCTTTCTGCACAGCTCTTCCTTCTTCTTGCACTTTTCTTCGTCTTTCTGGACTTCTGTTGCCTCTTTCTGCATTTGTCTTCCTTCTTTCTGCGCTTTTCTTCTTCTTTCTTCACATGTCCTACCTCTGTAGGCATAGTTAGAAACTAGCATTTAAAAAACCTTTGAAATTCACTTAAAAAACCATAGGTTTCAGGCATGTTATAGTTAGAAATTAACATTTAAAAACCTTTGAAATTCACTGAAAAAACCATAGGTTTCAGGCACGTTATAGTTAGAAATTAGCATTTAAAAACCTTAGAAATTCACTGAAAAAAACATAGGTTTTAGGGAAAATTATAGTTAGTTGGACATTTCACTCGTACAAAACCAGAGAAATTCCCCTGTTATAGTTAGTTCAGCTAACTATAACTCGCGCCCCCGCAATGCACTGCTGATGACGTCACAGAGTTAGAGGTACAGGGCATCATGGTAGTTATAGTCATTTCCTTTTTTTAATCCCCACACTTGACCAATGGCTAACTGCAAGTGAGATGAACATCAGTGGTGACATGGCTGAAATGTGAGTGTGGACAAACAACACTGGTACCTCTTGTTTAGAGTTAGTGGTACAGGTCCTCATGGTAGTTGTAGTCATTTCGATTCCACTTGCCAACACTAGCAAAACCGTTTTGTGTTATATACCTGTTTGCTAAATGCAGTTGCGCTGGGCCATAATATTAGACATTTGCACATATTATGGGTCCTGTGGTGATTATTTGATTGCAATGCACTTACAGATAGCATTACCACATGTAGGATGCAATGGGGGTTGATACATGTGATCTTATGTGCAGGGATACTGATTGCAACTGTTAATCACACATCTCTGATACTTTGGGTACTGCATATAGGAAATGCAGATAGGAAACACCATAGCAAGAGCTGAAATGTGTGCAAACAGAACAGTGATATGTTGTGACAGTTAGTGTGATGTTACATACCAGTCACCATTCCCTAGGTATTCCTGTCAAGCCCTCAGAATGCAGGATGGCATGTAGCTTCTCCTTCCAGGGTATGAGTTCTAATGGTGGGCCGGGAGGATCACTGCCAGTCTTCTGGGCTACCCGGTGGAGCCTGGAGGCCCGGTTCTTCACCCTCAACCTCAGGTCGTGCCACTCTTCCTGATGTCCTCCTTTGTGCGCAGGTGGTAACTACAGCATTCATTTTGTTGACTATCTTCTCCCACAGTTCATTCTTCCTACTGAGAGGAGTTTGTTGGACTTAAGCTCCAAACAATTGTGGGTCTACTCTGATTATTTCATCTACCATCACTGACACCTTGGTGTCAGAGAAACGTGGATTTTTTGCAGGTGACATGTTAATTAAATGAAGTGAGTGACAGTGAAGAAAACAGAAAATGGCTTTATACCAAGGAATGATGTTGATAATAGAGCAAAAAACGTATGTGGAGTGTTTGTGAAGTGCTTGTTTGAAAAGGGCTGCCTTCTCTCACCAACAATGTTGTCGATCTTGCTGTGCTGCAGTGTAGTGGCTAAGGATCATGGTCTGAGATGGGGTGTATTTTTACTTTGATTTGTAGGTGTGTTCACTTTGGAAATGGCCATCAGCTGTGTAGATTTTTTCTTCATCCAATGTGTACTGTTGTTTCGTGGTAGCAGTAACGTGGCAGTCTAGCGCCGTCCTGAAACCATCGACAAGGGACCGCCAGTGCAATTGTTTACTCGTAATCTGCTTGGCAGTGGTACCACAGCTCTGACGGCAGCAGAATCCCTATTGGCCACATTTCTGACTGCCACGGCCCATGCAAAGTCTACTCCGATCCAGCTATGCAGTGTCTATACTGGACCAGTAATGTTTGTGGTTTTTCTCCTGCTGATCAGAAATTTCTGCAAATGTTTTAGGGTTCTGTTAGCACTTCAGGTACATCTCTGGCTTCCATTAGGATAACAGATCTCATTTGAGGTCTTGCGCAATGCTCACAAAGCCTTCTATGGCAAAGGCTCAGAATCTTACAGGTCAAGCTGATTAAACATGTCACTAAGGGCACTTTCCATTCTAGTTTGCTTGCCAACTCCGTGGAATAGTCTATCTGCAAATCTCCACCTTATTAAGAATGATAGATTTTTTTCTATTAGCATTAAAAATTCATCTATTAATTTTGTAATTTTATTTGGTTTCCTTGGCCCTTGAGAAGGTTACAGTGCAAGTGCCAAGAAACCTTGTAGTGTATGTTACCCTTTCTAAGTATTTCACTCTCTCTCTCTCATTCACTCTAATTCTTTCTCTGACTTAACTCATTAAGCCAGGTACTGTTTTAACATTATTTTTGCACAAGTTGGAAAAGTTGTTTGTGATACACGTATTTCACTGCCTTGGAATGACCATTTTATGATTCCCATTTAGATGTTTCCTACCTGAGAGATGTACTTGAGTTAATTATATTGTTAAGGCTGCTAAAAGGAAATCTTGGTCTAGACATTCTGCTGATATCTTTTGAAATGCTATGTCAGATGCTGTGGGCCCTATATATTTTTGGCCACTTCTGTGTTAGAAGATGACCTTAAGGTTTTTAGTAACAAAATTGTGCACGCTCCTAAGAAGACTTCCCATCCTTTCATTTTGTCTCTTATTGTACTCAACCTTCAACTCCTTGGTAGAGCCACACACTTCTGGGTGCCAAACACCTGTGTAAAAAGTTGGAGAGGGGCTGGCACAAGGATTATTAGTCATCTAAGAGAACTGAATTACAGACAGTTTTATGCTCATGAAAAAAGACACATATGAGGTAAGGCCTGAGTACGATGCAAACAAAATTGTAATGCGACTAAACAGATTTTCAGGGTGGCTTGTTTGCTTTCTTCCACTGACTGATGTCCACTCTGATCCTGTCCCCTTTGCAACAATATTTCTGATTTTTTAATGACAACATTAATTCCATTTGAAAATCATAAGTCATCTGCTTCCTTTTTAAGATGGTTCCCTCTGAGGCACTCCATTTTATGGCAGGCAACATGTCAGCCCTAACTACTTTTGAATCTCTATTGCTTGACTTTATTGAGGATTGCCTGGCCGCTATTTCATTTGGATTCCTCATTGAGCCTTGTCCACCTAGGATTCTAAAACTAGGCACATCTCAGGTGGCCAGAGCACTTGATGCTATATAAGACAACGTTCCTCAAGGTTTTAAAAATGCTTTAGTATTGCCACTACTTAAGAACCCCTCTGATGAGGTGATGATTTTTAGCAATTTTCATCCCATCTCACTGTTACCTTTCCCCATCAACATTCTGCAAAGAGGGGTGAACAAACACATTTCCTCTTGTGTAGATTTTAATTGCATCCTTGATGCTGCCCAATCTCGTTTCATGCTTTGTCATAGCACTGAGACCACACTGGTCTCTGTATTCGATGATTTGTGCATGCTGATAAATTAATGCAATTCTTCTGCTCTGGTTTTATTAGATTTGCCTGCCGCCTTCAGTACGCTGGCCCAAGATATTCTTATTACCTGAACTTTAAAATTTGGCATTGACAATACTGTTTTGGACTGGATTAAGTCATATCTTTCGAACCACTCAAACAATTCATCTCTCTCCTTACCAATCTGATTTCAAGGTTATTACTCAAGGTGTTGTTCAAGATTCTTCCCATTTTAATCTATGTTTGCTTGAATGGTCTCAGAAATATTAGTTATGCTTACAACATACAAATTCTTGTTTCTTTTGATGACCCAGCGCAGAATAACAATACTGCCTTCCTTGATTGTATGCTTGGTGTGGTTGACTGGATGAAGAACTCACTAAAACAGAATGTTGACAAAACTGAGATGCTCATCTTCTCAAGGGAAAACATAAACCCAAAGTTTTTTAGCCGGGATTTGGCCCCTCCCCCATGTCTCTTTCAGTGGTTAGAAATACAGGAATGTTCTTCAGTAGTGACCTTTTCTTCACTCCACAGATTAATAAGCTATGATCTTCCTGCTTCTTTCAGCTAGGTCTTAAGCAAGATTCTTTCTTCTGTACAGCCTGATTTATGTCACTTTGTGAGCCAATCGTTGATCTTAAGTTTGTCTGGATTACTGTAATGCATGCCTTCTTGGTTCACCACCTTTCTCTACTCTCAAGAGTTCAACAAATTCAGACTTTTGCTGCTAGGTTTGCACTACGTGCCCGCCTACTTCCTCTTTATCATCTGGAAAATGCTACACTGGTGTATGTGCCATGTGTATTACATTCACAGCGTATTACTCCCTTGGCTCCGATGCACATTTCTTCATTATTATTCTCCTCAATCACTGAGATCAGCCTACTAGTTGTTTTTAAGTATCAGTGTGTTCAGCTGCGAGGACCAGCTTTCTCAGTTTTAGCCACTTAAAAACTAGAATCGACTCCCTTCCCAACTAAGAGCTTTGGATCAGTTAATTACATTTAGGAAACTCACTCTGATGATTGCAAGCTAGTGGCCAACTCGCCTCTATTGCTTCTCCCTAGTGTTCAGTTGTGTTTAGCACTAGGACGCCTGTTAGGTTTTGTGTGCTCTACAACATTTTTTAACAATAAATCAAATAATCAAGCACTCTGATCATTTTGGAAAAGCCTCCATAGCAAAAAACTAGCTCTACAGGATCCCCCTTGTCCCTTCGAAAATACATCGCAAATACATAAAACATGTAAACCGACCCAATACACAACCTGCTTGTTTTCACTATAAGCAATTGATGTCCTTTTATTTTGCATCTGATATTTAAAGATCACCTAGGAAAAAACCCTTAGGTAGCGCTCTGAAACTCAAGACCACCTCATCAATGAATGATTCAATAAATAAATTCATGAAGTGTAGGTGTAGTGCCTATATGTTAAAAGACTTTCGTCAAAACCTATACCCTGTGTCAACAGACGTGATAGGTCCCTTAAAAGTGGGCATGAACTTTATTTGCACCGAAAAACTCTTTAAATATCTGTGGGTCTGATGTTTTCATACTATCAGATATGTGAAAACATTGTACGCTGTTATTCTCTGGGACAGAGCATAAGTAACCAACAAGAAGCTTTGCACCAGGAGATCATGTTATTTAGGAAGGAAGTGTGATCAAAACATTGGGGTATATTTACAAGAATTGCCGCTAACTAGCAATTTTCGTAACGCTGCCTATTGCCAAAAGCTATCGCCCTGTTACCGAAGTATGTACAATATGTAGCTACGGGGCGATAGTATCAGCTACCCGTGGCAAAAACTGCCGCTAACACTAGCATCAAGGCGATAAAAGTGTTGCCGCTAGCGAGAGAAAAGTGACGAAAGGCCAATTAGAGGCAAAAAAAAGTCACTTTAGTCAGCCCAACGTCACTTTTCTGCCTTAGAGGCAAAAATAGCCTATAAGTCCACCACCAATGATAAAAATAAAATAAAAACAATGGAATGTAGAATGGAGCATCCAGGGCTAAGTTCAGTACAGGTAAACAAACCCCCCCAACAGCTAGGATGACCAGCCAGAGTCCCAGGAGAAGAGGAAATGCAGATTCAGGGCTCCATTTATGTAAAGAGGCGCATCGCTGGGGTAAAACAGTGATGCATCACTTTACATAGCGCTTTCCTTGCGACACCATGGCAGCCGAAGCCTGGAAGCGTGGACAGTCACCGGGACCCGGAAGCCTCGCTGGGCCTGCGTCTGAAACCTGAAGTGGGAGGCGGAGGTGCTGTGGAGTTGCTGCTGCCTGATGGTGGAGGCAGGTCGCATTGGGACCAAGCCCTTGGGCCGTGGCTGTAGACATTGAGGCATCGGCAATCGCCCATACCTGGTGGTGAAATCTGGCAAGTCGCATGGAGACACGTTGCTGACATGTGTAAGAAGACCACCTGGCACCCCTTGGAGCTGTGATCGGAAGAGGCGCTCCTGCGCGCCAACATAGAGGGGGTTCTGCATCGCATAACACGCGCCACCACTACACCGGGGTGCATGCAAGAGATTGCCAATGGTGGGCCCTGCCTCTCTGCACCACAGGCCGGAGGATGTGGTGATCCCCATATGCTGTGGATGGTGATACCCCTGAGCTGCGCCAGACTTGGGGGCGGGAGCGCTGCAACTTCTGCCTAAGGGGTCCCTGTTGCATCACCTGCATCGGGAGGCCACAGCATGCTTGGTGGCGACTGCTTTACCCAGGCTTGTGAAATCCCACCTGGTTGATGCTCCTGCTAGCTGAGTCACAGATTCAGAGAGAGCACAGCGGATTGAGCACCGGTGTTGATGTCCGAGTGAGGAGAATGTGGGTCAGAGAGCGGAGGAGGCCTGGGGGTCATGTTGGGCCCCAGGCCCGGTCCTAGCACCTGTGGGTGGTGCACACTGTGCCCTGAGCAATCCCTGTGCTGCGGAGGACCCACATTGCCGAGGACACCACACAAGACTGGTGGGGGACTCCACTAACTGGCTCACGTTGCTGAGATCGGCCATTGTTGGCAGCAGGTGCCTGGGGCATGAGGGCTGGTTTGGGCCAAGGCCCTTGGGTATGCAGCTTGATCCACCGTTACTCTCTAGGGAATTGGGGAACATGGAATCTGGTCACAGCTGTTAGATCAGAAGAGGCAACAAGGTGGTGCTGCCTTGCCTCGGCCCCTGGTAGTGAGCTTTTGGGTGTACGGGGACTATCCCTTAGTGGACATGCTCTTCCCACAGCGGAGGCGCCGTCTGGTAGCTGATGCTTCTGTCTCCATCTGCTGCTGATGGTCCTTCTGACCCAGAGGTCAGGTGTTCAAGGCCCTCCTCCCTCCGCAGGCTCCTGCTTGCCCCTCATCATTGGTGGTCCAGTGGTAGAGCATCACTGCTCTGCGGCTTGACTGCCCTCTTGTCTCTATTTTCTGCTGTTCCTGTCCCTCTTTCTGCTCTTCTCCGTTGCTTTCTACCTCTGGCTTTGTTCTTCTTTTGTCTTAGCTTTGATTGTCTTTCATGTGCTTTTCCACAGTTCCTTTTCCCCTGTCCTCTCCCCCGTTGACACTGCGATACCCCGCAGCTCCGCACCCGCCAGTGTTCTTTCCTTTGTTTCCCGCCTCCCTGATGTCCAGCCCCCTGCAGCACTATTTAATGGGGGCTGCTGTGCGGCCATTCACAGCGGGTGTGCCTCTGGTGCGCCGAATGCGCCAAAGGCAAGCCTGTCTGCGCCGCCTGCGCATGGACCGCATACAGTGCCAGGGACCCTGCCTCCCGATCACTCCACCGCTATGATACCAGCACCATCCATGCCCTCAACCCCGGACCCACGCCGCCATCTAGCAATACCGAAGAATACCCTTGCACCCTTCGGCTGCCAAAACTGAAAACACACCTTCTGCCACATCAACACAGCAGCACCTCTTGCAGCCCAGCCAACTAACAGCGCACCTGACCGGCTCAACTGCATCCTCCTCAACCTGTGGTCCCTCCACAAACATGCCACAGAAATCTGGGACCTCCTCCACGTCAACTCTTCAGACATTGCATTCTTTACGTAAACCTGGACCAACCTCTGCTCCAGACCGGACATCGCCATCGCCCTCCAGTATGGCTACAACATCACACGCAAGGACCACCCCCCCGCCAGGAGGAGGCATTGCCATCATCTACAAAAACACACTCTGACTGACCACGCACTCTAATGACCCAGCGACGACCATGGAACACCTCCACTTCCAAATCCAGACCATGCCCAACTCTACTCTCAGCAGGCACCCTCGTCTACAGGCCCCCGCACCCATGACTCCCCATTCACTGATGCTATCATAGACCTCATCGCACCCCAGGCTCTCCCATCCACCAACTACATCCTACTCAGAGACCTCAACTTCCACCTGGACAACCCCAGTGACCAGAACACCACCACCCTCCTGGAGAACCTCGCCAACATCGGACTCAAGCAGCTAGTCTCCGCACCAACTCACATATCAAGACACTCGTTCGACCCCGTTTTCTCCGCCAGCGGGAACATTCAACTACAGCCACACCACCAAACTCTCCTGGACCGTCCATCATTGTATACATCACGCCTTTACCACGCCTACAGTACACCACCGCCATCATTGCCCCGTCCCCGTCGCAGCTGGTTCAAGGCCACAGAAGAACTTCCCATCAACTCCCTCAGCACCACCACTCCACCAACGCTTACAGACACCAATGCCACAGAAAGCAACCTCCACCGATGGATCTCTAACTGCGCCAACACCCTGGCACCCCTCAAGAAAATCCAGGCAAACAACACTCCAAGAAGGCCAACTGGTTCACTCTTACCCTCCAGTAGCCCAGACACACCGGCAGACGTCCCTAGAAGAGATGGAGCCACATCATCAATCAACTTCTCAACACAGTCAACCTTGCACCATGGCGCAAGGGTGCCTGCGTTGGCACATGGCTGCCATTGTGCGCAAACGTAGGGGAAAAAGACAGGGAGGCTTATTCATGAGCCCCTTACGACAGTTTAACACCGCAGTTGCGTAATTTTCTTGACGTACTTGACTCTTGCATCACGTTGCGTGGATTTACAAAGTGACGCATCTAGGCATATACGTGACCTTGTGAAGCCCTGTGCCATATTATACCTCCCTCAGGTATGATGTAAGCAGGGTGGGCGTTCCCACACAACAAAGCCTCATAGGAGTGGTGCAGTGAAATCTATCAGATTGCACTGCGACAATTCTAGGACGCCACTGCGTCAAAACCTAACGCCTGTCTCTTGGCAGGCATATGGGTGACGCAGTGCCATAGGGATAGGCTGACCCATTGCATTGCTGGAGTTGCGTGATGCTTGTGAACAACTGCAGCGAATGCGTGACTTTAGCACTGATAGATACGTCAGGATTCCAGCTGTATCTGTCACTAATTGCGAGATGGAGCTCCGTACAGTAAAAACGGCGCATACATGGTGTTGCAAGGAGGGCGCATTTAAAAGTGCTGCAACGCTGTTTGGTCGCAGCGATTCAACACTTTTCATGAATGAGGCCCAGGAATGAGTCCTATCCTAGTGACAGGGCACATTCCTCACCTTCTGTTTTGGCGCAGGGCAGCGCAGCAATATTCCTTGCAGCGCTGTCCAGCATCCAAACATCTTATATGTGGACCCAAGTGTTTGCACCAATTTTAAGACCAGCTATTTTTTTGGTCTTAAAAAACTACCTCTAACTGGACTTAGCAGCAATTTTGGGGGGTTGTTGACATACGGGAATTTCATTGTAAATATCGCAAAGTGTTGTTAGCGACAGGTTTTTTTGGGGGAACACCTACCTTGCATCTCATTTTCGTTAAGTCCTGCTAACAGAAGCGGCACTTTGAAAATAAGGCAATATCGAAAAGCTGCCTTAACGTCAAAAAATTGATGCTACGGCGGCGTTAAGTTCTTGTAAATATGCCCCATTGTGCGGTAGCAGAAAGAACCTCTTCACTTGTGAACTGAAAGAGGTTTACTTAATGAATACTCTACATTTTATTAGACCATCACACCTTTACAATCGGACATATTTATTAAAACAAATATAATTTTTACAATAAAACGACACAAGCTATACACTTTTCTGTCAATTCTATCGCCATAACAAATCATTTCGCCCAAAGAATACTCTCCATTGCACCTTGTATTGTGGAATAACCAGAAACACAGACACACAAATGCACGTTATAGACAAATGTGGAACTAGTCCTAAATCTCTTGATCTTCAGTTAATTGAAGTGGCAAAATGAAGGTTACTTGCTTCTGATGCCAATGAAAATGTTCTCAGCATGTGAACATTCTATTTAGAAGATGTTCCTGAAGGAACGTGTACAATGAATGACCCGAGTGACTTTGCAATTGTGCATCAGAAAAATCGCTGTCTCTGAATAACAAAACCAAGCACTGATTCACTCTGCACACAAGGCAAGTGACGCGTATGCGTCTTCTTATAAATGGAAAGGGTCACAGGTTAAATTACCTCTTTTTTTTTAAACAGTGTTGCATGACGATACAGCATAAAACCACATGGGCTGGCGACGGGCCACGTCTCTGCTCGTAGACTGGAAGGTGCCAAGTGTCTACCGTATTATCAATACTAGTGTATTGCTTGAGATCAATGCTGGTGAATGCGACTTGAGAAGACCACTTGCTCATCTGTTCAGCTGCAAAGATATCAGCCTAGGCGTGTTCAAGCTTCCGGTGCCCTTGGACACTTTTCAAAGGTATATCTGCTTTTCTTTGCCCCCGGTCTTTGCCCAAAACAATGATCTATCTCATGCTGAATTACTTTTACTGTTATTTCGCGTGTATAATATTAATGTTGAATGTTTGTGCTAATCAAATAATAATTACTGAATTCATATTGTGCAAACCGCGCTTCAAATTACAAGCACTCTCTACTGGTGCATCAATATGAAGTGCAATGTATTGGCAACGTCTCAATATTGTGAAATTAGCTTTTATTTCCAGATGTTTTTTACATGTGGAGAAGAAATGCAAACATTTTGTAGATGCTTCGTGCTGTCTATTGAGCCCCTCTTTTTGTGCCCCTTCTCCTTTACCTGTGTTGATTGCTTAAGACAGCTCTGTTATTTGTTCCTTTGCCCTTCTAATTTCCCTTGCCTTTGTGCTTTTTGGCAACAGTTGGAAGGCCCATGCTCCAGAGGGATCATGCACACTAAAAATGGGTCCTCCTTAGGGACTCCTTGAATGTGTCCTGAGATGGGATTTTCTTTGTTCCCCCATCCTGTATTCTCAAGGGAGCAGCACCTGGTGACTTCTTTTGCACAGGCACTGGGAGAAGGAGCTTGTGATAGTGTTTGTGGGGCACCAATGCCACTCAAGGGAGCTGCCAACTGGCCTCCCGAGGAAATGCACGCCTGGTGGCTTGGGGGATATGGGACGGCTTTTGTATTTTTAAATTTATATTCTTTGAGATTTTTTTGAACATTATGAGCATAGATTTTCCAGTATTCATCGCTGATCATCATAGCTACTTTACAGTAACTGTGTACCTGATTTTACAGTTACACTCCATTTCTTTTTCACGTTTATTTATTTGTAGGAATAACAGTTGAAAGGTGGAAGAAGGATGCTGTCCACAAAAGGCAACAAGGACACCTCCATTTCCCCTCGTCTAACTTCTCTTCTTTTTTAATGAGTGTCTGCAAGCAATGCCAAGGTACTTCATCACAGTAGCCCTGTTGACTGTATGTTGGGTTGACAAGTAACCGTGGTCACTCCTAGTGAAATTCCCATGGCACACAGGTAATACATATATACTACCTTACCATCTACAGTCTGGAAAACTGATGGGTGTCCTGTGTACCCTACTTTAAACGTACCAGGAAAAAGACCACACTTTATAAAAAGATAAATGCCTGAGACAGGAGTTAATTTCTTGGGTTTTCCTCACCCTTTTCCCAAAGACAACACACACAAAGGTACTGATTCACAAAGGTAACTTACAATTTTGAGTAAGTCCAGCACTGCACATGGCCAACCATTGGTACTGCAACATCCTCCCATAAAAAGTAATGGATGTAGGGACTTAAAAAAAACCTTTAGAAATAAAGTAAAATTGTTTAAAACAATATAAATACATGTATATTAGTGTTAAAGCTAAAGCATATTTATTATTTATCAAATATTTAATAACCTATTATGAATTTAAAAAGAATGCAACAATAAGTGTTTTAATAATCTTACAGTAAATGCTATTATTAATAACGTTTATTGATACATTATTTCTTAAATGTAATTTAGGCTATTACATTTTCATAATATGATTTAATAATAAATATGCACTATTTATATATATTTATATTATTTTAACGTTAATTTAAATGCGTTTATATTATTAACAATTTTCATAATTTAATTTAATTTAACATTATTTCCTATGGGGTTCTATTTTAAGTCCTTACCTCCATTATTTTCTATAAGACGGTGTTTCCGTACCAGTGGATGGCCATGTGTACTGCTGGATTTACTACAAAAGTTGAGGTTACAGCAAAAGTGTAAGTTAATGCAAAAGTTCAGTGAATACCAAAAGTAGTATGTTGTTTAAACATACTACAAAGATGCAGTTTGTGAATTAGACCCAAAGACTCTGTATTAGTAGTAATATTATAGGCTTTTATTAGAATCTAAACAAGTGCAGAACAGAGGCAAGATTATAGGGCCAAATAAAGGTGTGAAGCCAGGGCTGTCTGCGCGTACCCACACTATGTACATGCAGCTTCCCGGACATGCTGCTCCTGAATGCCTTCTTTAATGATCCACAGAGGCCCATCCATATGGGCTGAGGGGCCAAACCTCTCACCTTTTTCCAGGCAAGTGTCTGTCAGGATGAACAAAGACCAGCCTGACAGACACTCTTCTTGTTCAGGCCAGGCATCCAGCAGCTGGACATTCACTAAATACACAGGCTCCTGGCTGCCTGAGCTGAACCTTGCCAGGCTGATTCTTTTACAGGCCTGTGGGCGTGTCCGCCTCAGCCTGGCAAAAGTGCCTTGATGCCCTCCCCTTTGTGATGAGGCGAGGCATCACTGATTGCTTCGGACCTAGGCTCTTCAGTTTAAGCCCGGAAGTGCCCAGGGCTTCGTGTAAATCAGTGACACCTCGTCACCGAGTGGGGTGGGGTCAGCAAATCTCGACTGACTCCATCCTACTCTGTGACCAGTGAGGGACTGCTGTCTTCCATCACTGGATGACCTAAGGTCAGCCAATGAGGGAAGGTAGTAGTCTCAACCCTCCTGTGACTTATGAACCTTTCCCCTTTAAGAGCTGCAGTGAAGGTAAGTTTTATGTGTTTTTTATGTTTGGTGCATGCATGCGTGAATATATGAATGTATGTGCATTTGAGAGTGTGTGTGGTGAATGGGTGTTTGTTTGTGTGTGTGTGTGTGTGTGAATGCATGGGTGTGAGGAAGTGTGTATGTGTGCATGTGTAGCCTCACCGCCAGTCTCCCTGGAAAAGTTACCGGCCCCCCATGGTAAATGATAGCCACAATCTCTGATTTACACTAGCCAACAACTGTGGAATCTTTTTTGCCTCTTACATGAACTCTCACCTTCTCTTGGGAATGGTCTTCATCTGTGCTTGCTTACACTTTCTTTGGCATCACGCTGTTAAGAAACTGCAGAACCTGTACCTTCAAGTCCTTCCTCATGCATGGAGTACCTTGGTTAGCTGTTGGCCAGGTCCAAGCAGAAACTGTTTTAGTGAACTGTGAAGTTCTTCAGGTGTAATGCAAAGATGAGTGTAAAAATCATCTAATTGGCTTTTTGTGCAATTATGCAAAATGTTGCAAAATTATGCATAAGTACACAAAATGCATATCCAACATTCTGCACTATTTTTTAACATGAAATGTTATGCGAGAATGCACTTTGCCCTAAAAATAGTGCCAAAAGTAAAAGCACAGCATACAACAGCTACTTGCGTTCTAGTATTCTGGTGCATTTGCAACAACATTTTACATCAAATGGCGCACTTGTCTAAAGTTTTTACCGCAAATGGCACGCAATGATGCAACATGGCATAATGGCATAATTTGAGGAATTTCATGGAATGTGCGTTGGAAATTGAGTTACTGGTTGAGGAGGGGTGAAACCCTCCTCAAGCCACCACCACAATCTCTGTTGGGGCGAAACACAAGCAAACACAAAATTAGCCTGTGCTTAACACTCTGGTAGCAGCAGTCAGGCTTTACTTAGAGGCAATGTGTAAAGTATTAATGCAGCACTTCAAACAGTAATAAAGTGAGAACACAACACAAGAAAAATCCTACACCTATTTAGAAAACTAGAGTAAAGTTTAATGAATTATTTGAGACAAAAATGACAAAAATCCAATCTGCAGAACCGGAGATATGCAATTTCAAAATGTTAAGTAAAAATAGTGTCTAGAAATAGTGTCTAGAAGCACAAAGCACCAGCTGTGGGTGTCTGGTGGTGCTGGACAGGGACAGAGTTACAAGATCAGGAAAACCATGATGGAGTGTGGGCCGGATACAGGAACCCAGTTGGCCCACTGAACAAAGTACTTTAACTCCTGGTTTGTGGAGTGTTGTGAAAACCTGTGTTGAAGTTGCGCCATACAGCAAAGATTCTGAGGAGCAGCAAGGCTCCTGCATCAGAGTCCTGCATCATCAAGGATGCCATCGACTAGGTATTTGAGATGTGAAGTCCTGCATCGAAGATGTTTTCTGCACCAGCAGTTCCGAAGAAGCTGCAGGGCTGCGATGTGGATTGCTGCATTGCCGTTGAGGATGCTGTAGATGAGGGCCTTGCAAAGTAAGGGCCTGCGTCAAGGATGCGTCATGCAGCAGCAGCTCCGAGAAGACTCTGGGCTACGACGTGAGGTTCAGCACAAGGGATGCATCATGCTGCGATAGTTTTTGATGTGGCTACAAAAAGATGCATTGCGCAGCATTGGTTCTGCTCACAGGACCACAGCTGGCCTGGCAGAGCACCTTCAGCCCACTTCCAAGGGTCCAGGACGAAGGTGGCACCATTTGGGGGCAAAACTCACAGCAGATGCAGTCCAAGTGCTGGGTTCAAGGTGGTTAGAGCCTTTACTGTCCCTGAAGCTTCGGATCAGGAGGCCAGCCACCTTGCCATTGGAATCCTCTGGTGGTCCTGGGATGAAGATGCAGGTCCAGTCCTTTCAGTCAAGCAGCAGCGCAACAGAGTAGCAGCCCTTCTTGCAGAGCAGCACAGCAGTCCTTCCAAGTCTTCCACAGGTTCAGAGGTGTACTGAAGAGTTGGGTCTGAGGGTCCAATAATTAAATCTAGTGCCCACTTTGAAATAGGAGAAGGTTCTGAAGGTTTCCACACTCAGAGGTGCTTGGAATTTCATGTCTCACTTCCTTGGTTCCAGCTTGCCTAGGATCGCAAAACACTAGTGTCAAACCCTTTGTGAGTGTGCTCAGGCAGAGCCTTTGTGATTTGCAAGTTTGGTAGGTAACAGCTCCTCCCCCTCATCAATCAATCAATCTATCAAACATTTATAGAGTGCAGCAAATCACCCGTGAAGGTCTCGAGGCGCTGGAGCTGTTTGCTGCTGCGTGGAGGTTTGATCATTCAAACATCCAGGTCTTTAGTTCTCTTCTGAATTGCTGGAGTGACGGTGCGGTCCTGAGTTGCAGTGGGAGGTTTTTCAAAGCCTTGGCTGCCAGGCGCAAGAAGGCGCATCCTCCTCTGTTGGCTCGACTGATCTGTGGGGTGTCTACGAAGGAGAGGGAAGCTGATCGAATGTATCTGGTCAGTTGGTGGAGGGTCAGGCATTTGTTGATAGATGCTGGTCCTTCGTTGTGAAGGGCCTTGTAGGCGTGGGTCAGCATCTTGAACTGCCATTTCTGTTGAATCGGAAGCCAGGGTGGTTTCTTGAGATGTGGTGTGTGTGGTTCCTTCTGGGGTGGTCGAGTATGAGTCTTGCTGCGGAGTTCTGAATTGTCTGCACTCTCTTCAGGAGGAGTGCAGTGATTCCTACATTGAAAGTGTTTCCGTAGCCCAGTCTGCTGGTGATGAGGTCCTATGTGATGGTGCTTCTGGTGTCTGCCGGGAGACACATGAAGATCTTGTGGAGCATCCGAAGGGTGAGGAAGCAGGAGGATGATACTGTGCTGACTTGCTTCTCCATGGATAGCTTGCTATCCAGGATGATGATGAGGTTGGGGGCGTGGTCTGTTGGGGTGAGGGGGTGCTGAGCTCTGTAGGCCACCATGCATCAGTCCATGGCGAGGTGTTGTTCCCGAAGATGAGGACTTCCACTTTTTCATTGTTGAGTTTGAGACAGTTGTCCTTCTTCCAGTCCGCAACATTCAACATGCATCTGTGGAAGTTAGCTTTAGTGGTGGAGGGATCTTTGGCCAATGACAGGATTAGATGTGTGTCATTGGCATAAGAGATGATTTTGAGTCCATGTGATCTGACGGTGGTGACTAGAGGGGTCATGTAGGTGTTGAAGAGGGTCTGGCTGAGGGACGATCCTTGGGGGACTCAGCAGATGATATTCTTGGGCTCTGAGGTGAACGGTGGGAGGTGGATCCTTTGGGTTCTGCCGGTAAGATATGAGGCGATCCATTTGAGGACATTTCCTTGAATCCCGATGTGGCAGAGTTTGTTGATCAGGATGTGATGGGAGAAGGTGTCAAACGTGGCAGACGGGTCCAGGAGGAGCATGAGGGCTGCTGTTTTGCCACTGTTCAGGAGAATTCTGATATCATCTATGGCTGCGTTCAGGGCTGTCTCGGTGCTGTGGCTAGCTTGAAATCAGGATAGGGAGGGGTCCAGGAGGTTGCGGTCTTCTAGGTGTTGGGTGAGTTGCTGGTTGATTGCTTTCTCAATTAATTTTGCTGTATAGGGAAGCAGAGAGATGGGCCAGAAGTTCTTCAGTTTGTCTGGGTCGGCGGATGTTTTTTTCAGGAGGGGCCTTACTTCACTGTGTTTCTAGTCCTCAAGGAAGGAGGCTGCGGTGATGGAGGTGTCCAGGACTGTCCTGAGCTTTTTGCTTATTGTCTTGCCTCCAAGGTTTAAGATGTGGTGGAGGCATGGGTCTGCGGGCGCTCCTGAATGCACAGAGTTCATGATGGAGATAGTCTCCTGCATGGCGAGGAGTTTCCAATGCATGAGAAGGTGTTTAGGGTTTGTGTACATGGGTGTGAACAGGTTGACGCTTTATGCGGCGGAGGGTTGGTGTTCAAAGTTTTCATAGATAGCCGAGATCTTGTCGTGGAAGAAGTCTGCGAGGTTGCCGCACAGTTCCTGGGAGTGAGTGATGTCCTTCTTGGTGGCTGCGGGATTGGTGAACTCCTTCACGATGACGAAGAGTTCTTTGCTGTGGTTTGCGCTAACTTTGATGAGGTCTGTTGGGGCATTCGTCTTGGTTTCTTTCAGATGGTGGTGGTACTGGTTCAGAGTGGTCCTGAAGGCGATGTGATCTTGTGTCTTTTTGCTGATGCACCACTTCCCTTCAAGTTGTCTGCAGTTGCATTTGGTGAAGTGCAGCTCGGTGAACCAGCTTGCTCTTTTTCTTTGTTCTTTGGTCCTGGCTGTCTTGGCATGGGTGATAGCATCAGCACAGTCTGTGATCCATTGGGAGAAGCTCTTAGCTGCTTATTCAGGGTCATGTGTAGAGTATGGGAGTTGGGAGCGGAGAGTGTCATTCCACAGGTCTTCTGTCACCATTTTCCAGTCTCTTCGTGTGGATCAGGGGGGCACAGTGCCGGGGTGGGTGGGTCCTGAGATGGTGAAGTGTACGCTGTGGTTGTCCAACCAGGAGAGTGGTGTGGTGCGGATATACCTGACTCTGCCGCTGGATGGGAAGATGGGCTTGAGGGTATGTGTCCTGCAATGTGGGTAGGGTCGGTGATGATCTGCGTAAGTCCGATGTTGCTCATGCTTTCCTGGAAGTCAGTGGAGTTGGTTTCGCTGGGGTCATTGAGGTGGAAGTTGAGGTCACCTAGTAGGATGTAGTGCTCTGACTCAATTGCCAATGGGGCAATGAGTTCTGGGATGGCACTGAAGAAGCTGGGGTGTGTTCCTGGTGGTCTGTAGGCAAGGGTACCTCTGATGGTGCTTTTTCCTTCTGTGTGAAGTTGGAAGTTGAGGTTTTCCATTACTGGTGATGGATCGTCAGGGATGTCGTGCAGCGGATGGTGTCCTTGCAAATGATGGCTATACCGCCTCCATGCTTGCTAGTTTGGTCCTGGTGTGTTGTAAACATATGTTGAGTAAGATGCACTGGAGTTGTGACGTGGTGGTCTCGGTTGATGTAACGGGTGCAGCCTTGTTTGTGGTGTCACTGGTGTCGTTGACTGCTTCGGTGCTGAAGGCAAGGTGGCAGTGTCAGCAGAAGAACGGTCCTCTGGTGGTGAGCAGGGATGTGCGTCCTGGGTCCAGGGCTCAGGGGTCAGTGGTGGTGTATCGTCGTGGGGTGGAAGGGCTAGGGGTCCTGGCAATGGGTGTGGTCCAAGCACAGATGGGCGCAGACGTACTTGCCTTTGGCATGCCATAGGCATGCCAGCAGGACGGCCATGCTGCGGCCTCCATTAATTCACAGATGGCCTATCCTGCCAACAAATGTGCTTATTTGTCTCACTGTCTGGAAGCAATACACAAAGACCAATGGCCAGCTACACCCATTCATTTGACCGAGGATACAGGCAGCAGACTCGAAATGGTTAGGACAGGAAAATTCCGCCTGGGTGTGAAATTCCTCCCCCCACGCGGAGTTTGCTGAGTTTTCCCACGCCGTGCTCCGCGTAGCATGCGGCGTTCCAAAAAAACTTAGCTGAGCAGATTTTGTTCCCCACTTGTGCTCACCAACGTTAAGTTGGTGAGCGAGGAATATCTTACTCCAGACCACCTCCTAGTGAGATTTCTCAATGCGGCGGTCGTGGATAGTCACGACCGCTCACATTGAGAAACCTTCCGTTCCGAACATCTACTCGAGTGGCAGAAAGAAGCAGCACTCTCTAGCGCTGCTCATGGTGCCATTCATGCTGATTTTACAGTGTGGGACAAACACCCGGTGCTAAAAATCTGCGTGAACGGCACGACATAAAGCACTCCACTGCTTGTGGAACTCCAGGAAGTGCAGCAGAGTTTTTGGGTCACTTCGCGGAATTCCGCTAATGCCCAGGCCTAAAGGAAATGGCAACTTTTTAAAAGGAGCATTTTCAGAATTAAGTTAATGTTAGAAATGGGGGTCTCTAGTTGGCAATGACTGGCCACTGTCCAAGTAGGGACCCTTCTTCCTAAGTCAGAGTGAGAGGGCTACCCTCTTTAATACCCCTGCTCAACCCTGTGGTAACGTAGCACGAGCAGGTAGGCTTATCTCAGAGGCAGGGTGTGAAGCATTTATGACCATACACAGTAACACAGTGAGGAACACTACAAAGGGACACCACACAAGTAGTTATTAAAAAAATAAGTATCTTTATATAAAGGCAGATTTATCACAAGACCAATAACTGTAAAAGCCACAATACTGTCAAAAATAGGATAGCTGTTGAAGGGCTGTCAAAAATAGTTCAAAGGTTGCAAATATAAGGTTCGAGTTCAAAGCAGTGGTCTCTGCGACCCTTTCTTTCACAAAGTACCTGGGTTTAGTAGCAAAACCAACAAAGTGTCGCAAACAAGCTGTAGCGATGATTCTCGGCACGAGAGGCCGGCGATGCGTTGAAATCCTTGCCGCAAGGGAGGATGATGCGCCGATCTGCGGGATGCGTGCGGAGACGATGCGACAACTTCTGCACGCTGGACCGCCGATGCGATGACTTTCTGGCCACGTGGGAGAAGTCGATGCGGTGATCCTGTTGCGCTGTGCGATCGTGTTGCGATGCGAAGACAAGACGCTCCGCGAGGGAGCGACGAAATTCGGTGCGATGCGATCAAAGTGGCGAACGCACGGCGTCCGCACTGCGATGTCTCGAAGCGATGATTTCTTTCAGGGTTGCGAGTGCGCGGCGACAGCAGCGCGATGATCTTTCCAGCGCGTCTCGGCTGCAGCGGCTCGCAAAGGGGCGTCAGCGATGGTTTCGGGTTGCGGGCCCTCGGCGGCAGTAGCGCGATGATTTTCCCAGCGCTCTCGACTGCAGCGGCCCGCAAAGATGCGTTAGCGTAGATTTCTTACCCTCTTTTCTCTGATGCAGACTAGAGGCCCTGGAACTCACAGGAGACTCCTCAGCAGATAGCAGTCCTCGCAGGGAGGAAGCAGGAGGTTGGTGGTGGAGTCTGATGTGCCTGAGACTCCAGCAGGAGGCTAGCTCTTTTCCTAGCCCTTGGGTAATTGCTGTACAAAAATAAAAGTTCTCTCAAGAGTTCCTTTTCCTCTTCTTCAAGGTCCAGTGGTCACTGCTGCAGGCCAGTGCAAGAAACAACACACAAGCACAGGGACAGTCACTTCCTGCAGATTCCTCCAGTGGCACGGACAGAGTTTCCTCTCCAGATCCAAAAGCAATACAAAAATAGGGGTTTGAGCACAGATATTTATACCCCAAAAACCTTTGATCCTTGAAGCTACCAGTCCCTGAACCTAGCCAGAACCAGTTCTTGCTCAGGCCTGGAGCACTTTGTTTACCAGGCTGCATCCTTCCTTTCAGAAAGAGGGGGTCTGCTAGCAGACACACAGTGGGAGGTGGAGCCAGCATTCACCTTGCCAGGCACAGCCCTATTCAGATCAAAGAGCCACCCCTCCCCACACTCTAAATGCAGATCTCTCTATTCCACCCAGGTCTGACTCAGCCTGTCCTGCCCCTCTAAAACCAGACAGCCAATACACATAACGGCAGAGCACACTGGAAGGCTTAGGCAAGAAAATACCTACTTTCAAAAGTGGTATTTTCAAACACAGAATATAAAAATAAACTTCACTAAAAGGTGTATTTTAATATTCTGAGCTCAGGCATATCGAAATTCGTTTTTCTACCATGTTCCTGGGGTCAGTTAGGACTATAGCATGTAATAGTCAAAATGCCCATTCTAGCCTATGAGGAACAGGTAGCCTTACAGTAGTGAAAAACGAAATGGTGCATAATTCACTACCAGGACATGCTACACACACCAAGGCATGTCCTGCCTTACACATACAAGGCACCCTACCATAGGGGTGACTTACAGGATGCTAAGGGAAGGTTCAGGGGCTGGGAAGTGAGTGCACTTCACAGCCAAGATGGCAGTTCTGGACTGCACACACACACTGCAGTGGCAGGTCTGAGACACACTTTACAAGCTGCTTCTGTGGGTGGCACACATCAGTGCTGCAGGCCCACTAGCAGCATTTGGTTTACCAGCCCTGGGCACACATAGGCCACACTACTAGGGACTAACAGGTAAACCAAATAAGCCAATCAGGGATATACCAATTCACATAGACATATTTATACAGGGAGCATTCGCGCTGTGACACTGAATGGCAGTGGCACAGCGCCCAGAGCATCTAACACCAGTAAAACAGAGGAGACAACAGCAAAAATGGAAGGGAGACCCACGCCAATGGTGCCAGGTCCAACACACGTCCCCTCCAGCTGAAATGTGGGGAGAACTACCCATCCCCTTGGAAGTTCTCATCGCTAAGGCGGAAAAATCTGGACAGACCATCAGCATTGGTGTGTTCTGTACCAGGGCGGTGTTCCACCGTGAAGTCCATACCCTGTAGGAAATGGACCACCTCAACAACTTGGGATTCTCACCCTCATCTGCATCAGCCATCTGAGGGGCCTGTGGTCTGTCTGAACCCGGAAGTGAGTCCCAAACAGGTATGGTCTCAGCTTCTTCAGTGCCCAGACCACAGCAAATGCCTCACGCTCAATTGCACTCCACCTCTGTTCCCGTGGAAGTAACCTCCTACTGATGAAGGCTACAGGTTGGTCTAGTCCCTCCTCATTTATCTGTGACAGAACGGCCCCCACCCCATGCTCTGAAGCGTCTGTCTGGACAACAAATTCCTTAGCAAAATTGGGCGCCTGGAGTACGGGTGCTGTACACATAGCAGTTTTGAGGGCATCAAAGGCTTTCTGACAGGTGTCAGTCCAGTTCACAATCTTTGGCCGCTTCTGAAGTCAGCTCAGTCAAGGGTGCAACAATGTTGCCATACCCCTTGACAAACCTCCTGTAATAACCCGTGAGTCCTAAGAAGGCCCTCACCTGGGTCTGGGTCCTTGGGGGCTCCCAAGCCAGGATGGTTTCAATCTTGGGCTGCAGGGGCGCCACCTGGCCGCTCCCACCTGGTGTCCCAAGCACACCACAGAACCCTGCCCAATCTGGCACTTACTGGCCTTGATTGTGAGGCCTGCTCTGCGCAGCGCCATCAACACTTCCCAGAGGTGGCGCAAGTGGTCCTCCCAGGAGGAACTAAACACTGCAATGTCATCCAGGTAGGCGGCACTGAAAGCCTCCAGCCCCACCAACACCTGGTTGACCAATCTCTGGAAGGTGACAGGGGCATTCTTCATCCCAAAGGGCATCACACGGAACTGGTAGTGCCCATCTGGTGTGGAGAATGCTGACCTCTCCTTTGCCCCATCAGTTAAGGCGATCTGCCAGTACCCAGACGTCAGATCAAACGTGCTGAGGTGCCGGGCAGCCCCTAACCGGTCTATGAGCTCATCAGCTCTGGGGATGGGGTGCGCGTCGGTCTTGGTGACCGAATTGAGACCTCGGTAGTCCACACAGAACCTAAGTTCAGGAGTGGCACCAGGCGTCGCAGCTTTTGGTACCAAGACCACGGGGCTGGACCAGGGGCTGCTAGAGGACTCAATCACCCCTAGGGCGAACATTTTGGAGACCTCCTCCTTAATGCAAGCCCTGACCCTGTCAGTTACCCTGTAAGCCTTGTGCTTGACAGGAGAACTGTCCCCGGTATCCACCTCATGGACGCACCAATCAGTGACACCAGGTACCAGGGAGAACAAATCAGAAAATTGCCCCAACAGGTGGTGACAATCTCTCTGCTGCTCAGGGGTCAGTGTGGTGGAGAGGATCACACCCTCCACTGACCCATCCTTCTCTTCTGCACACAGGAGGTCAGGGAGAGGCTCACTCTCCTCCTCAACCCCATCATCTGTGGCAAGAAGCATGCCCACTTCAGACCTCTCAAAGTGGGGCTTTAGGCGGTTCACATGCAGGACCCGCAAGGGGTTCCTGGGAGACTGAAAGTCCACCAAGTAGGTAACTGGACTTTTGCGCTCCACCACCTCAAAGGGACCGGTCCACTTATCTTGGAGCGCACAAGGCTCCACTGGGGCCAGTACCCAAACCTTCTGACCAGGTTGAAATTCGACCAGAGTGGCATTCTGGTCGTGCCAACGTTTCATTTCTTCTTGGCTGGCTTCCAGATTTGCCTCAGCAATTTTTCTGAAACGCCGAGTCTGGTTCCTGAAGGCCAACATGTAGCTAAATACATCTTGGGAGGTTTCCTGGGAGATTGCTCCCAGCCTTCCTTGACCAGACTCAGAGGTCCTCTAACCGGTTGGCCATAGAGGAGTTCAAAGGGACTGAACCCTAAGGACTTCTGTGGCACCTCCCGGTAGGCAAACAACAGGCATGGCAAGAAGACGTCCCACTTACGCCTCAGGGGCTCTTCTAGGCCCATGATCATGCCCTTCAAGGTCCGGTTGAACCTTTCAACCAGACCATTACCTTGGGGGTGGTAAGGAGTGGTGAACTTATACGTTACCCCACACTCCTTCCACAGAGACTTCATGTACTGGGAGATGAAGTTGGTCCCCCTGTCAGATACCACCTCTCTGGGGAATCCCACACGGGAGAAAATCCCCATCAGTGCACGTCCCACCACGGGGGCAGTCACTGTCCTGAGCGGGATGGCTTCAGGGTACCGGGTGGCATGGTCCACCAAGACCAGGATGAACCTGTTGCCCATGGCTGTCTTGGGGTCCAGAGGCCCCACAATGTCAATGCCCACTCGCTCGAATGGGGTACTCACAACTGGAAAGGGCTGGAGTGGGGCCTTGATCTTCCCCCACTCTTCCCACTTGCCTGGCAAGTCTCACAGGTCCTGCAATGGGAGTCTGAACTCTTGTGCATCTGGGGCCAATAAAAGTGGGCGGCCAGCCTCTCAAAGGTCTTGGTCTGCCCCAGATGTCCTGCCAATGGAATGTCATGAGCCAACCCCAGTAGGAAGGTTCTGAAGCACTCGGGTACCACCAGCACACGGGCTGACCCTGGCTCAGCAACCTTAGGCTCACTATACAGGAGACTGTTCTCCCAATAAATCAGATGTGAACCAGACATGTCACCTTCTGCCTGGGCTGCAGCCTGTCGCCGCATACCCTCAAGAGAGGGGCAAACTCTCTGCTGCTCACAAAATTCCTCCCTGGTGGGTCCCCCTTCCTGCTGCCAATGGGTCAGCTCAGGCAGGTCCCCCAGTTCGGTGATCTGCTCCCCGGTAGGCTCCAGGGCATCCCCTCAGGGTCTGCTCCTTCCTGGGCCGTGGGAACCAACGGGGCCGGCTTCCCGCGCCCCTGCCCCTTCTCTCTAAGGCAGGGATCTGGGCCCTACTCTCAGGCTCCAGATCCTTTTCAACACCCTCCTTGGCTGCCATGGACCGAGTGGTAGCACACGCCCACTCAGGCAGACCCAACATCTCTAAGTGAGCCTTCCTCTCCACCGTAGCCCACGGGGAGTCCTCTAAATCATTGCCCAGCAGACAGTCTACAGGCATGGCGGGCCTCACAGCTACCTGAAGAGTTCCTGAGACCCCCCCATTCAAAGGGAACCTGAGCCACCTCACATTGGCTCTCTGAGTTGTCTGCGGACACTACTGGGTAGAATGCATGGGGGACAACCTGCTCTTTGGACACCAACCGGGAGCTGACAGCAGTTACACTGGCCCCTGTGTCTCTTAGAACCTCCACCCTATGGCCATTGATGGTCACCCACTGCCTGTATTTTTTAGTGTTAGCAGGCAGTGCAGGCTTGGGGACCATCTCAAAGTCCCCTAATGAGACAAGGGTCAATTCTACGGGATCCCACCCCTCTTGGGCACCCATCTCCTCCTCTCCCAGGGCTACACTAGCAATCTGGCGGGGTGGTGCACGGGGTGCACTGGCCCCCTTTGGGGGCACTGGGGATCAAAATATCTGTGGCCCACTTGACCACAGTTGTAACACGTGGGGGCCCCCTGGGAACAGGCCTACCTGTTGGGGGCCCGGTCCTCCTTTCTTGGGGGGCTGGGACACCACTGCTTGGTTCCCTGGGGATTACTTTGGGGCCCTCTGTGGAACTCCCTCTGTTGACCCTTGTCCCCCACTCCTCTGCTGGGGACCCTGCACACCTTTGGCGACGTCTCCACTGGACCCTTGCGGACCCGGGTGCTCACCCAGCGGTCCGCTTCCTCAGCAAGCTTTCTAGGGTTAGTCAGCTTGCAATCAATTAGGTGCTGGCGTAGCTCAGGAAAACAATTACTAGATAAATGCTCCCATGCAATCAAATCATAAAACTGTGCAAAAGTTTCTACTTTGCTACCTTTTACCCAGCGTTCCATGGCTCTGCAAAAAAAGGACACATATTCAACCCACGTGGTAGCCTCTAGCTTCTTACAGACCCTAAACCTCTGTCTCTACATCTCAGGGGTCAAACCATAGCGGGTCATCAACGCTTCCTTCATGTGGGCATAAACCATCCTACTTTCTGGGGGCAGGTCCAACAAGGTATCCCTCCCCTCACTCACAAAGCGTCCCCACAACCCCGCTCCCCAATCCTTCTCAGGGACCCGGTGGGACACCATGTCTAATTCATAAGCGGCAAACCATTGCCCAATATCTTCACTTTTGTGGAAATCTTTAATAACCTCCTTGGGTATATACACCCTACTCTCAGGGTGCACTACAGGTACGCTGCCACCAGAGGGGGAGATTTCCATGCTCTTAGCTTTAATCTCCAACTCCCTCAATACTCTCTCATGCTCAAGCTTCATCCTCATAATCTCAATTTCTAACTTCTTGTTCTCTAGGTCCCGGTGACCATCCATTTTAAGCTTAGCCATCTCCATATTATGCCGCCTATCTCTCTCCCTGTCCTCCAGCTCTTCTGGGGACAGACCCTTAGCGGACACACTAGAGCCCGGGTTGGAAAGGGCTGGATCTCCTACTAAGTCTACTACATCGCCCTGCTGCTCTCCTCCCTCCACAAGCTCTCCTAGATCCTTAGGGGCATCCCTGGCTTCTAGCCAGGCCTTCAGCGCCTTGTAATACTCCTCCCTTCTAGTAAGACCTGTGATAGGGACTGTGAATTGCTTGCAAAAATATTTGAGCTGCTTGGCATTGTAGGTTTCTATTTTCTCTTCTTCCCAGGCGAGATCTTCTGAGGCATTGGATCTGGGCTTGCCCATTGTAGAAATAACTGGCAATATCAATAAAGGACAGAAGAAAACTTCTCAAAAAATGTAAGCGGGTGAAAAATCACCGGCAATATCAATCACAATATAGGATCCTAAAAACTCTCAGAAATGTGCGTGGGTGAAAAATCACCAGCAATATCAATCACAATAGCGGATCAAAAACTTTCAATAAATGGGCGCGGGTGAAAAATCACCGGCAATATCAATCACAATATAGGATCCCAAAAACTCTCAGAAATGTGCGTGGGTGAAAAATCACCGGCAATATCAATCACAATATAGGAGCAAAAAAAATTCTCAAAAAAAATGTATGCGGTACGTTATGGTCTGCACTCACTAGTAGTGTACACTATAATTACTGTATGCGATCATAAATGCAAGTCCAGATCCTCACCGCTGACCACCAATGTTAGAAATGGGGGTCTCTAGTTGGCAATGGCTGGCCACTGTCCAAGTAGGGACCCTTCTTCCTAAGTCAGAGTGAGAGGGCTACCCTCTTTAATACCCCTGCTCAACCCTGTGGTAACGTAGCACGAGCAGGTAGGCTTATCTCAGAGGCAGGGTGTGAAGCATTTATGACCATACACAGTAACACAGTGAGGAACACTACAAAGGGACACCACACAAGTAGTTATTAAAAAAATAAGTATCTTTATATAAAGGCAGATTTATCACAAGACCAATAACTGTAAAAGCCACAATACTGTCAAAAATAGGATAGCTGTTGAAGGGCTGTCAAAAATAGTTCAAAGGTTGCAAAAATAAGGTTCGAGTTCAAAGCAGTGGTCTCTGCGACCCTTTCTTTCACAAAGTACCTGGGTTTAGTAGCAAAACCAACAAAGTGTCGCAAACAAGCTGTAGCGATGATTCTCGGCACGCGAGGCCGGCGATGCGTTGAAATCCTTGCCGCAAGGGAGGATGATGCGCCGATCTGCGGGATGTGTACGGAGACGATGCGACAACTTCTGCACACTGGACCGCCGATGCGATGACTTTCTTGCCGCGTGGGAGAAGTCGATGCGGTGATCCTGTTGCGCTGTGCGATCGTGTTGCGATGCAAAGACAAGACGCTCCGCGAGGGAGCGACGAAATTCGGTGCGATGCGATCAAAGTGGCGAACGCACGGCGTCCGCACTGCGATGTCTCGAAGCGATGATTTCTTTCAGGGTTGCGAGTGCGCGGCGACAGCAGCGCGATGATCTTTCCAGCGCGTCTCGGCTGCAGCGGCTCGCAAAGGGGCGTCAGCGATGGTTTCGGGTTGCGGGCCCTCGGCGGCAGTAGCGCGATTATTTTCCCAGCGCTCTCGACTGCAGCGGCCCGCAAAGATGCGTTAGAGTCGATTTCTTACCCTCTTTTCTCTGATGCAGACTAGAGGCCCTGGAACTCACAGGAGACTCCTCAGCAGATAGCAGTCCTCGCAGGGAGGAAGCAGGAGGTTGGTGGTGGAGTCTGATGTGCCTGAGACTCCAGCAGGAGGCTAGCTCTTTTCCTAGCCCTTGGGTAATTGCTGTTCAAAAATAAAAGTTATCTCAAGAGTTCCTTTTCCTCTTCTTCAAGGTCCAGTGGTCACTGCTGCAGGCCAGTGCAAGAAACAACACACAAGCACAGGGACAGTCACTTCCTGCAGATTCCTCCAGTGGCACGGACAAAGTTTCCTCTCCAGATCCAAAAGCAATACAAAAATAGGGGGTTTGAGCACAGATATTTATACCCCAAAAACCTTTGATCCTTGAAGCTACCAGTCCCTGAACCTAGCCAGAACCAGTTCTGCTCAGGCCTGGAGCACTTTGTTTACCAGGCTGCATCCTTCCTTTCAGAAAGAGGGGGTCTGCTAGCAGACACACAGTGGGAGGTGGAGCCAGCATTCACCTTGCCAGGCACAGCCCTATTCAGATCAAAGAGCCACCCCTCCCCACACTCTAAATGCAGATCTCTCTATTCCACCCAGGTCTGACTCAGCCTGTCCTGCCCCTCTAAAACCAGACAGCCAATACACATAACGGCAGAGCACACTGGAAGGCTTAGGCAAGAAAATACCTACTTTCTAAAAGTGGTATTTTCAAACACAGAATATAAAAATAAACTTCACTAAACGGTGTATTTTAATATTCTGAGCTCAGGCATACTAAATTCGTTTTTCTACCACGTTCCTGGGGTCAGTTAGGACTATAGCATGTAATAGTCAAACTGCCCATTCTAGCCTATGAGGAACAGGTAGCCTTACAGTAGTGAAAAACGAAATGGTGCATAATTCACTACCAGGACATGCTACACACACCAAGGCATGTCCTGCCTTACACATACAAGGCACCCTACCATAGGGGTGACTTACAGGATGCTAAGGGAAGGTTCAGGGGCTGGGAAGTGAGTGCACTTCACAGCCAAGATGGCAGTTCTGGACTGCACACAGACACTGCAGTGGCAGGTCTGAGACACACTTTACAAGCTGCTTCTGTGGGTGGCACACATCAGTGCTGCAGGCCCACCAGCAGCATTTGGTTTACCAGCCCTGGGCACACATAGGCCACACTACTAGGGACTAACAGGTAAACCAAATAAGCCAATCAGGGATATACCAATTCACATAGACATATTTATACAGGGAGCATTCGCGCTGTGACACTGAATGGCAGTGGCACAGCGCCCAGAGCATCTAACACCAGTAAAACAGAGGAGACAACAGCGAAAAATGGAAGGGAGACCCACACCAATGGTGCCAGGTCCAACAGTTAAAATTCGACTTTACCATTGAAGAGTGTTTAAAATTACCATTCATTAGACATCAAACTCAACATTCCTACCTGCTCCCAATTGAAAGTTATTATGTATTAAATGGAATAAGTTAACCCAATCTTATCCTATGGGAGAGGTAGGCCTCACAGTAGTGTAAAACACATTTCAGAGTTTTTCACTAGCAGGACATTTTAAATCTTAAAAATACATGTACAACTTTTTACAAACACAGCGCCCTTCCCTCTGGGCTGTTTAGGTATCCCTACGGGGGAATAAAAAGGGAGACTGCAGCCTGGAGGGAGGTTTATCTTGCCAGGTCGAATTGGCAGTTTACAACTGCGCACACACAGGCTGCAGTGGCAGGCCTGAGTCATGCTTAAAAGCCTACTTAAGTGGGTGACACAATTAGTTGTGCAGATCCACTAGAGAACTTAATTTACAGGCCCTGGGTACACGTAGTACCACTTTACTAGGGACTTACAAGTAAATTAAATATGCCAATTGGGTGTAAGCCAATTTTGCCATGTTTAAAGGAGAGAGCACAAGCACTTTAGCACGTATTAGCAGTGGTAAAGGGCGGAGAATCCTAAAAACTAACAAAAATAGATTCAGAAAACAGTAAGGTGAAGGTAAAAAGTGTGGGTATGACCCTGCAGAAAAAGGCAAGTTCAACAAAGTGTAACGCCAAATTCCTAAAATTATGTGAATTACATTAACCCAATTTAAATTTTGCCAGGCTTGGTAAGACCTACCCACCTTCTTATTAACATATTTATAAACCTCCAGGGTAAGTCCTAATGGATGTGGGAGTAAGCTTCCAGAATTATGCTGATAACACTTAGGTAGTATTCAATGCTATTGTGCAACCCACAAGCGGATAACAAGTTAGTTATGGAATCTTTCCCCAGTATCTGGGACTGGGCGTATACCAATGGCTTATATCAGAATGCTTCTAAAACAGAATTCCATCTTGTAGTAGCAACCACTAGCTCAACAGTCAGAGTGTGGGCTAGCTTTTGTGTAAGAAATAATGTTATCAAAGTTAAAAAGAAGTTTAGGATGGTCCTTGGTTTGTGGTCTGGTGATACCATTCCATAGACTATCAGGTGAATGCTGTTTTCTGAAACTATCACTTGATGCTGCTGCAAAACACGTTCTACCTACTAAAATAGCAGGATCATGCTATCATTGCTAGGAGTATAAGTGACAAATAGAATATTGGTACTCACTATTGGCAGGAACTTCTAAAGCAAATGTTGATGAACTGAAAGTACTTCAGAATTCGGATGCGTGAGTTGTGTCCAAGCTGCAAAAATCAGTGCACACCATGCCTTTTTCTGAGGAAAAAGAGTCCCCCTTAAGATCTCACATTTTTTAAGTCTTGTCCAACATGCCTTTTTTGATCGACTCCTGCTTATGTCCCCAACATGCGTACAGAAAAAAGCGGAAGGAAGTGTTCTTGCTGTAGCTGCATGTGCTGAATGGAGTGCTTTGTCTGAAACTGCCAGACATACGAATTTGTTTCTAACATTCAGAAAAAAAATCTAAAATACCTTTATTTTAGTGACTATGCAGAACTCTCTAGTTCCTCGATGCCCCTCCTTGGATTTAATACTACTACTACTACTACTACTACTACTACTACTACTACTACTACTACTACTAATAATAATAATAATCATTATCATCACCATCATAATAATAATAATTACTATTGTTATTATTATTATTATTATTATTTGTATTATTATTATTGTTGTTGGTTGGTTGCTGTTTTTGTTGTTGCTAGTATTATTATTATTATTAAAATAGATTTGCTATAGACTCATTTACATAATAAACTGAATGTTTTCCCTGGTTTCAGAGAATATTGTCCCCCGATTAGTCCAGTCTCTAGATTTTTATTTTCCAGAATTAAAACATCTGGATATCAGTCTCTCACTTGATTTTCAGTACAAAGACTACTTCCTGATATCCCCATAGAGAGAAATTTCCATGGGATCTTGATGCTTGCCTCTGCATCTGCAACCCTCTGTCTCTTGAGGTTCGCGGCTCACTATAAGCTTCTCTGTCTGGTGCCAGTGGGCTGCAGGCAGAAAACTGCCAAGGATGCGATCCGCTCCAGCTGCTTGGCTTGTCCTTGATAAAACACAATGGTTGATCTACACGGTGCTGCTCAACCTAGTGGACCAGGGTATTCACAGCATCAGTTGAGAATAGTGCAGTGAGGAACTGTCTCTTGTTCTGGACCATTGTAATGAACCAGCATAGTAACCAGTGGCGGCCAGTGCAGGTAAGCGCGGTCGGGCGAGGGGCGTGGTGGGGGCAGGGCGCAGCGGTGAAAGTGACAGACAACGGGATAGTGAAAATAAAATAAATAAATAAATAAAACCACTTACCTTGCGCTCGCTTTATCGTCGAGTCGGCGATGAGGCGAGTACAAGGTAAGTGGTTTTATTTATTTATTTATGTTACTTTAACTATCCCGTCATTTGTCCCTTTCACCTCCCCACCCCCGCCCCACCCAACCACGCTTACCTGCACGGGCCGCCACTGATAACGGGGACAACCTATACGAGTATCATGGAGAGAACACCACTTCAAATGCACTACTCCTACTCCCAGTGGAGTGTGCACAAGGGAAGGCTCCCTCCTTTGTCAGCCTGAGCCATGCTTGCAACGCCATCCTCAGTGATCTACTTCTACATTTTCCTCCTTATCACGTGCTTTCCCTGATTACCTCACACAGGGCAGGGACTCTCTGGTGCTTATTTACAAGCCTCTTGCTTCGCCGGTGCATTACTTCACGCACCACAGCGCAAGGGGCTTGTAAATAAGTACCTCTGCCTTGGATAGGTTTTAGCGTTGTATGGTGCACATAAATCAGCTGCTTTTGCTTGTGCTTTAGCAGCTCATTGTCTGTGAGACACGCTGGTGTTTCTATGGCTGAACTTTGTTTCTGTATGAGAGGAAAGTTTTCTCAACTGTTATTTTCTATGCTGAATGTTTTCAGTGAATAGCGGCGAAACACAAAATTATGCCCACCCGTTCCATCCCCCACCCCACCCCCCAGAAGAATGTTTTGAGGGGCTCTGAGTCTCCTAAACATCACAGGTATTCATTGGCCTTGGGATGGACGGAGGCCCACCTGCACTGCGGGGGCTTCAGGGGCCCACCTTATGCCCCTGAGTGAAGTGTGCATTGCTGTTGTCCTTGCTCTGCTTTTCACTGAAACTTAATTTCACCATTGCACTGCACAAAAGAAAAAAAGATTGACATTTTGCCAACTTTTTTTTTTTAACTAATAGGACCGGGTGTGTCATGTGTAGTTAATCTTAAAATATTTACTGGTGCATGCTCAGTACAAACATTTCTATGTAGAATAGCCACCGGGCCTCATTTAGGGCCTCATTTTTGAGGTTTTGCCATAGGGCAGTGCCGCATGCCTTCCTGCAGCGCTGCTGTACGGCAAAAGAAAAGGGCATGAATGCACTGTATCAACCGCATTCCTGTCCTTTTCCCCTGTGCCGGCGCACAGTGGGCTGCCGTGCGCCAACGCAGGCACCTTCACACCATGGTGCAAGGGTGCCTGGTTTGCAGGGATGATTATTTTCGTGCAGAAAGGGAAATCTTCTTGCACAAAAACAATCACAAGAGGCTTTTTCCTCTTTCTATGTGTGCTGCACATAGAAAAAAAAAAAACGAGGAGAAGTAAAGATATTTCTCCTCGTTGTGCCCCCCAGGCATACGTTTTTGGTGCTGCCTCAGAGTTACGATTTCTCGTAAATCTGAGGCAGTGTCAAAAAACCATGGATGTTGCTTGGAAGGCCCCCAGCAACACCCATCGCACGCCCCTTTAACACAGAACACTACGTTAAAGGGTACAATATTTACGAGGCAACATTAAGCCAAAAAAAAAAGTGGCTTATTTCTACTTCGTAAATATGGAGCGAGCTCCTGCACCATGGAACGTCACGGCGGAAGGGGCCTCATAAATGAGGCCCTTAGAGTTCTGCGGACCTGTTACTCTGTCACAAAAATGACGGATATCCTGTCCGCCGTAGTACAAGTGCTATGGGATGTAATGCACATGTAATATGGCGGACGGCATATCCTTCACATTTGTGACAAGTAACTCCTTCGTCGAACTCTAAATTAGGCCCTAAAACTGTGCATTATTGTGAAAAGCTACTTTACATTGTGTTTTTGGCACCATAGTAGATGAAATTCAATTATATTTGCTTGTCTGTTTCTTTATGGATGTTTAACGACTTTTGACACATTTTATTGGAGAATAAGTACTTTGCCAAAATCATTAAATATCATTTATAAAAGAACGCTAATCACGATTTAGAAGTAGGAGCAAATTGTATACTACTGTGTTGATATATATGTTTTCGTAGTTGCCCTTCCATAACATGGATTTTGAAACAATTGATTAACTCTAAATTAAAGAAAAATACAAGTCGTGCTCTTGAAAAGCACATGCTGGCATCTAATTCTGCCCAACTCTGCATGCAATCTCATAAAACTACACTATCTGGGACTAAAATAAGACTTTAAAATCTCCTTTAAATGCTTTGCCAACTGTGGAGATAAACTATGGGTATGTCTGATATCATTTGACTTTATTGGAGCATCATAGTGACAGATCTATCACACTTAACGCTCAACTCAGAAGTTTAGTTGAAGGAACTGTTCATCAGAGATGCGGATCCACTGTCTTCAGACAAAAAAACTTCAGGAAATAGTTATTTCATCAGCTCCTCCTTGACGACAATTACGTGGTGCTTATGAATCAAAAAGAATGAGTTTGTATCCCTCGGTTCATCCAATTTTAATATGCAGTCTGTTTAGTTGGACAGATCATAAAAATTTCATCAACGTTCAAATTAATTCCTGAAAAAAATATATCTTAAAGTGGGAATAGGAGATCACGCAATATGAAGGAAATACGAAACTCACAGACTGTGTTGTTATGAAAGATTGGGCAAATAAATATTTGCAAATAAGGTAAGTTATTTTTGGAGAAATGCTAATACTAATGTTACGACTGCTACTATTACTAGTACTACTACTATTATTTTTTTTTTATTATTTCTATTTATTTTCAAATGACACAAGGTCTCAAACACAGGTCAACAGTATGAAACAAATGCAGCAGTGATGGATATTCCCCCTCTCCTTTTCCCACCACCAGTGTCAGACTAGCCGTAATGGGCACTGGGTGTTTCCCCGATGGGCCGCCAGGCTGGGGGCTGGTTTTGAACCCCTGGGGGCCGTTTTTGTTACCAGGGGCCGGTTTTGCAGCATAACTGCAATATCGGCCACATGTAAAAAAGAAAGCTGCTGCAGTGTTTTCCACGCCCCCCCCTGCGGCCGGTCCCACGCAATTGCCAGAGCTGATTTGCGTTCCTAGCCCTGCCCTGCCCACCACCCTTCTCATACTGCCTACATTATGACCATCAGATTGTTTCTGAGTCACCCTCAAATTTTAAATGTCCACGGAGTGGGTTTTATCTCTCATATCCTCTGTTCCTATTTCTTGACAGTCTTCCGTACTGCCCATCCTAACTCATTGCTGACCAGCCATCTCCTGATCTCCATATGCCTTTACCATCCCGTATCCCATTCACCTCATATATTGTCAGATCAGGAACATCCTATGCCTTCATCCACCATCTTTTTCCTTACTCTACACAGCTTCATACCCAGTTCCCAGTCATGCAGTTTTGGACCTATTTTGCTGCCCCATATCTGGGCCATTTTCTTTCTTTGCCACTATGTACCCCAAGTTAATCAATAGTTTGTTGTAGGATAACACTCCAGAGTTATTCCATACGCCCAGTAATGTTAGGGTGGTAGTCGCCTCTGTAGTCATTCTCATGGCCTACTCTAGTCTGTGGGTTACACTCCTCCAGAAGGGTTGTAGTTTGGGACATTCATAACATATGGAGGAAGGTGTCAGAGACATCGATCATCTGTAGCTCTACCCATTTTGTATAATAAATTTTGAGTGTAGTGTATCCTGTGTAGGACTTTCGAATGATTTAGACAGAAACCTGCCTTTATTGCAACCACCCTTGGGAATTGGAACGTGTCACTCCAGTCCTCATCCTCCAACTCCTCTATATCTCTCTGACAGTGGGCCTTCCATCATTCAATTTCCCCCCGTGTGTTCCTCATCAATGTGGCATATGTGAGGGAGATAGCTCTGTCAGTCATGTGCCCATCTATTAGTATCCTTTCCAATGGGAAGTCTTCCATTTTCCCCAACCTACTAGGGATCTTTGTTTGGAGTGTGTATCACAGCTATAAATATTTAAACACTTGAGTTGCAGCCATGCCATATTCTGTCCGGAGGTGTGCAAATGGTATCATGCCGTTTGCGTCCCAGACATCCTCTAGTGATGATAGTCCAATGATGTCTCAGTGTTTAAAGCCTGGTAATTATGTCACTGGGCTGAGTTTCATGCCGAGCCAGAGAGAGGCTTTTGGTGTCAATCTTTTATCCCAGCCCATTTCCCTATTCAGCTTATTCCAGGTGTTTACAACAGCTACAGTCACTGGTGGAGTGTCTTTTGCCAGTTTCCCTCTGTACAATAAGTGCAGGTTGCCCCCTTTTCCTAGCTGCTCCTCGTTCATCCTAAAGGCAGGATCATCCAAAGGAGCATATGCCCATTCGTTAATTATACCAACCTGGGCCGCTTCATAATATTTCTGTACATCTGTCAACGCCAAGCCCCCCTCAAACAGCAATCTCTGAAGGTAGTCAAGGCAATTTGTGATGGCCACTCCAGCAGGGATCGTAGAAGCCTATTAAACCTCTGTAAAAAGGATCGGGGGATGGCATAGTGACTATTCTGCAATATATAGGTAAATAGGGTAGTGCAATCATTTTGAATATTGGCGCCCTCTCCATAATGGAGAGTGGTTGGGTTCCCCAATGTTGTATATCTTTAGCTAGCCTGGTCAGTAGTGGGGACAGGTTATCGCTGTAGTGTATGTGGTCATCTCTGGAGATCCATAATCACAGGTATTTGAAGTGGTGTGTTTCCACTTTTAGTGGTAACGGCAGAGCACCCTTATGTTTCTCAGTTGACCATTGGGAAAATCAGGGATTTTCCCAGTTTATGCCTAGACTGGAGTATTCTCCGCTATTGTGAAAATCTCTTTCAGACGTGTAAGGGAGATCTCGGGTTCCACCAAAAATAGCAGGATATCATCAGTGTATAATGATTTCTTTTCCTTTCAGTGGTCTACCCAGCGCCAGCCCCATACCTGTGCGTCTATCCAAATTCCTTCAGCCAGGGCTTCTATTGCCAGGGCGAATAGCATACGTGATATGAGACAACCTTGTCTTGTGCCCCTGTTGATAGGAAACTCTTTGGATAGGATCCCATTTACTTTAATTCTGGCGCTAAGAATTGTGTAAAGGAGCTTGACCCATTTCAAGAATTTGGGACCAATTCCCATTTATTCCGTGATAGCGAACACAAAAGTCCACTCTAACGAGTCAAATTCTTTGTGGGCATCCAGAGACACCACTGGCAATTGTATCCTGAGCCCCTCTACCGTTGTGATGTTATTGTAAAGGTGTCGTAGATTTAGTCTAGTCGATCGCTGGGGTATGAAAACGTTCTGTTTGGAATGGACCAGATCAGGGATCACCCCTCGAAGTATGTTTGCCAATGCTTTGGCCAGTATTTTAGTGTACAAATTTAGGAGTGATATTGGCTGCTATGAGTCCCATCTATCTCTGGGTTACCCTCCTTTGGCAAAAGATATGCCTCCAGATACATTTCATTCAGTGGGGCTGCTACCTTGCTTGCCATTCTTTTGAAATGTTCTGCTGATAGCCCATTTGTGCCCAGGGTTTTTTCCAAGTGAATCTGTGGAAGTGTTAGGAGTACTTGCTCCTTCATCAGGTTCCCCTCTAATTTGTGGGTTTTATCCCTATCCAGTCGTCTTCATGGGCAGTCCCGTACAAAGTAAGGCTGGGTGGTTAACTCTTCTCCGTCAGCGAAGTTTGTGGAGTTTTAGAACACCGCACTCCATTTGGAGTGCCAAGTTTTCCAAAACTCTGCAATTGCAGCAGAGCAGAGTTTACTGGTGCTGCTGGGAGACTTACCTTCCTCCCAAATAGGTGTCCTGCTCCTGCTGCTAGCTCCACTCGGCTTCCGCTGTTCCGGTTCAATTAACAGGAAGAACTTCAGTGCGCATGGCGTACTGTATGAAGGTATGCCAGACCCTATCATGGGATTTCATAGGGTCAGGTATGCCTTCACGCAGTACGCCATGCACACTGCAGTTCTTCCTGTTAATTGAACTGGAGCAGCAGAAGCCGAGTGGAGCCAGCAGCAGGAGCAGGACACCGATTTGGGAGAAAGGTAAGTCTCCCAGCCAGCAGGCCTTGCTACGCGGGAGAGGGGGCGGGGGGCCGGGGGTTTAGTGGGAGGGGGGCGGGGCTGGGGTTTTAGTGGGAGGGGGCCGGGGGTTTAGCAGGAGGGGTGCGGGGTGACAGGGGGGTAATGAGTGACTCTGCCAGGCCACGCAACTCAGCAGAATTTCACAGAGTTTTCCAGTAACTCCGTGAAATTCTGCAGAGTACCACTACGCAAGCTCCGCCCAGGGTTAGTACAAAGGCCCATAGAGCCTGCCTGGGTGTGTTGAATGTGCAGCATAGAAACCCTGCATGTATTTTGCCATAGCAGTAGGTATCTCTTTGCTACCCACTATTCTTGAGCCATCTGGTGCTATAATGTCCCTGATGAGGCTCCTGTCCAATTCTCTAGTTTGGAGCCATGCCAGGAATTTCCTTTCCTTGTCTCCTGCCTCATATAGTCGCTTTTGTTTGGCCATGTCAGTTTTACTTCACCTGTGGTCACTGTGCGATACTCTTCTGTTTTAAGGAGGACTCAGGTCTGCCTCTCATCGAGGGTTGCCAGGCCCATGAGTCATCAAGCTCGGTTATCTCTTCTGCCTGTGTTAGGCATCTTTTGGCTCTCTATCTTTTTGCCCCACTTCATCTGATAAAATCACCCCGTCAATAAGGTCTTAAAAGCTTCCCTGCATTTTATAGAATCCGTGCTTGTGAGGGTGTTCTCTTTGGAATAGCGTTCAGTCGCCTTTTCAAGGTGTTCCACCATGGATCTATTCATGAGTCTCCACACTGCCATTCTCCACCCTGCTTTCCCCTTTTTGTGTATCGTTGCTAAGGAAATGCCTAGAGGTGAATGGTCTGAGAGACCCCTTGCTTTGTATGCAACTTATGGGAATCTAAGTAGTGTTTCCTGTGGTGTAAAGAAGTAGTCAATCCTGGAGGAAGTGTTGTGGGCTCCTGAATACTCATGCAGGTGTCTCCAAATGTCACTCAGTCTCTAAGCTCATGCAAAGCTATCTAGTTTCCCTACCAGTCGGCTGCATCCCTGTGACATGTGGGATCTGCCCATGTGTGGGTGTAATGTCATATTAAAGTCATTGCCCAGAATGGTTGTGGCTTTTGGCAGGTCTAGTAGCAAACATCCCAGCTGCTGCAAGGTATCCGCTTGTAGCCCTGGTGGGGCATAAACATTTACTAGTGCTAGGGCTTCCCCTTCCCAGTTTCTCAGGACTGTTGTGTATCATTGCAGATCATCTGTCCTGACCTGTGTTACGTTACATGCTACTGTTTTTTTTATCAGGGTCACAACTCCTCTTGAACCAGAGGTGTACCCAGAGTGACTGGCCACTGTGTACTTCCCTCTGCCCAGGAAACCACAATTAGAGCCCTTGTGGTGTTACTTGCAGACACACCACATCCTCTGCATAATCCTCCAGGACTTTGATCACCAGGCTTCACTTAATTTGGTTCCCCAATCAGTTAGCTTTCCATGTTAATATCTTAAGAGCCTGCATCTTTACATTTGTCATTTCTGACCCTCCTGTTGTGTGTATCTTTCCCTCCCTGGTGGTGTGTTCTGCTTATTGTTCCCTGTACCCCAGTGTCACTGCTGTATGTTTAACTCCAACCCAACTCCCAACCCACCCCACCCCACCCCACCCCAACTTGCCATGCTGCGGTTTGCGAACTGGCCGCACCACCAAAGCATGGCATAACCATTGCTCTAACTGTCTAACTTTGTGTGGTAAAAACAATGTGAACAATATCATGTATTCCATGTTGATTTCAATATCTCATGGATGGGAAGCACTGTCCGCGAGTAAATTATATGTGCTTGTTATATAACCTCTCCGTGATATATGTGAAGGACTCCCTAACACACATCCCCATGGCTGTCAATACTGGTATGAAATAATCTCCTCAGCTGTCATCGGAGGGACCACCGGGGAGGTCATTTCATCCTCCTCTTCCTCCCTGTCAGAGTTATCTTTGTGGGATCCCTCTGTGTCCTCCGCCATTGATTCCCATCTGTTGGTGGTTTCCAGGTCTCGTTGTTGTTGGATATCAGCCACCACTTTGGCTCTTTCCATCTTCACCTGGTCCTTTGTTGGGCCATTCGTGGCCTTTGTCTTGCCTTGTAGTAGTTCCTTCACTTTTTCCAGCCTTCCGTCTGTGTCGAGGTATTAATCTCAGGGGTCGGGTAGCCATGCCTTTCCAGCCAGTTCCAGATCTCCGTTGCTGTCAAGAAGAAGTGTGTCCTTTCCTGGGCAATTATGCAAAGCATGGCCAGGAAGCGAAGGGCATAGCAATGGTCCACTGTTCTCAGGTGTCTCTTTACTCCAAAGAAAGCTCCCCTTTGGCACTGCACTATGGAGGTATAATTCGGGTAGATATTTACAGTTGCCTCTTCCATTTCCCATGATCCCCGTGTTCGTGTCAACTGCCGGATAGCATCCCGGTCCCTGTAGTTCAGCAGTCTGGCTTCTATAGCTCTTTGGGTGGCACTGGAGGGCAAGGGGGCAGTGACCCCCGAGGACACCGTGCACCCACTTTACTGTGAACCATTTTGAGGTTTTGCCCTCCAGCACCATTGCTGACAACCAGTCCTCTAGGAACAATTCCTTGCTGGGGCCCTCTGGGATCCCCACTATTCAGATATGATTGAGGCGGGATTGACCCTCGATATCATCCATTTTTTCCGTGAGGATGGCGACCACCTTCTCCAGTTCTCTTATTTGGATTGCACCCACTGACAAAGTAGGTTACACCTGTGCAAGAATGGACTTCATTTCTGAGACTCTGTCAACGAGCTTCCTATGGTCAGTTCGTAAGAGGTTCACCTGCTGTGCTACCATGTCAATTTTAGATTCCACTGCCGCTTTAGTCTCCTTAATAGCTGTTAATGTGGTCATCATATGTGCTTCCAGCCCTTGGTCCACTGCCTCAGGCCTCCGCTCAGTTCTATCTTTCTCCATTTTGGAGAAGCCCACCATTGGGGATAACTTGACTGGCTTGGGTCAGACCATTTTTCCAGTCCCGATTCACCCTTCACTTGCCAAGGGTGCTTCAGTGCGAGTAGCTCTACTGGCCTATTTCTCATAAGGGGCAAATGGGGCATTCTGATAGTTCAGGGCTGTCATCCAGCCGGTGCCATGTTCCATCCAAGAGGCATGTCTTCTTCCCCAGTTCCCTCAATTGCCTCCATGGAGAGGGAGCAGGGGGTGGCCCCTGTGTGGATCCTTAGGTCCCCCTTGATTTCCAAGTGTGGCACCCTGGACACTAGCACCCCCACTAGTTCTTCACACTTCCATACATGGGTCCCCGTGGTTCCTCGCTATATGATGTCTGCTGCACGGTCTATAGGTGCCGATGTAATTCCCTGGTCTGGAGGTTATATTTCTCCTTCCTCCCTTTGGTGGAACCCAGCACCCAGATCTTATGTTCCTGGTGGGCCAATGCACCTTGGCGCCAGCTCATGAGTTGACAGAGTTTGTTTCAGGGCATATCTGTGAGGCTCCGTGTTTCCCTACCTCTTGCCTTCTTGGCTCTCTTGTGCCCTGTGTCCTCTCCTCTCAGGGCCCTCTCTTCCCAGTGCAGCCGCTGCCCAGGGGTCCTGGGACATGGCAGGCCCCACAAGCCCCAACACAACACTCGAGCCTCAGCTGACCGCCAGGGTCACTCTGGCCTCTCTGCCTGCGGTAGTCATTGGGCCACAGCTCCTGTTGTCTTGGGAACTGTGGGTCACTGCTTCACCTGCTGGTGTCACCTGAGGCACAGCTCTATCTGCAGAAAGTCAGCCTATTGCATCTGCTGCAAAATGATGGAGGCCTCACTGCCTTCGCTTCGGTCTGCCGTGCTTCGACTTTCTGTAGGCAGTGAGTGCGCTTCCTTGTCCCCAGGCATTCACTCGCTTCCCCCACAACCAGTACATCCATTCACTGTCACCGAAGGGGGCTTTGGTGGGCTCAGGATTGTTTTTCTTGTGCTGCTTCCCAGGCCTCCCGGGACGTGGCAGGCCCCACAAGCCCCAACATGCCGCTTGGGCCTCAGCCAGCCACCCGGATCACTCTGACTGCTCAGCCTGTAGTAGTCCATGGGCCGCCGCTCCTTTTGCCTTTAGCACCACTGGTCCCTGCTTCCCCCACCGGTGTGACCTCAGGTACATCTCTCTGCAGTGATCCAGCCGATCACAGCTCCCACAAAATGGAGGAGGCCCTGCTGCCTCTGCTCCAGTCCCCTGTGCTCCGGTAGTCTTCAGGCGGTGGGGGTGCCTCTTCATCCCAGGTGCATTCACTCACTTCCCTCACTGCCAGTACCTCTGTTCACTGTCGCTGAGGGGTCAGGATTTTGTTTCTCGCGGGCCGCGGTTGCCAGAGCTCAGCAGTCACACAGCCAATTCCATGTGGCTCAGCTTGTTATTTATTATAAATATGAAGAAGAAGAATATGAAAAAGAAAAATAAGATGAAGAAGAAGAAAAAGAAAAAGAATTAGCTATTCATATAAAACACACAATAACATTGAAATTTCTAGTTTTCATTCCAAATATTAAATCTTCATGTGTAGTGTGATATTTCTAAAAAAGGGGCTGCTTGCTGGAAGAATTTCTTGGTCAATGGTTAACATGTAATGACTGGGCCTGCTTGATGCTGATGTTTATTTGAATAGTGAAAAAGGTACAGTGTCATTTGGGCATTAGTTGATAGAATGTGAGAAATGCAGGTTTTGTGAAACCTAAATCTGTCTCGAGAAGACTGCTAATCAGTTAAATGTATTCAATGATTCACATAAGTCGTCTCTTCCAAACAGATATTTAACTTCACTACCAGAAAGTCTATTTTGGTTGACGAAACAAATTTAAAGAAAGACTACCAGAAATATCCATTGTAGCTATGCTATAGAAGGTGCCTCTTAATCTGAGAGGGAAGGAAGAGGAGTTAAAAAACTGGGAGCATTCTTGAACAGGTTATGATACGTGTATTAGAAGTAGCATGAAGAATTGCAAATGTACGTGCCCCATATCAGTCCATTATCTCCTGCCTTCCCCTTCACAGTCCTAACTGCTTGAAGTATGCCCATCCCTGTGACAGGCCATTTACACAAGCCTGCCAACAAGCTGTCGTCTCTTTTCAGTTTTAACTCCCTTTTTCCCTCTTCTTACCCATAAGACTAAACACTTCCTCCAACTAGACTGTATTTGTTGTCTCCGTCAGGATAATGTGCAATTTCCAGTACCAGAAAAGATCATTTAAAAAAAAATGTTTGGGAGCATATTACCAAGCCCCTATCGCCACCACAACGTCACTTTTTGTGACGTTGTGGTGGCGATAGGGTCAGCGCCCTATTACCAAGGCAGCGTTAAACCACATAACGTGGCTAAAAGCCACGTTAAGTGGCTTAACGCTGCCTTGGTAATAGTGCCCTTTCACGCTAAACTTAGCGTGAAAGGGGCGTGCAGTGGGTGTTGCGGTGGGCGTTCCACCGCAACACCCATTCACTTCAACGCTGCCACCTATTATCAAGAGAGGCGATAATAGGTGGCAGCGCAGAACTTAAGACCAGGAAAATCCTGGTCTTAAGGTGGCGATACGAGGAGAAATGCTTCATTTCTCCTCGTTTTTGCTTTTCCATGTGTGCTGCCTTGTGCAACACACCTGGAAAAGCAAAATGCCAAGGTTTGTTTATGTACAGGAAGGTGTCCCTTCCTGTACATAAACAAACCTTTTTAAAATGCCATTTTGTAACTTACATGTGTGCTGCATGAAGCAGCACACATGTAAGTTACAAAATGGCATTTTAGGTTTGTTTATGTACAGGAAGGGACACCTACCTGTACATAAACAAACCTCCCTGCTCGCAGACACCCTTGCACTCTGGTGCAAGGGTGCCTGCGTTGGCATTAAGTCATGAGACTTAGCGCCATCGCAGGGGGAAACGCTAGGCTGCACCATATCCTTGGTGATATGGTGCAGCCTTGCGTTTCCGAAGTGGCGATGAGAGGCGTTAAACCAAGGAGGCTTACGCCTCTCACCGCCACTTCCTAGATAATATGCCCCTCAGTATTTTAAAGTCACACTACAGAGAACTTATCTGTATTGCACTGTTATTGAAGGTAGGCTACTTTGCTACTGGCAAGATGTTTTGAACCTGCACGGCAAGCAAGATCGAGTCCATCCTAGGCTGTTTCTCTGCCTCCATACTGAGTGAGCATTTCTGGATGCACTTATGAAAGCGGTAAAGTACACTAATCCCTATGTATAATGTTTTAGATGCCACTGGTGGACCACATTACGAGATTTAGTGGGTTATAGATGGTCCTAGCTAAAGCAGTGTGAGAAATTGGGGTACTGGTTGACTGGGGTGTGAGCCCAGGTCAAGCAGCAACCACAATCCTTGTCAGGGTAAGGCCCAAGCAAACCCCAAATTAACCCCTGCTTAACCCCCTGGGACCTTGGCACAGAGCAGTTAGGCTTAACTTAGAGGCAATGTGTAAAGTGTATGTGCAGCACTTCAAACAGTAAATCAGTGTAAACACCACACAAAAAAATCCTACACAAAGTTAGAAAAATAGAGCTGTAATTCAAATAAAAAGAATATAAAAAAGCTTTATTCAATTTCTTCTTAGATAATCATAAAAGCACACAGTATTATACATCATTGTAATCACCAATCAGAGTATAATATTAAAAAAGAAGCATCATATCTCGGGTCTATACAGTTAAATTAAATTGAATTGAACTCATAGTTACATATTCACATTAAAATAGTTTTTCTTCACTTTAATACACTTTTTAAAAACAATAATAGATGCCTTTTAAAATATTAATTTTCTAAAAATTGTAGAGTTATAAATGCAGGGCGGCATTGCCTGAGACCGAGTGACTTTAAGATTGGTAGGACCCATCTCTTTCTTTGCACAGAATAACATTTACAGAATAAAACAAAATGCAGTGTTGACTGTTCAGAAACATCATCACAAGGACATTTACTCATAACTCTTGACCAGTCATTCATTGTAGAAAAACTTGTTAGTCTGTGTAAGATTCCTAATCTAAATCTGGTCAACAGCAATCTATCATATCCACCATGGACAATTTTAAGATAAGACTGGATACTGTATGATGTTAAAATAATCTAATTTGCCATTACTGCTGGCTTCACAATTTCTGCAGATAGTCTGAGCTCAGCCAGTATTGGCATGCACTTTTACTTAAGAGCCTTTCTTGTTACAGCAATCCTGGTGCTTGGCATGTTATAAAAATCAGGGTGGCCAATATCATTCATACAATTTTTAACATACTTTATCCACGGTGTGGTGGTTACCCGTTCAAGTCTAAAACTATTATTTAAAATATCCCGATTAAAAGTAGTTTTTGGTGACGTCCAGATCCTATGCCATAGTAGAATGGGCACTATTTTTATAAGGTCTGATACGTAAGGGACACCTAATTCAGAGTGGCATACATAAGAAGGTGTAATACTTGGGACTTGTAATAAAAATCTTAGGAACGCATTCCCAACTAATTGCAGTGGTTGTGACTCGACATAACCCCAGACACCTGAGCCGTACATAGCTGTAGAAACACATTTAGCCTGATAGATACGAAGTAACTCTACTGGCGGACGTCTGCCCAGTTTCCTTGCAAATGTAACTAAAGCAGCAGTGGCTTTCATAAACATTAGTTTCCTTGTTTGTACTGCCTGGGTTCAAGTTCCATTTTGCTCGAATAAAATACCCAAGTAGGAAAACCTTTTTGTGAATTCAACCTTTTTCTTATCGATATAGATGTCTCTACATTTAGAGCTACCGGCACCACATCTCATGATAAAAGTCTTTGATGTGTTTACTTTAAGACCAAGTTCATGCATAAATGAAGAGAAACAGGTCACTGCCCTTTGTAGTCCCACCTGAGTACGTCACATCAGGACAGCATCATCCGCATACAAAAGGGCGGGTATGGGTCGTCTGCCAATTTGAGGGAGATCCTGGCACTGGTTGCCTGGTGCTTTGCCTAATCCATTGATATATAAAGTGAATAAAAATGGGGCCAGCAAGCAGCCTTGCCTTACCCCTCTCTGTATCTTAAGGAAGGCCGTGCACTCCCAACAGCATACCTCACCCTCGCCTTTGCATCACTGTATAGTTGTCTCAGAAAATGTATTATCGGTGGTTCTACACCTAGGTCCTCCAAAATGCTCCTTAACCTATCATGGATTACACAATCAAAAGCCGCTGTGAGGTCTACAAATGCTAAAAACAGCCTGCCCTGCTTTACCGTTGTGTATTTCCCTACAATAATATTCAAATTTAGACTCTGCTCAACAGTACCTAAACCCTCACGGAAACCAAATTGTAAATCTGAAATTATTTTATTGTCTTCGGCCCAATCCTGTAATCTTACTAGTAATATTCTTCCTACTATTTTGACCAGGGAATCTAATAATGATGTGGGACGATAGCAGCCCTGGTCAAGGCGATTACCTTTTTTAAAAATTGGGACCAAAGTTGATTCTGACCAGCTTTCTATAAAATGAGAAGAACAGCTTGCTTTTGTTACCTGGGTTAAAAGTGGACCCCATAGCAGCAAATTAGATTTATATAGATCAACGGGAACCCCGTCAGGCCCAGGGGCTTTCCCACCCATACTTGCCATTATGGCAGAGTTAACCTCTTCCAGTGTAAACAGGAGATCAGTGGGACAAATATGCGATAATAATGCATCATCACGTGATGTTTGGGTTCTAGAGCTGTAATTAATAAATAAAAGAAGACCATATTGACAAAAATCCAATTAGTAGACCAGAGTTGTGAAATTTTGAAGAATTAAGTGAAAAATAGCTTCTAAAAGCACAAAGCGCCAACCACAGCTATCTGGTCGTGCTGAACTGCGTCAAAGTCAAAATTTCAGATCGACTGTGGTGCAGGGACTGTCAGATACAGTCCCAGATTAGTCCCACTGAAGGTTTACCTTCTCAAGTTTTATGCCAAGAGATCTGTTCGTGTTGGAGAGGGTCACGGGGAGCAAGGAGTGTGTCACAGGCGGTTGTCGGTATGTCGCAAGGAGCAAGTCATGCTTCGAGAATGGGTCGGCTGGTGCTTCGATTTTTTGGTCCACTGCGGGCAGTCGATGCTGCTGTGTGAAGAGATGGGCTGGCAGTGGCTTGCACAAGATTTAAGTGCGAGCGGTGCAATCTTGGAGTGAATGGGACTGCTCACATTCGCGAAGAGCCCATAAGGATGATTTTAGAGCCCGTGAGCCACACCACGGGTCCAGGACCTGAGTGGCACCACTTGGGGATCAGGAACCCACTACTGCTCGGTCCAGGTGCTGGTTGGAGAGTCTTTTATGTCCCTGGTGCTCAGATCAGGAGGCCAGCAGATTAGCCCTTGGAGTCACTCTTGGGTCCTGGGTTCAAGATGAAGTTGCAGGTCCAGTTCCTCTTCCCCAGGCAAGAGGGCAGCATGCAGCAGGCCAGCACAGCAGGGCAGTAGTTCCTTTATAGCAGTAGTCCAGCAGAGTGGCAGTCCAAGTAGCATCACAGCATTCCTTCTTCCTGGCAGAGTATCCACAGGTCCAGAAATGTACTCAAGAGATGGTGTATGAGATCCAGTATTTTATACAAGGTTGTTCCTTTGAAGTAGGATGAAACTTCTAGAGGCTTGCCCTTGAAGTGCACAGATGCCCTGACTCCTGGCCCTGGCTCCAGACTGACTACAGGTGGTATGCAGCCCTTTGTGTGGAGACTGGACACAGGTTATTCAAGTGTAAGTAAGGTTGTGCCCAGCTCCTCCCTCCCATCTGGCCCACCCTGTCACACATATGCTCCACAATGTGTGTGTCTGGCTAGGAGTAATACACAAAGCCCACATGTCACCCACACCCAATCATGTGACCCAGAGACAGGTGAAAGGCACCAAATGGCTAAGACAAGACAAAACCAACTTTCTAAAGGTGGCATTTTTAGAATTGCAATTTAAAATACACACTTCACCATAAGTTAGGATTTTAAATTGTGATTTCAGAGACGCCAAACATGAACTGGTGATCTCTTCCCATTTGGAAATGTAATAAGGCAACTCCAATGTTAACCCACAGGAGGGATAGGCTTTGCAGTAGTGAAAATTAATGTAATGTGTTTTTTACTACTGAAACATGTAAAACATAAAGGGCCATTTCCTGCTCATAAAATACATTGCACCTTGCCCTCTGGGCTGTCCAGGCCTACCCTAGGGGTAACTTATATGTATTAAAAAGGAAAGTTCCGAGTCGGCCAACGAGGGTAGGCCATCCAGAGTGTCCATCCTAACACAACTAATGCAAATAGCGTGCCGGTGTGAACGACTCGAGGAGTCATGACTATTACCCTATTAGGGTCATCGCCAAGATCATTTTCTAAACCAATGGCTAAAAATGGTATGTGTGATTGGGAGTGGATTCATGAACCTATATATTGAAACTCCAGTCAGAAAGAAGATTAGGTAACAGCGGTCCAGAAGAATAGCTACAAGATCATAGTTATGACTAAAATAAAGCTTAAAACATGTTGACCTACAGCTATCTTAGATAATAATTTCTAGTTGATAGCACCACGTATTTTAATATAGGTAGGAGAACTTGTTCATTAAAGTTTTTCCTGAGAAGTACCTCTTATACCTATTTTTAACTCCACATTTCCTACACCCAAACACCAATCTACTTTTTAGACTCTCACACCCACACTTCACCAAACGGCGTATGAAAAGATCTCAGGTAAAGAGTCCCCATTGAGGGTGCCCATTGGGCACTGCAGCACCTGCCCGACGTGGAGTAAAAGCCCAATGATGAAGCATGACACCTATCTAGGTGTGTGAGGGCATTTGTTCCTGCAGAGTCATGCTTCCAGCATACTCTGCGGAACAGACATTGACCTGAACGGACCGACCTACTTCACTAGGAACTGCATACACCTTATACCTTACTTAGATTACCTGGAGCACGTATGCTGGATCTTGATGCGCTCTAAGTCCCTCCTTTTTGACACATATAAAATGTTTACTGGTCTAAACGGCAGTTTAAAACTGCACACACAGGCTGAAATAGCAGGCCTGAGACATGTTTAAAATCCTACTTTAGTGGGTGGCGCAATAAGTGCTGCAAGCCCACTAGTAGCATTTGTTTTCAGGTCCTGGGTACATTTAGGACCACTTTTCTAGAGACTTATAAGTACATTAAATATACCAACTGGGTATAAGCCAATGTTACCATGCTTAGAGGAGAGAGCACAAGCACTTTAGCACTGGTTAGCAGTGGTAAAGTGTGCAGAGTCGTAAAGCCAACTAAAACACATTCAGCAAAAATGGATGAGTGAAGGCAAAATGTTCAGGGATGACCCTGCATAAAGTCCAACATAACCCCAATCCAGCCAAAAACCAGGGTAGGCTAATCTCTACCTTGATGTACTTCCCTTCTTAGGTGATAGAACATGGACGAAGGCCCTACTATGCAGGGGCACTTGTCAGTTCTACGCCTCTCTGAACTCAGTTCGATCCCTCGGTCTATACTGTCCTGAGCCACTGAACTGACTCTTGGGTACCCTTCTCCTCACTTGTGGACTCCACTTGTGCAGCACCCAGCCTTAACTTACTTACAGATGTATGCCAGTAGGCAGACAGTACCACCATGGCCGCCAAAGTAATGTGGACTTCTGTGCCCAACCCAAGGAAAACACTACCCATAAAGGCAACAACCAACAGAGGCCACTGACAGCTGCCAGTGTCAAGAGCTAGGCCTCAGGTCAGCCAGGGTTTTCTGACCTTTGAGGGTTTACAAAGTGGGAGCAGTATCCTTGGGTGTTTTGTATCCTACTTCCGGTCTACCTACCACCAGTCCAGGGATGGTAGCCTGTGACTGGTCACTCAGCCCAGGGTCTGCTCCCTGAGGCTGCACAAGTGCCTGGCGAGCCAGAACTTCCAGGGGGAACCACACCCTCTCTAAGGTTGACACAATCTGGGTCCAGGACATGAGGGGTACCACTTGGGAGTCAGGAACTCACTGCTGCTGGATCAAGGTGCTGGTTGGGGAGCCTTTTTTGGCCCTGAGGCTCAGATAGATGAGGAGGCCAGCAGACTAGCCCTTGAAGTCCCTATGGGGTCCTGAGTTCAAGGTGAAGTTGCAGGTCCAATTTTTCTTCCTCAGGCAGGAGGGAAGCAGGCAGCAGGTCAGCCAGCAGGGCATCAGTTCCTTTAATGCAGCAGTCCAGCAGAGTGGCAGTCTTTGTAGCATCACAGCAATCCATTTACTGGGCAAAAGCTTTTCGCTCCCAATTTAGAAGAGCTGATCAGAAGATTAGCTGAAGAGAAAAAGCTTTTAAGGCACTTTAAAGTGCAAAGACCAAGATACTTTCTGTTTCAAAGTGGATAGCGGTTCTAGGAGCCTCACTTTTGAGGGTGGCCTGTGGTTGAGGGTCATTGAGGTAGAAAAAAACGAACCCTCTGCCTCAACCAAACCATTGCCACCTCACCCAAAAGCCTGACTATGACCAGATCCCTTCTCTCCTGGTAAAAGGTTGTTTGCCTATCTTCACAGACATTTGTAAAAAGAGGCTACATGGCCAATGAGTGATAAATGTTGTTACAAGGGCTACATGCTGAAGTTCAATCATCTACCTCCAAGAGTGTGGTTTGGCCTGACCTCTCTTCCAAAACAAGCTGCCAAGTGAGAGGACGTGATTCAGGAGTTCAGATTCTGAACAAAAAATGCAATTGAGGAGGTTCTCTGGGAAGAAAGAGGGAGAGGTATATTCTCTATCCTCTTTACAGTGAAAAAAACCCTCAGGGAAGGCAAGAACTATTTTGGTCTACAAGAGTGTGAATCGGTACCTGGAGTCAAGAACTTTCAAGACTATATCACTGCCAACAAGTCAGCTTTTTTGATAAGGTAATTTTCTCAACGAAGTACTGGATTTGCACAAAATGTTTGTTAGGATTATCATCTGATTACATGGTAGAGTTGTGTTTATTATTGCTAAGAAGAGTAAGAACAAAACTCGCATTTAGGACTTTACACCACTGTATATGTGTCTAAATGTTTGAGCAACAGCAAGTAAACTGCTCAAATCGTGGTGGTCATTGACACACTGGGTGACATTATTGCAAGTCATGCAAAATTTTAGGAGAAAATGGTCTATAGATTTAAATACATGGGCATATTTACAAGCCCCTATCGCCACCACAACGTCACTTTTCACAATGTTGTGGTGGCGATAGGGGCTTCGCCTTATTAACAAGGCAGCGTTATGCCAATAAACGTGGCTTTACGCTCCCTTGCACATAAGGCACCCTTTTACACTATACTTAGCATGAAAGGGGAGGGCAATGGGTGTTGCTGTGGGTGTTCCACCGCAACACTCATTCATTTTGATGCTGCCCCATATTTACAAGGGTGGCGTAAATATGGGGCAGCGCCAAAATTAAGACCAAGGAAAACCTGGTCTTACTCTGGCTCAACGAGGAGAAATGTTTTTTTCTCCTCGTTTTGCTGTTTTCATGTGTGCTGCATTGTGCAGCATACATGGAAACAGCAAAATGCCATTGATTGTTTATGTGCAGGAAGGTGTCCCTTTCCCCACATAAAAAATCATTAAAAAATTATGTTTTGCAACTTCTATGTGTGCTGCATTAAGCAACACACATAGAAGTTAGAAAACGCCATTCAAAGATTGTTTATGTGCAGGAAGGGACACCATATTGTTGTAAATATGGTGCAGCCCTGCGTTTCAGAAGTGGCAGAGCGCTGCGTTAAGCCAAGGAGGCTAATGCCGCGCTCCGTCACTTCTCTAGTAAATATGCCCCACAGTTTTACACAAAAGAAGCACTAGAAACATTGACTTAAAATTGTGTGGTGTTAATGAAGGCCTTTTCGATGGATTTTAGAGGAACTATATGCCCCAGAAGTACGTTTTAACAATGGCCAAAGCTTCTATTGACATGAATGATGGCGAAGAAGAAAGTGATTATATTAGAAGCAGGGAAGATGCTGGGGTCTATTTTTCTGGGGCAGGTGCTTCTTCTGTTTAAAACACATCACATCAAAGGACATTCTTAGAAACACCAGGTTCTCAGCTCCCACAGTATCGAAAGCTGCATATACTGAATATCAAGGAGGAATGGACCATGAAAAGTTCAATAGGATCAGAATTGAGCTGTGCACCACTTTCCAATGGAACTAATCTGTCTTCTGCTGAAACACTAACTCGGTAGCGCTAGCATTTAGTTCATGAGATACAGACAGCTTAGCTCAGAACACAGAGCAGTGGTCGCTTTGTTCCTGAGCTCCAATATCCAGACGTCATGCCTTGATAGTCACGATATGCCCAGGAGAGCATGACTCAAATGCAAATAGACACATGGGGGCAGATTTACAAGCCCTTTGCGCCACTTTTGTGTCATTTTTAACATGGGAAAATTGACGCAAAAGTGGCGCAAGGGGCTTGTAAATCTGCCCCAGATGTGCCGCAAGGGGCTTGTAAATCTGCCCCAGATGTGCCTGCTGGCCCTGTTCATGATATTACCCCAGTCATCCTTTTCAATCTGAGCAGTATTAATATGCAGTGCAGTTCACAAGAACAGAAAGGTATGGCGGACTTTTACGATAGCTGCTTCTTGCGGAATGTCTTGAGCCCTCCCATCTAGAGTTGACCGACTGAAAGGGATGCGTATATTTTCTTATTTTCAAGCCAAGTTAATTCAGTTGAAATAGCTTTTTTTCTGTAAGTGAGGAGCAAGGCATGGTTTGTACCTAGAATCACATTTACACGGCTACCTGTGATTAGCTATGAAAAGAAAGTGAAGGGCTTCATAATGCAATGTATTGAAACGCTACTTAGCTTAAATGTGATTAAAACACATTAAATGAATAGGGACTGAATGGTATAACAAAGATATTACCCAGTAAAATGTAATTGGCAGACTACAATAATTTGTTGAGAGATGGGATGCAAGATTCCATTCGTCACAAGGTCTGGATCAGATCAACACTAGCAGATGCTCGTAAAAGAAGGGAAATTATGCTTTGATCCTAGTTGGGCCAAAAGATGTTGGCCTTGGAAAGACAACGTTTTTCTTATGTCACTGGGAAAACGGGAGAACAAAACATTGGAGGTCTTACTTTTGTTATAAAGTGCATACGTTGAAAAGGAACTGGATAAATCTGCTGTAAAGGTATAATGTGAATTATTGCATAAGAGGCTCCAGATCTGTCAAATAGCAGTCTTCCTACTGGGGAACTTCTTTTCCTGTAGAAAGAAAAGAGAAATCCATGAAACAAGAGCGCTCTACACTTTAAAGAATACCAGTAGGACCAGTTACTGGACGTTTAGTTATATACACGAGGAAAGTATAGGAAATCTTTTTTTGTTTGAACTCATGGCCTAGTGTGCAAGGAGCTTTTGAAGAACCTGGCATGGGCAGTAGAAGTTTGCTAGGTCTGTAAGTTTGGTACTTGTTCATCTCTGAACAACCAGGACAAGGTGCCATATGATGAAAACATTTGACAGGTGGGATTTCCAGTTTTTTCCATCTTCAAATATTCTTCTGTTTGATTTTAGGCTACAATGGGACTGCAAAAACTACACATCTGACCTCGTGGAACCCTGACAGGGCTCAGCATTCAGCTTTGTGCCATGAGCTGATTTCTGTCTTCAGAAAAGGTTCTAAGACTGAAATTGAGCCCCAATAAATAGTCCACATGGGCAGAGTGAGGTCTTACTGCCAAACTTAGGTAATTGTGCAGACAAATGTCTTGTTATTCTAGTTTTTTTTTCCTGAACAAAAATGTGTTTCATTCAGTTGCATTTACACTTTGTCACTGTTGCAGGCCACTGTTGCCCTTAATGTGCATGCAAGAAGTCAACCTGCCAATTGATTAATATTATGTATATATTTGTGGCAGATTATTACTTTATGGTAGTTGGTGGGTTGCAACATGATTAAATGTCCTTGGAGTGGTATATCTCAGTGTCCATACCCTTTGTCTTATATGTCTGTAATCTTCCTCTCCGCACATGCCAATTGTCATGTGTATGCTGCCCTTCACTGTACCACAATTTCTTTTGCATACGTTTGTGAAAGTCTCCCATTCATGGAAACGTTCAGGTTCATTTATTGTCATATACCCTTTTTGGTCAATTTACTATTGGCTGTAGTAACTCTATCATGATTTAATTTAGTTTTTCTATGGCGCTCTAGTGAACTTTGGTGATCAAAGCATCTCCATTTACACTGTGTAATTTTGTTCACTCTGGTGCATATTTGTGTGGCATTGTCACTTGTGTACAATGACCCTACAGCCAGTAATTTACAAATTCTGTAGGCTTCTGTTTATCTCTGCCTGCACAAAATATGTTTCAATAAGATTTCATCTGGAACTAAACCTTGCAAGCATATGCTTGCATTTATAATGGTGCTGTTATAATAAAAAAATTGAATTCAAGAAAGATCTTTCACATGGTAGCAGGCTGTATTCATAGAAGCATTCACGATGTCAAATAGACTTTGGATCCCGCACTGCTGAGGCCATTAGTTTAGGCAGGAAAAGCTCAGAGTGGAAAACATTTTGCACCCAGGGAAGTCCTCTCACCAGTCGGATACTTTTGGCTCATTCACCCAGTCAAAATGTTTACCTTCAGAGTAGGAGCTGTTTTAGAGTTTGGTGGATGGGTTTCTCCATCACAAAGGTGACGGCTATCCAGCTACTGTATTATAAGTGCATTATATCCAGTTGCAATTGTAATACGGAATATCCACCATGTTTGCGACAGAGTAACTCGTCCACCAAGCGCTAAATCAGGCCCTTTATCTCTTTTTTTGTGCTTGGAATCTGTCATCAGGTCAGGGCTGCAGCTGCATCCGATACTGAGTTTAATGAGGCCAGATACCTTCTTGTCAAGGGTCTGCTGAAATGAGTTTGCTGCTGCGTAGAAGCTCAGACTGGGAGAAACCATTTTTCTTTAAACCAGCAACATTGCACCTTGGTCTAATAGGCTGGGCTGATTTGTCTCAGTCTTTCAAAGGTCTGGAAGTCCAAAAATTTTCTAAGTCCCAGGTTTTCAGGGGTGGTAGGAGAAATCCAGTTAGACACAGTCAAGGATCCCCAGACCTTATGGACAGCACTTGTGGATCATGACTCATTCCAGCAGAGGCCACCAGCAGGGTCCAGGGGAGGTCCATTGGGTACTGGCCAGCTCAACACTACCGGAAATAGGCCTCCCACAGCTTTTTGTATCCCTGGAGCCACTCAGGAGGTCAGACAGCTTTCCCATGGAGTCCACCTCTTGTTCCTGGTTACAAGAGGGAACAGCTCCAATCCTTCAGGGCTTCTCTCAGGTCACAGACATCCGGCCAGTCCTCTTCTGTTCTTCTGCAGGTCCAGAAAGTGTTCTGAAGCAGGTGCATTGGGGTGCCACAAATATGACTGGACTCATCTAGTGGGTGGGGTGATGCCTGGCTCCTCTCTAATCAATAGGGTAAACGTTCCCAGGGGTTAACTTACCCACTTTTGCAGCAGTTCCTGTCTCCAATTCCAGAGTTCCCTCACTCCTAAAATCTAAGATGAGTAAATATTTCTCTTCTTGTGCAGAGACTGTGTGCCCATCCAGAGGCATGGCCACATTCATGAGCAGTCCACTACTTTGTGGCCAGTCCAACACATTTCTGGGGCAACTTTCTTTCCCATGGTTTGGCGCCTGCCTGACTGGGAGGACAAAGGTTTGGGCCTTTCCATGAGTCACCTGACATTTGCTTGTGACAGGAAGGGCCCTTTAAAGTAAATTAAGTTCCTATGTACACCCCAACTGGTCTTACTGCCAGGAGAAGAGAAAACATCTCCCCAAGCAATCGGTCTGCTCTAGGAGCAGTTTTCACACCTGATAAAGGGCTAATCACCTGGAGAGCTAATGCAGATTACCCCCTCAAGAGGTTTAGGCAGGGCTAAGTTAACTTTCTGAAAGTTATTTTTCCTTAATATTTATTAAACTTCTGAATTCACCATTAAGCTTGGCTTTTAATTAATATTCAAAAGAGTGGTTGTAATCATATTTGTAGCTGGTCCCAATCCAGCGATAGCAGAATTAATATATAATCCTGCTTCCCATTGTTTTCTATGGACCAGCCAGAGCCTTAATAATGTCAAAATAGCTTTGGTGCAAGCCACTGTAAAGAAATGTTAACTGTAAACATCTACATGTTCTACTTTTAAATACCATGTATCCTGTCTTGTACGCTCCAAGGCCTACTACATAGGGTTGACTTCTTAATAATTTAAAGGAAGGTTTTCCGTCAAGACAAGTTGTTTTGACAGGTCGCAAGCAGGTTTTATACTGAAGTTGTCAGGCTCCACAGGATAAAACGGAACTCATGTTTTCCCTGCCACTGCAGTGGATGGCACAATAGGTGTTGCAGTCAACAAGTGCCATTCAACTTCCAGGTTCTGGGTGCACTTTGTACACAATATACAAGGGACATATACGAGGGACGTATAGGCAAGGTAAATGGGATAGGCCAATTCAAACATGTTTAATGGGGGAGCACACTCGCTTTACTGCTGGTTAGCAGGGGTAAAGTGCATAGAGTTCTAAAGCCAGAAAGGCAGATAGGGCATAAAATCTGGTGATGGGGAATCCCGCAAAAGATGGTCATTTCCTACAATTCACTGATGTATACAATAGATATTTGCATCCTGTGGGAAACCTGTACATAGTGCTGTTTTCACTAAAACACAGAAGCAACCATGGAATAAATAATTTGTGGGAGATAAAAATATGCCACAGGATGTTTAGAATTAACTTGGGGCAACAATATATGGCCCGCTTAAATGTAGTGTTCCCTGTCTTGACCCCCTCATGCACCCTCTGTATAGTGGGCCTAGCACACAGGACTGATGTTGTTTTACCCCATGTCGCTTTATGGCGAGCTATGATATCATAACTGATGTTCCCCTAGCACCCTCAAAACTGATGTTCCCCCAGCACCCTTATGACTGATGCTCCCCCAGCACCCTAATTACAATGCTTCCCCAGCACCCGTAATTCGATTGCGCTTGAGCCCTTACAAGCAATCCCCAAATCATGTGAACCAATCGATTAACTGCTTTCGCTGTTACTAGGGCCTTGGTGTGGGTTTCTATTGAATCCCTGCAAGCTTCCTCCAGAATCCCATGAGCGAATGCAAGCCTTGCTCTCGATGTTACTGGGGCCTTGGTGTTGTTTTCCATTATGCACGTTTGAGTGAAAATGATAATTTTGTTTTCTGTTATTTGGTTCCAATCAACAAGTTGCACCTGCCCATTCTGTAAGGTCAAAGAGAGTGTACTAACACATGTTTTTTCCAAGGTTCAAGAACCTTCCAGACAGCCATGTGCCCCATGTGCCTCACGTGATCTAGCTACATCTATTGAGCCTTCGAGAAGGTACATAAACCATGCCCAAATCTAAATCATGGAGTGGCCTCGCTCCCTGCGGAACAAGCTTCACCCTTCCCACTCACCGGAAGAATCCTACCAGAACCAAGAAGCGCTCCAGTCTCCTGCAAATCCATCTGAATTGATGGTTCCCGTTGCACCAGCTACCTTGATGTGTTCCTCCTTGCTCCCTCCTGCACAGCTACTCTGGATCCCTGCGACTCCCTGAGTCAAATCCTTCGAGATCTTCTTCAAACTTCAGTCAAGTGTAAGAACTAGGCTAAGTACTTGATATCAGGTTATTGCACACTAAGCCTCCAATAGTAGCGAACCAGACCGAGAATGCCTGTCTTCAAAGACTATAAACTTTTCCTCCATGTCCTCTCTGTGATTTACTCTAGCGTTTCTTGTGTGTTTCTACTTCGAACCCTTCCTGCAACCTTGGTGCCAGAACTCTATTGTGCAAGGATTAAAGACTTGAGCTCCGTGTTTCTCTTATGAACAGTAGTGCCTAGAAAACGCACTTGAGTGTCTTTGATATATGTATAAACCTTGTACCAAAATCTGTGTTCCGAGTTTAACCCTTGAAACTGTCCTAAACTCATATCTGTGATTTTGATTATTGTGCTCTCATGTTGTGCTGCTGATGAAACCTGTAAGTGCATGTCAATGAAGTTAATGTATGGACACCTGTTAGTGTACGGATAGTAACTGCCTCCTCTTGTTATTTTCAATGAATTGTGTCATTGCAAAAAACAGAGGTTCTGGTCCAGGGCACATCTACTTCGCAAACGTAGAAGGTCTCAGAAGAGACAGATCCTGCTATGCAGTTTCACACAGCCGCAGAGCAGATCAATACCTCAAGACTCTCTTTTCTTATTTTATCCTAAACACCCTCCCCCGGGGGGACAGTGTGTGTTCTAAGGCTTTGTTTCCTAGGCATTTGCTGTCCTTGGGAGGAATAAGAGGTCCAGCATCGGTTGAGACCAGGAGAGTGTATGGCATTCCATGTCAAATATAATGGTTACTTGCACTGCTGAAGACTGGCTGAAAGCAGCTAGGTACTCCCACCTTACAGCAACTGACCAATCATGCATTATGTTTTTCTCATTCAAGCACACAGATGAAACAAAGACCTACAGCAACATCTTTTTCAGTGGCATATTTTAGACATTTATACAGATGCTGTCATATTTATTAGGTTTGGCGACAGATAGTTTTATTTGTCCTTAGGGCCTCGTCATTGATTCTTCAAACGAGGACAACAAGAACTATAGAAGAGAGCGGGCTTCAGGTCAGTTCCCTTCAGCTGGTGGCTTTCCTGTATTTATGGTATACACTTTTTTGTGACGCTGCGGCGGCGTTATCAATGCACCACACTGCGCCCTATTTACAAAGTGACGCACCTAGAAAGATGTGTCACTTTGTAAAGCCTCGCTCTAGATTATACCGGCGTCAGGTATAATGTATGCAGGGTAGGCATTCCCCTGTAAAAAAAGGCTCATAGAAGTGGCAAAGTGAAATCTTTGAGATTTCACTGCACCACTTCTACGACTTCACTGCGTCAAATCCTTACGCCTGCATCAAGCAGGCGTAAGGACTGACGCAGGGCCTTTCACATGGGACTCGTCCCATGTGTAATGACACATTGCTGGAGTTACGTCTGTTTTCCTACACACTTCAGCAGTGCGTCATTACTGCGCCAACAGATATGTCAGGATTCCTGACTAATCTGTTCAATCCTTGCGACATGGAGCACCGTAGTTTAAATACTGCGCATCCATGGTGTCGCAAGGAGGGTGCAATGGAAAGTGTTGCACCGCTGTTTTTAACCAGCGATGCAACACTTTTCGTAAATGAGGCCCTGAGTTCTCAAAGTAAAAATGTGCACATAGGCTTTTTTAAGGGAAGCAAATTATAGTATGTATTGTTTGGCTGCGGTGTCTTTTTAAGTTTACAACTTACAATGTACAATGTAACTTCATCTTCTGACTACTTTTCATAACACTCTTCTTTGAGGGTACAACCTATTTCTACTATATTTTTTAAGTTTTTCAGCAAAGGGGCCCTTTTCCCCAATCTGTATTGTTGCAGCTCAGGATGTTACTTAGTTATGAGATTTTCTTTCATGGATTTTAGAATCAAAGCACACAATTGATTACCAACACTTGCGCTAATCAAAAGCCCTTTTGGCTTTTTGGCTTTGCCGACTCATGTTTTTGTCATGAGTTCTTTGGGAGTTGAGGTTTCATGATTCTTGAAATAGAAGTAGCTGAAAGTTCCCGCACATAATTCTATTTTTAAGTTATTGAATTTGGAATTTTATGTTCGTGCCAGGCAGCATAATTTTATTACAGTTTCTTTTTGTGCTGCGTTAGTGAGTATTCATTTCTAGGCAACAGTGTCACTTGGTGCCTGTAAGATTATTGAAATATATGTGGAACAGTACCACCCAACCCAATATTTAATGCCTTTTTTCATGGATTCTTATTTGTCTCAGATGAGTGTTAATGTACTAACAGCACATTTTTTCTTGCCTGTCTTCTGTGAAAGTGTTGACCAGCGAAATTTAAACTGCCACTGAAAACAACTCACATAATACACTCAGAGGGGCATATTCTCAAGAACGTGTGATAACTACTGCAAAAGTTGCTTAACGCAACCCTTCACATTGCAGTCCATCGCGGGAAAATAACACTGTGTCAACGTGGTATTCCCAACCCTGCGGCACCATGCAATAGTAGCAGGATAACGCGCCAAATGACCGCCCAAAAACCTACGCGACGCAGAAACAATGCGAAACACGAAAGCGAAAAAACCTGCAATATCCCAAACCGCAATACAAAAATCAGCGACAACCAGCCACTGGCCCGCAAATCCCACGCGTCATGCGTGAAAATGCACTATAAGAGCAACCAAAAAATAAACACCAAAAACAAAACAAACTGCGTAGCACCATGGATGCACCCGGACCGAGTGCAGAGGACAACCCGAAACCCACAAGCCCCACGGAGGACCAGCCAGGAACCCCGTGTTCGGGGAAGGGCAAGGAGAAGAGGAAGAGTCCGCAGGAAGACCCGATCTTCGTCACGGAGGTGATAGAACACTACCAACAACTGTTCATCACCTCCACTGCGTCATTGGCAACACAATCGGAAATATGGCAGTCCATCGTCACCAATGTGAATGCAGTCGGAGTGTTGAGGAGGTCAATGGGGGAGGTCAAGAGGCGCTGGCATGAAGTGCACAGCCAAACCAAACAGAAACTCGCTGCCAACATCAAGGCAGCAAAGGCGACTGGAGGTGGGAGTCCTGTGCCACAGGAGGAGCTGGATGAGCTGGAGGAAATGGTGGCCACAGTCATCAGCGTGGAGACGGTGCAAGGAGTCGGGGGTTTGGACACAGCCCGATATGACCTGACCCAACAGCAACACCAGGGTAACGACCAGGGACTGGGGGAGCGGGGGCAGATGGGCATAATGCCACACATTCACAATCATGTGCAGCACACTGCACACCCACAATGACTGTAGAACATGTCCCTGATACCCTTGGCACACTGCAGCACACATAGAAACACCAAGTAGGCCCCTGTCCACAATCTGCGCAAATGGGCCCCCCTCCATAGCACCAATGCCACAACCTACCCATGCACATGTGCTGAATCCCAAAAAGCAGTGGCTCTGTGAGCCACACCGACAATGCAAGTGACACTGCATGAAAGATAGCATGGCTGAAGTCACAATACATGACATGGTACACGAGACGACACTGAGGTGGCTGAGTGTGGACCACATCCGTAAAGGAGCAGGTCACACTCTGACACATCCACGTGCACCTATGAACCATGACATAAAAAACACATTTGCAGACAAACAATGCACAAGAGTACCGAATATTTCCAGTAGCACAAATGACCCAAGTCGCAAACATCCCAGCACCCGAAAAGCACACAAGTCAAATGCACACCGACTCAAAGGGATAAGGGTCCGCCAATGCAGAGCTGCAGGGGCGAATCCCCAACAATGCAGCACACACACATAGCAATCACAGTACATCAACATTGATGACAATGTGGGACAGAGTGCAACCCCTACACCACAGGACAGAGGACACAACTAGTGCCTCATGCGTAGAAACTGGCTAATCACAACTGGCAATGCATGACACTGTGAGCTGATAACGTACGAGTACAACCACACATCCGTCATGTAGTCGAAATGTCCACTGACTCCCATTAAATAGCCAGCTGCACCAAAACAGTCACAATGTACATCGTCATGCAGTCTGAATGTAAACATCTACATTGCGTCAACATACATGGAACACACTGTTAACCTGCATCTCCCCTTCACATTGCAGAGGGACAATCAACACCTCCTGCAGAGCAGACCACACATCTCTTCAGTGATGATGAAGAGGACACCCTGCACATTTGCACAGACACCCTCCAACGGCTCATGGACAGCCTCCGCACCCCACCTCCAGGAGCAGGGGAGCCCAGCTGCATCGCGGTGATCCCACACCCTGCACAGACCACACCGCAGGAAGCACACACCACCATGGCTGCCTCCCATGACCCCCACGACCAACACATGGATTTCAAACTCCGTGTGTTAGGGTGCCAGGAGAAGATGGCAGATCAGCTGCAGCTGGGTTTCGAGCTCATGGCAGACAAACTCGATGCCATACGTGGGTGCCTGAGTCCCATTAGGGAGCACCTACAGTCCCTAACGGATACCCACTGTCCGCACCATGCTCACCAACAATCCTTGGCTGACATCGCTGGGTCCATTACTCGGTTACAAGAACTGTCTAGGCAGACAGGCCCAAGCAATGACAGCACAGAGTTGGCACAGATGCGGAGGTCAATGGAGACCATGGAGCCGATGCAGGCTGGAAGTATGGCTGCCACTGCTGAACACCAGCGAGATGTAGCTGCGATCTTCCATGCCTTGCAGATCCTCATCTTGCCATTGCTGCCACTGAGCCTGTTCCAGGTCACTGCTGCAGGAACCTCGACACACACATATCCTCCCCCTGATGTGTCAGTGGCACACAGTGATGCAGCCCTATCACCTTCTCACCCTGATGTGTCAGTGGCACACAGTGATGCAGCCATAACCCCACTACACACACCTGACACGCCGGACACAGAAGATGTCTCAGAGGAGTAAGATGTGGAGGGTAATGACTGTGTGAGGAAGGAGGTAGTAGCATCCGTCCCCGCCAAATGGCCTGTTCCTGCCCGGTCGTGCTCTCTGCATCATGCCCTGGAACAACACCTCCCACTGTCCCCCAAAACACTCTGCGACCTTCACATGGACCCCGACATGGACTGCCATATCTGCTCTGGTACCAATGACACAGCAACCCAGCGGCGGACTGCACCCTTCCTCTTCAGATCAACTTTGCCTTGCCACAAGAACTCTGGTTGGCCCACCACTGGGCAACCATGTTATGTGGGCTTGAAGTGGCCATGTACTGCTCCAGGTCCGACACCCCCCAGAATGTTAATAAAACATTCCAAATCACACAGATGTGTCATGTCTATGTTCACTCACGAATAAATGTTTGGATGAATGCAGGGACATCAATAGCACTAAAAGGTATACCCTGGTAGATGTCATCAATGCGCATGTTTGACCCTGACCCACCTGGCCACTTAGATGACTGTGAAGGTGTGAACTAGCTGTGGCCACATTGCACAGTGACAACAATCCCGTTGCCCCCAAACGTAGCACCACGTCCATGTATCAAATAGGGCTGTGTGTGGAAATGTCACATTCGGGAGCAGTCCTTAAGTGGTGTCCCCCATCACATGTGACAACAGAACGTCTCTTCGCATGCCTACTCACACACATCTGTGTGGACACAGTCTGTTTTGATGGATGACTTTGTTCTACATGGCGAGAAGTTGGACACCATAAGCACATTGCTGGGGACACGTAGGAGCACAGGTCTGCCACCAACTATCCCAGCCACAATGTCTGGCTCACAGAGGTGGAGCTGGCAATAGGGACTCACCCCCAATTCACAAGCGTCAGTCAATGCCTCCCTGTGTACGGACAATGCACATGTAGGCACATGATTTGTCATAATAATCAACACTCATCACAGTTGTACACAGGTGAAGTTGCGCAGACTTTATTAGCATGTGCGTGTCAGTACGGGCAAGGCAAGGGCCACAACATGCAGACCAATGTTTAAGACACTTACAGGCAGCTTAGGAACAAGTCGAGGTGCAAGTAATGGGGTGGCAAAAGTGCACACAATTCATTACGGATGTCAACGGTCTCAGCCCACCTTGCCTTGCTGGACGAGTCATGTGATGTTTAGCATCTGCTCATCGGCCCGTGTCAGGGGACACGACTCACAGCCCATGGGATCTGCATAGTGCTGTAGCACCGGACTGCCCTGACTGTTTGCTTTGCTGACAGTGAGCAGGTGAAGGGATCCTACAAGGTCACATGTCGTGCTACATTGCCATGTGTGTACTCTCCCCCAGCAGTTTCTCCACTTTTGGAACGTTGCCAGGCGATGCTGTGCTGCTCCGCCCATGGGACTGCATCACCTTGCACAGGTGTGTGTACACACGCGTAGGTCCACGCACATGCATTCTGAGTCCAGGCGAAGGCAGACATGTCCACTGTTGTGGTGGGATATGTGGTAATTCCTCCGAGATGCTACAAGGTGTGGGGACCTGTGCTGTGGGTGACAATCAATTGTGGCTGCAGGAACGTAGTTACTCGTCCATGTATGCGAGCGCTGCTTCATGGGCAATCTGTTCCAAGAGTACATCGTTGTCGAGGTCAAGGTACGCGAGGGCGAGCCAGTCCATTACCTGGTCCGGGCAGCTGTGCTCCGTCCACGCCATTTCACCAATCCACACCACAGCCCAATAGGGGAGCGCCTCGATGTGGTCACTGCACACGAGGAGTTGTGCAATCTCCCATGCCCAACTGCCTGCACATACGCCAAATATCAAGGCATCCCATGCACGGGTGTCACGGTTACACTCCTGTTCGTGGGATAATAGGGGCGCACACACGTGTCATAATCCAGTTCAGCTACCGTTGTGTTGGATAGGCAGACATCCATGGGCCACTCGAATGTGCATGATCGACAGTGGAACCAGGGCTGGACGCACGTGACGTAAGCAAGACAGAAACTCAGACGGTAACTGATGCGCAACACTGCCAGTGACAGTGATCCCAACAGATGCAGCATTCGTGCACGGTACAGTTCCACGTGACAGGGGTTGTGCATGTGCCCGGGATTGCCAGCCATTGCCTTTGTTGGTCTCGTAGCACCGGCACACTTCTGACAGGCGGCAGTTGTGTGGATGAGATGCCACTGCTCGGAGCAATGAGTCGTGTTTGTGTGCAACGTTTGGGCATATGGGTTGTTTCTTACTTATGTGTCAGGGGCATCCCAAGCAGGTGTGCCTCAGGCAGGGACAAGTGTGTGTGGGGTGTGGCCATGTTGGTCTTTCATTCTCACATTTCGTGGTGTGGGAGTCATCACAATCAGGTTTGGTATCTCTCGCAGGGAGTGCCAGCCGCATTCAGGACCAAGGTCGGGGGTTCAGGTGTTCTTCAGCCTTGTGTATTGAGACAATGGAGCGTTCATTCCTGATGTTGGTCTGACTACTGCTTGCATTTTTGAAATGTGATGTGGCATTCTATTGATGCCAGGCCTTTGACTTAGTGTGCACCAATAGTGATACACACACAACAGTTGGCATGTATGAACCAGGAGCCCGATTGGCCTTGCGCTCCTTGTACAATATCTCTATTTCTCTCTCTCACTCCCTCTCTCTCTCCCTCTCTTCCTCTCACTCTGTCTTTCTCTCTCTCTCTCTCACTTTCACTCGCTCTCTCTGTCCTTTGATGAGCGCATGACACACCTTCTTATCTGGAAATTTGTTTTGCAGGCTGTGACTTCCAGATTGTCCTGGGTGGACCCACCATGACTCTTCAAAATAGTTATTTTGTGTTTATTCTGTGTGAAACTAATTATTTGCTGAGTCTAAGATGAATGTATGATTCTCATTTTTCTGACGACACATGTAGGTTAGGTGTTGTTATTGTGCGACATTGGGCACATTGTTTTGTTCATGATTTTGTGAGGTTGATGTGACATATCTGTGTCCGGGTGTGGGTGGTGGGTGCCCGGAGTGGGGCCCCGGGGGGGGTCCTGGGTGTGGTGGCGGTGGGTGTTGTTGCCCTCTCGGTGCTCCGGGATGCATGGTGAGTGGCTCCATGGCATCTGTTGTTCTTCATGTGTGGCTGTGGGTTGTGCTCCCTTGTCTGTTGCAGGTTGTCGTCTGACTTTGCACCAGGTAAGAGCAGGTGTTAATTTCCTGCTGCTAACGCGCCTTATCGCATGTTTTGTGGTCTTATCACGGATAGGGCTGGTCATTGAGAATGTTGTGGAGTGGTGTTGTCGTGGCTTTTTGCACGGGTACGCCTACTCTGCATATCATTAGCGTTAGTTGCCGGGGGCATCTGTGGCGATGTTTTTTGCGACTGCTATCGCAGGTAAACTGGTGTTATGGGCTGTTAGCACCAGCTTGGGAATGGGGAGATAAATTTATCGCGGATTTGGCTGCGATAACGTGCCGATAACTCGGCGATAGCTCCTTGAGAATATGCCCCATTGTTTGTAAAACACAAGATAAGCACAGAATAACATGAAATCCAAGAGATACATAGTCTAAAGGCAGCTTTGGCACCACAAATTCTAAGGTGTGCAATATAAATGTATTTGTAAATTTCAATATGGTGAAGGCAGGAGTCAGAGTCGATCAATGCATTTCAAAATATTAAGATTGTTTAACATTCAGCATATGGTTGATCAGGTACATCAATTATCAAGAACCAGATCTCATACACACATTCTAGCACCACAGCGTATTGGGCAGATATTACACTCGGTGAAGTGATTACATTAATTTTAATTAAAGCTTTTAGTTTGTTTATTCCCTGTGCTGTTTATTATTAATTATTTCTTTTCATTACCGCATTAGTATTGCAAAGGCATCGCTGAACTCATAGAATTGCATTCTATAACTAATATTCATATGTTTTCAAACGTTAATTGCACACCTTCTGTTTTCTTTACAACGAACTATTATACATAATTTACATGTGATCTCACATTTTCTTTTTTTCACGCTAATTAAATAACATCTGTCCAGAATGTGATTTTGTGGATATTATTTTTCTAAATAATAAATTCGCAATATTTCTGAATATTTTAAATATCATAATTTTACAGTGCGATTAGGGATATCTTCTCATTTGAAAAAGGTAGGATTTATACTTTGTCTGAAAACGCATAAAATAGTATTTCTAGAAGCCACAAAAAATACTGAAATAGGCAATACAGTTTGTCTTTCACTGAAATAATAAATACATATAACAAGTAATAATTTAATTTTGGTAACCTCCAAAGCTTTAAAGCAAATGTAAATGCGATTAATGTAATACATTTAGCAGCCCAGTAGTCAAGAAGAATAGAGCCATTCTAGGCTCTAGGAGCTTTTGATCATGGGTACTAAAATGTATGGGTTGTAGTGAAGGCAGAGGTACTACTGACTTGACGTGAGACATTTTTAAATGATGGAGTATGTAACAATGATAGACTTAAGACTGTCAGAGCCATCTTACATGGAACGTACAGGTCAGAAACCAGTAAACTTAAAGAGCATGCTGGGAAATATTTTCTTTAGCACCTGAGGAATCAGTAGTTACTGAGATGCATCCGAGGTGGGAAGTGTGTTGACCGCTGATTGTGCAAAGGTTCGGGTGCCCTTTCACTTCACTTGTATAGCCATCATATTCCTTTAAATGCTCTTAAGTCACAAAGTGTAGGTGGGCTGAACATTCAAGGCTTACTGCAGAAGTGGGAAGTAGATTTTACATTATCTACAGACATTAGAGAATTTGCCATCAGTAACTATCTCAAAATCAGATGCAAAGTGTATGGTAATAATTTTATTTTATAGATGTTCTTAATGTTTCAAATAGTCCCCGTAAATGGCTAAAAACTAGGCCTGGGCGGTGAACTTCGCTCCGTTTGCGGAGTTTGCGGAGTTTTCTTCACTCCGCGGAGTTCTCGCAGTGCAGAAAACTCTGCTTCGCGATGTGAAACGGAGTTTTCCCCGCTCGCGCTTGCGAACGGTAAGTTTGCGAGCGCGAGCTGCCGCTCGGGTAGAATTTCAACCCGAGCGGTAGGAATACCAGCACAAACTGCAGTTGGCACTGCACTCCGCCACTCGCGGAACTTCGCTGAGTTTGTAACTTTGCGGATTTACGCGGAGCAAAACTCTGCGAACTACGCCCAGGCCTGCTAAAAACATAAATTTTACGTGTGTGAACTTAATTTTGATGAGTTGTGGTGATCTTTAGTAAACTGAATTGTTGCAGTGATCTTTAGCAAATTGAATTTCATAGCTGCTTAGCACCATTAGTTTTGACCTTTTTGCCTGGAAGATTGTCCTTAACTCAGTGTTGGTTATACTTAGTCTTCTCCTGGAAATGTTGCTCACTTTAAGGTGTTTTGTTTAAACAAAGGAGAAATCCAACTTGACTTGTATTTCTTCTGTTATGTCTGAATAGTACAGTGTGTTCTGTCCCTGAAAACACTACACTACATATATACTTTATATGAAAACAATTTTTTTATTTAAAAGTATTTCGTCATTTGTATTCTACTTAGTATTATCAAAACATGTATTATTTTCATAAATCCATTGACTTTACAATATTTTACTCATCAGCACTTCAATATCTGAAATGTAGCATTTGTTTAACACAGCCTAAACAAAAAGTTCAATACATACTACAAGAAAGACACTTTGAACCCCCATCCTGCACAGGTGTTTCTCTTTTAGTCATTGCAGCGTTGTGGGCTGGGATCAGAATTTTCCCTTTTGGCACTATGTGGCACCTATTTGAGTAAGGATACCTCCCTCTCTTTCATGAAGAAAACCTGAGGAGTGTGTTTGTTCACAGGAACCACACACATAAAATTCTGAACTGTAGAAAATACAGTGCAAGTGGTGTGGATGTTTGCATCTTAAAACTTGTCTCTGTGGAGTAGCCAAACAATCCTAATGGTAACTGAAGACTTTGCGATAGTCTCACTGGTGGTTTGCAGGACAGAGTGATATGTTTTCTGGATCCTTCAGAAAATGTCATGGGAAGTACACCTTCTGGACCCCCGGCACGTAGGAACATTGTCAGTGTGCCAGATTGAGACAAACAGCCAGTTGTACTGCAACCACCCCACAGTCCACTGAGAAGTACTTGAATGAGATGTATTTCAGGTAACCATCACTCTTTTGAAATATCACAGGAATGATTAGTGGATAGAAAGGCACATTCAAGGATGTGGCATTAGGGTCAGAGCTGCCAACTTTGGAACTGGGGAACCAAGTTTGAGTCCTGGCGTTGTGTCCATAGCCTTTGAATTTAGGCAAACCATTTAATCTCCCCTTGCCAAAAAAGAATCAAAGGAAGGCACATTCCAGAACACAGTGAAACAATGGATTTATTTTAAAATTAAAATTCTATCTTAGTGCACACAATATAGGAAATAACTAGAATAATAATACACAATTAGTAGTTGTAATGTTTACAAAAAGTGTGAAGAGTACTAAACATTCCAACATATTGAATGTGTGATTTTATATCAATCTCAGCCTCGTTTCATGGCTTACTAAGCTAAACTCAGCCCCAAAAGAAAAGCCTAATTTGAGTTTCAACCATGGTTCACACCCGCATAACTGTTTTGAACAATGAAAAGAATTTTCAGTACAACAGTTTTGTCTGCTACTTTCATCTGCACAGGCAGGCTGATAAGCCTTGAATGCAGAGGCTGAGTGTACCTCACATTAGCCTTCAGTAGAAGGAAATGATATGGCCAGTCTCGTAGTCTTCTGTCACAGAGTTCCTCTCTATAAATATTCTCACTACGTTCTTAGCTTATGTAGAATTATCTGTACATTGTCTAATCTTTCAGAATAAACAATTAGCAGAAAGTAGCCAGATGCTCTGTTAATTATTTTCATTTTCTAAAACCATACTCTTTAAATATTAATAACAAAAGAGTTATCAGTTTTCATGAAGCCTTGTTCACAACTCAACAACAATTATTTAAAATAGAAAGATCAACTCAGATTAAATACTATGAATATGTTTTGAGCAAGTGCTGAGCATGTTGCAAAAATAATGACATTAATAAAGGTGCATTCTATATTTTCCACCATGTGTCTAAATAATCAACATATGAAGCTCAAGAAAGAGGATACCGAGATGGGAAGGAACAGGATTAAATAAATATAACAAGAGCAAAAACGTCAGCTCGCTCTGCCTGCAAGTAACCAGTGATTACCCATAAGCTTTGCCAGATTCGTTGGCCAGCCTAAGTCTAATGCCAGAGTGAACATCTCAGAGAGGGAAGAAGGTGCTTTCCTGGAACCAACAAGCCTAGTTTTCTGCTATGGGATACTAGAGTATGGATGCAACACTTTTGCCTTGAAGAAAGAAGTCATGGGCTATATTGTTGCCTTAAGATTGGTGCAATGTCAGATTCCTCAAGTCCCAAATAAAATTATCATTTAGAAGCCATTCCAAGTACAAATTGAAAATAAAGAAATATATTGTCGTTGGGCTAGACTACTACTATTATTATTTGTCCAGTCAACAAATAAGGATACATTATTTCAGATATTACAATTCTGTAAAATTACACAAGATTAATTGACAATGTAAACGAATGAGCCAGATGCAAGACAATCTACTCAAAATGTAACAGACAAATCCCTTAATCTGGGGAGTAATGAATACAAATGCAAACTTTTAAGAAACATAAAAATGAATTAAACAGCTTAACAATTGTCTAACATACTCAGGCCCATATTTATTAAAGGGTTGCACCGGCACAAAGCAATGCAATGTGATGCAAAGTGGTGGAAGGTATGTAATATTCAGTGCTAAAGGTATTTGTGTTGAAAAGGTGCCCTTTTTGCACTGGAAAGGTGGAAACCTTTTCTCAGTGCAAAAACAGATTTGTGCTGCTTTGCATGGAGAGAGTGCTATTAAGGTAGATCCATGCAAACACCCGTAGGATTTGATGCAAAGCGTCATCTACTAGAATAATCAAACCATTTTTTAAACCAAATGTAATGCCTGTTTGCATACTCTCCCCTTTACCAATTGAAACTGTTGAATTTGAATTGCTGAATTAAAACATGGCTATCGGGGCCCCCACACCCCTATCATTAAAGGGTCGCATCAGCAGAAAAAGTAATAGCCCAAGACTTTTGCTCACCATTTCCATGAGATGTCGCAGGCAATGACTCACGTTGCAGAGATCCACAAGGCGTAATTAAAGTTAGTGCCTTACTAGGGCTGTCCTCGTCTTTAATGTTAGTACACACGCATGGATTTGTATCTCATGTTTCACTCTGCAGCAGATCCTGCTACCTCCCGAGGCGCCCACTCTCAGGAGGAGGCTGTTTGCTTTTGCTTGGTGGGAGCTGACAGCTTCCACCAGACAAAAGCAAACATAACTCAGAAAGTGGACTTTTCATCTGTTTCCTTGCATGCAAATATGCTTGCAGGGAAATAAATGAAAACATTGATCCCACATGCAGGGAGCTGCATTTCCAGTAGCTCCCTGAATGCAAGAGCAATGCCGGCTCCCGCAGGACGTGGGGAGCTGGCTGGGATCTTGGAAGGAAAGAAATAAGTAAAATAAAGGTAAAAAACAAGCAGAAAGAGTCAGAATAAAGGACAGAAATGAGCAGAAATACAGAAGATAAAGGTGAGAAATGATCAGAAAGAGGCAGAATAAAGGTCAACAACGAGCAGAAAGAGACAAGATAAAGGTGAGAAATGAGCAGAAAGAGGCAGGCAGAATAAAGGTCAGCAATGAACAGAAAGAGGCAAAATACAGGTGAGGAACGAGCAGAAAGAGGCCAAATAATGGTGAGAAACAAGCACAAAGAGGCAGAATAAAGGTCCGCAACGAGCAGAAAGAGGCAAAATAAAGGTGAAACATGTAAGACGTAGAATAGAGTTCAGAAAAGGCCAGAAATGAGCAGAAAAATGCATAATAGAGATCAGAAATGAGCAGAAATCCAAAATAAAGGTCAGAAATGAACAGAAAGAGGCAAAATAAAGGTCAGAAATGAACAGAGGGAGGCAAATTATAGATCAGAAACGAGCAGAGAGAGGAAAAATAAAGGTCAGCAATGAGCAGAAAGAGGCAAAATAAAGGTCAGAATTGAGAAGAAAAAGACTCTGCCGGTGGAGTTTGTGAGTTTTGCCACTCCGTGCTCCTTTTGGAAAGTGGGGTTCGGCAAAACCTCCACCATCCACTGATGGAGCGAAGTTTACCTGCGCGCTCACCCCTAGACTTTATCCCCCAACCAGTAGTGCACCTGGAGGCACGTTTTCGGAGTGGTTGAGAAAGGGGGCATCACCTTTGATGAGGTCTCAGCAATCTGGCTGTGGGGGACTTACCTGTGGCAACAATAGGAGTTCTTGGCCTCAACGACATTCATAAGCCAAGGGGACTTCATCCCCTAACCAGTAGTGCACCAGGAGGAACAAATGCAGAGTGGTTGAGAAAGGGGGCGGGGCCTCCGATGAGGTCTCAGCACTCCCACTGTGGGGGACTTACTTGTGGCAGCAATAGGGGTTCTTGAACCCCAAGGACCATCAGCAGCCAAGGGGGTTTCATCCCCCAACCAGTAGTGCACCAGGGTGCCCATTTGCAGAGTGGTTGAGAAAGGGGGCGAGCCTTCAATGAGGTCTCAGCAATCCCACTGTGGGGACTTACCTGTAGCAACAATATGGGTTCTTGGCCCCCCATGACCTTCAGCAGCCAAGGGGAGTTCATCCCTCAACCAGTAGTGTGCCAGGAGGCCTCTTTACAGAGTGGCTGAGAAAGGGTGCATGGCCGCTGACGAGGTCTCAGCAATCCCATTGTGGGGGACTTACTTGTGGCAACAATAGAGGGTTCTTCTATCCCAACGACCCTCAGAAGCCAAGGGTAGTTCATTCCCCAACCAGTAGTGTGCGACCCCTCTGAAGAGTGGTTGAGAAATGGGGTGGGGCTTCCGATGAGGTCTCAGCAATCCCACTGTGGCAGACTTACTTGTGGCAACAATAGGGGTTCTTGGCCTCAACGACATTCATCAGCCAAGGGGACTTCATCCCCTAACCAGTAGTGCACCAGGAGGAACGTTTGCAGAGTGGTTAAGAAAGGGGGCTGGGCCCTCCGATGAGGTCTCAGCACTCCCATTGTGGAGGACTTACTTGTGGCAACAATAGGGATTCTTGTCCCCCAATGACCCTCAGCAGCCAAGGGCACTTCATCCCCCATCCTGTAGTACACCAGGAGTCCCCTTTGAAGAGTGGTTGAGAAAGGGGGCGGGCCTCCAGTGAGTTTAAGCAATCCCACTGTGTGGGACTTACTTGTGGAAACAGTGGGGTTCTTGACCACCAACGATGCTCAGCAGTCAAGGGGAGTTCATCCCCAACCAGTAGTCCACCAGGAAGCCCCTTTGCAAAATGGTTGAGAAAGGGGACAGGACATCCAAAGAGGTCTCAGCAATCCCGCTGTGGGGGACTTTCTTGCAGCAACAATAGGGTTTCTTGGCCCCCAAAGACCCTCAGCAGCGAAAGGGGACTTCATTAAGGGTGGCCGAGCAATACTCCGTCCACTCTTGGAACTCCTCAGAATTTGGCAGAGTTTTTTGGTAGCTCAGAGGAATTCCGTGGAGAGAAACTCACCCAGGCCTACAGGGAACTAGCAGAACCCACTCAGGAACTCATGTACCCACTCACAGAACAACTCAGACACTCTCACAGCCACTCACAGACCCATTCACTCAAGCAGCCATTCACAGACAGACTCAGACACATACACCCACTCACAGACCCCGTCAAACACTCATATGCCCACTTATAGATCCACTCATACTCACTCACACCCACTTACATACCTACTCAAACACTCATACATCAAGTGAGACACTCATCCACTCACTCACAAACTCAGTGCCAAAGGTTAGTGGTTACAGTTAAAAAATTCACTGAAAAAGCAAAGGCTACAGGGGTGTTATAGCTAGGAAATATAATTTATAAAACAGTAGAAATTCACTGCAAAAAACAAAGGTTACAGGGACAATATAGTTAGGAAATAGAATAAAAAACACCTTAGAAATTCACTGAAAAAACCAAAGTCTACAGGTACCTTATAGTGACATTCAGCAGTTATAGTTACATGAGCTAATTATATCTTACGCCCCCACAATTCCCTGCTTATGACATCACATCACTCATGACATGGTCAGTGATGACATCATCCACAGAACCACACACACACCCTCTCACATCCCCATGCAACCTCTCATATGCCCAATCACACAACGACACAACCACTCACATACCCATTCTGAGAGCCATATAAGTACTTACACACCCACTCACTTATCCATAGAGCCACTCACACACCCATTCACTCACTCATAGAGCCTGATCATAAAACCAGTCACTCACCCATTCAGCCACTCACTCACCCATATAGCTACTGACGGGCGGAGCTTGCCTGGCGCTAACATGGCCGCAACCTAAATGAGCTCCGTAATCCATCCTAACTATCCTGTAGGAATCGGCGCCATCCGGGGGAGAAGTCGCCTTATATGCATTACACTGCGTGTGGCTTGTGAAGAGCTCCACACAGACGTGCGAGCTGTCACTGGAGGTGACTGCTGCGGGCTGATGTGTGTAACTTTTGGTTGGGCCTGCCGACTGCAGTGGGGTAGCCCCGTGATTCCACGACTCTGGAGGAGGCCCTGCCGCAGTGGCAATCATCGAGCCAAACGCCTGGACGCTTACCGAGTGAGGGCAGAGTGTCGTTGACTAACACACTGAGGCTGGCCAGTCAATCCGACTGTGGTGTGGTGCTGGACGTTGCTGGTGGCGCGGAACACATCGGAGACCGGGGAGGCTGCGGGCGAGTGGGCCACTGAGAGGAATCTGCGGGGGGAAGTGCGGTGCTGCGGGGGACCGCTGCGAGGGTCTTCGTGGGGCCGCAACCCCTCCCCAGCGAGTGAGCGAAACGCCGCGCCCCCCCACACCGACATTCCTGGATTGCAGAGGCTCCTGCAGCATGAACTGGGCCTTAGTGCAGCTCCAAGCCAAGTCCTAACACCACAGCCCTGGGAGGATTCAGAGAGAGCGCCTGAGTGTGCTGTGGGATCCTGGTGGCAAGCGATAGCTGACACTGTGGCATCGGTGCACGGAGGTGGGTCCTCTGTCTGATACAGCAGCGGGGGCTGTGGCAAAGCAATCGCAGAAGGAGGGGTTCCTATTATAAAGTCTATTGCGGGGAGTGTGAGGATTGCAGAGTCCGCTGCTCCTAAATCAACAAACAGCATACAGCCAATGCCACCATTGCAAAGCAGATAAGGTCCATATGACTACAAAGAGTGGAGTGGCGGCTGCGCAGCGGGGAGTGGGTCAGGCGGTTTCTGCGGCATACAGTAACAGTGGCACAGGGTGCAACGGCCCACACAAAACTCAAGACCATATGCTGCAGCTGATTGCCGTGCACTGAGTCCCCGGCAGGGGGGACGGAAGGCCCTCTGCGAGGTACGGATCCTGAGCGGCGGGGAGTGAGCGCGGCCATGGGGAAAGTAGACAAAAGCCAGCCCAAGCTTCACTTTGAACAATGCAAAACACCGAGAAATGGAGACGAGGGAGCAGGGACGACTGTGTTGGACCAAGGGGACACTCTGGATGAACTTGGGGGAGATATACGCCAAATCCTTACAGCAATGCAAAAAAGCCTCAATACGATCGACGGGAAGATAGACTCCCTCTCCTATCGGATGGACCGTATGACCGAACGGATTGACAAGCATGCGGAGCGCCTGGATATGGCAGAAAGATGGTTGTCTGAAGCAGAAGATGCCCAAACGGAGGCCGATAATAATCAGAAACAAATGGGGAAGCTCTAAATGACAATGCAAGAAAAGGCAGAGGATTTGGAAGCGAGATCCAGGCATAATAATATACGCATAATTGGCTTGCCTCAATCCACAGCAACTAGCAACATGGAGGCATACACAGAACAGTTACTAGTAAACTTGCTGGGTCGAGACACAGTCTCCCCAGTGTTCATCGTAGAGCGAGCTCATCGCTCTTTAGCCCCTAAGCCACCTCCTGGTGCACCTCCCTGACCAGTGATAGCACGGCTGCTAAATTACAGAGGCAAAGATACTGCACTGAGGCAAGTGCGGGAACTGTGTTAACTTAAGTTTGAGGGCTCCGTGCTGTCGCTCTTCCCAGATTTTACCCCAAGGGTGCAGGAGGCAAGAAGGCAATTTGCACCTATGAAACGCAAACTGCGGGAACACAATCTGGATTACACAATGTTATACCTGGACAGACTAAAGGTCACAATGAATGGCAGGCCTAAGATCTACACTGACCCCAAACTGCTTCAACAGGCCCTCAAAGATTACAGTAAGTCGGAAACAAAAAAGCGATCAACGGAGCTCAGCGAGCAAGACAGTACACCCACTGCCAAACTCGACAACCAAGATTGACACTTTACTAGCCATTGTAACGCTCATTCCAAACATAAAGTATACAGTATAAAGTTCATTTATGTTGAGTTGCATAATGAGTATTAGGAATAATGGAAATTCAGTGCACAGAGGCAACAGGAGTAAGGGCCAGCTGCAAAGTAAATGCCAGAGCAGTCTCTGAACACATATATTACTGCCTTTGTTACTGCACGTTGGTTTAATCTCCCACTGTACAATCTTTCCTATAAAAGCGAATTGTGAACTATAAAGCACTTAAAGATTGGGGAACTATCCTTTGGATGAAACATATAGGGGTAGGACGGTTAGACACCACAGGAGTACTAGTGTAATCACCGGCAACATCTGCCCCTGTGTGTTATTCACTACATGGCCAAGATGCCTATTTTCTGTTATGTTGTTATGATACTAATGAGGATAATGTTTTGTCATGGGAGGGAGGGTAAGGTATTGTTTATGCCTAGTTAGGGTTGGAATAGCGTGGGTGGGGGAGGGGAGTTTTTTGCTGTAGACTTTACAGTATACATTTGATACATACATAAGGTTCAGATATTGAGGATGTTGCGGCTGGAGGGACGGTGGGTGATTGGTAGACAGAATACTAAATGATGCAGAATGACCGACCATGTAACACTGTTAACAGAACCCGGTTCCTGACCTGGAATGTTATGGGCCTCAATGATTTCAGGAAGTTGCGCAAAGTTATTGCTTATCTCACATGCTAGGGGGGTTCTGACGTGGGCAAATTCAAAATCAGCTATTACATTGGAAGGGGTCCCGAACAGTCCCGAACGTTGTCCCGAACAGTAGGTATATAATCTCAAAATGTCACGGACAGGGCGTGGACGCTAACGTAGTCAACATTGATGGCCCCAACTATGACGATCCGCAGTTTTATTACACATTAGCTGCCCATCTGCTGAAGGATACCAATATGCCACAAATATGGGGGGCGATTTTAACTGTTTCCTAGACCCGTCACTGGATCGCTCGAAGGACCCTCCCCGACGCCCCTCGGCGGCGGCTAGAGCAATTGGTGAGGTAACAGCGCAATTGGGCCTAATGGATGTCTGGCATTTGCGGTCCCCTGGTAGAGGAGGTTTCACCCACTATTCAGCCCAATATGACATACACACTAGAATTGATTACTGGTTAATCTCTAGAACACTATACGCCCGAGTGATGGATTGCGCACCTCTCCCTCGCTCATATTCTGATCACTCTCCAGTGTTAATGGATATTGAGATTCTCCCAAAGAAGAGCACCCCTTTCACATGGAGGTTTCCTCCATATTCCTTATTAGATGCAGTCTTTAAATTGGACATGGCTGCTGCAGTAGAGGACTTTTTTAACACAAAAATTGGTACAGTCGATTCTCCACTGTATGGGAGACGTTTACGCTGTTTATTAGAGGGGCAGCTATCTCCAAACATGCAGCAGTGCTTCGCTCATTAAGAAATAGGCTGTCGACACTTGAAGAACAGCTAGCAGGTATGGAAAGGATTCTTATGCAAGGGAGGGGATGCTAGGGTATCAGAAGAGCTTAAAAAAACCCTGGAGGAATACCATGAAGTGGCGGATAGTGAGGTGAAGCATATGGGCAAATATGCAACCGCTAAAACGTATGGTGAGAGTGAGCGCCCTGGCTCAGTCCTCGCTGCATTGCTTAGGTGCAAAAGAGAAACTGGTGCGGTAGTGGAGTTACGGGACGAAGACGGTGGTCTGTTACGGGAACCATCAGCAATGGTCGACAGATTTTGCAGATACTATGCAGATATATATACAGCTCCAAGGTAGAGAAAGATGACGCAGCAGTACTAGAATACCTAGAGCATATACAAATGCCATGGCTCACTAATGAGCACATGGAGCACCTAATGGCCCCGCTGGACCCCAATGAAATACGTACTGCGCTTAATGCTATGCACAAAGGAAGCTCATCGGGGCAGGATGGGCTCACTGTGACCTTTTATAAAGTATATAAAGAGCTCCTCATACCTCACTTGATTGCTCTTTTTGAGGAGATGGCGGAGAATGTGTTGATGCCCCCCTCAATGAGGGAGGCTATGATAGTGACTCTGCTGAAACCTGGGAACCTGCAAACGAATGTGCATCCTATAGACCGCTGTCACTTCTAAATGTAGATACAAAAATATTCTCTAAAATTCTGGCGAACAGATTGGCCCCCTTGGTCCTGATTCTAGTCAGACTGGAGCAGGCGGGATTCGTTCCCGGGCGTATGTTAACATATAACTTGAGAACGGTATTCAGGGCTATACAGCAAGTCAAACCAGAAGTCAAGGCTGTTGCTGTCTTTTTAGACGCAGAGAAGGCTTTTGACTCAGTGGAATGGGCATTTATGAAAGCAGTGCTGAGAAGGGTTGGGGTGGGTGAGGTCTTCCTCAAATTGGTTGATGTCTTATACAACATGCCAACGGCAAGGATCAGAGTTGGGGATATGGTCACGCCTCCCATTGAGATATCGAGAGGTACACGACAAGGATGTCCACTGACCCCGCTGCTATACGTCATAGTTGCGAAGCCATTAGCGTGTGCTTTAAGGGAATATAATGGGCACAGGGGACTTAGATTTCCCAATTATCATTTCATAATGTCTGCATACGTGGATGACATACGTCCGAAATCCAGGGACTAATCTGACCCCTGTGCTTAATGAGGTAATGACATTTGGCGCCATGTCAGGCCTCAGGGTCAACTGGGCTAAGTCCATTATTTTCCCGCTAACCCCAGCTATGACACCAACAGATTTGGACTACCTGTTGCCGTGGTCCACTGACCCGGTTCGCTATTTGGGCATACAGGTCCATACCGACTCAGCTCTAGTAAAGAACAAGAACTACGGGAGGGCTATCTCTAGACTTGAGGAGGACATTAATCAGTAGATTTGCTTACCTTTATCACTCAAAGGACGCATTTCACTTATGAAAATAATTGTCCTCCCTAGATTTCTATTCTTGTTTCAAAATATCCCGATGATACTCCCTAAACATATGATTAAAGTTCTCCGTTCATTATTAATAAAATTAGCCTGGGCGGGAAAGCACCCTAGAGTCAAGTTGGACGTACTCACGTTACCCTATTCCATGGGAGGTATCAATGCTCCAGATTTAGAATTATATTACCGCGCGTCGCAAGGGTCCCAATCGTATTATTGGATACACAGTGCACAGCACCTTCCACATTTACAGATCAAAAAGTTAGCTGCTGACCCTTTTACTCTTCCCCAAAAGCTATTTCAGACCCCTTCCAGACGTCCCGGTATTCTGGACTCTATTAACTCCACTGTCCATGCATGGCTGGACCTACTAAACATACAGGCAGGTGCACTACTATACCCCCCTTAATCCCGGTGGAATGGTGTCACTGGCTTTCAGGTAGCAAAGAAAAAGAGGTACTATAAGCTCTGAAGTCACTTAATATTAGTAAGGTGGGAGATTTATTTTTGGATTGCTGAGCACGCTGTTGGGCTGAGATTGAAGCAGAGGGGCACGAACCCAGGCCAATTACACAATATCACTTCTACAGGGTCAAAAATGCTCTGCATGCGTTACTCGGGGACGACATGCAGGAACCTCCCGAATTGCTGTCCCTCTCTTTTCTTCTACACTCTGTTTCCCCTTGTAAGACCATAACAATGATTTATGATTTGACACAAGAGGCCAGGAGGACGCAGTCCACCAAAGCCAGACTGGAAAGGCAGGGTGACCTTGGGGTAGTTATTGACGATAGCACATGGCGGTATTGTTGGGGAGCAACTCAGTGCATATCACTCAACTGGAGGCATCGGCTCATTCACTTCAAATTTCTCAATAGGGTCTATTACACTCCAGAGAGACTATTTAGGTACGGCTTAAGGGACACTGCATCTTGTGATCGCTGCAGGGAGGCAGCAGCTGGGTTCATTCATGTCGCCTGGTTCTGCCCAAAGATTTCAGAATTCTGGGATAAGATCATGCATACCTTAAACGAGGTTACAGGTCTCTCATTTACGCCAGATCCACTGTTAGCATTGTTGGGTTACACTAAAAATCTAAAGAAGGGAGTTAGACGCTTGCTTGCCATAGGATTACTACTCGCCAAGCGTAGAATAGCGATGTGCTGGGCTCGGGCCCTGTCCCGAAAGTAACAGTTTGGTCCATAGTAATGCTCTATTGTAATACACAGTCCGAAATTTATAATGAAAAATTACCTCCTCAAAAACACCCAAACTTTTTGGGGGATTATACAAACAATATCTTGTAGGGAAAGAGACTGGTGAACCGGAAGGAGAAGACACTGAGTAGTCTAACTCGATCTCAGTTTGGGTGGCTCTTTGATTACAGTTGTATAAAAGAGTAGTTGAATAAGCTGTGTAATGTGGAGCTGGATAATAAGTAGTTTGCATATATGAGTCTTTACTCTTGCTAAACACGCTGTTAAACATCTGTAAAACGCTGTCTCTCCAAATGCGATGTCCATTCTGCTTTCGTGTTATTATGAGTTCATATGGTATATATTCCAACTTGCTGTATACTGACAAGACTAATGTATTACTGTAAATTGACTAAATAATAAAATAAATAAAAAATAGAAAAAAATATATAACTACTGACACACCCAGTTATTCAACTGTACATCCAGTCACATACATAATGACTCACTCATGTAGCCTCTCAACAGAGCCACTCACTCACCCATACAACCACTCACACACCCACACATCAACTTACATACCCATTCACACATCCACACAACTACTCATACAGCCAATCCCACCAACACTCACTCTTGCATACAGAAACTCACACACCAACTCACTTAACCTAACACTCACTCAGTCACACACTCACCCACACATCCACATGCACACCCAGTCACTCATTCATACAGCCATTGAGACACTCACTCACCCATACAATCACCCACACAGTTACTCAGGCACCTGCTTATATACCCTTACAGCCACTCACACACCCACTCACACATCTGATACACACATATATGTATATGCATTTCCAATTTATAAATATATAAAAAAAATAAAAAAAATAAAAATATATATATATATATATATATCATATATATTCCAATAAAAATCCTCGTTGCGCACTCATCAAAGAAAACAGCCGCTCCAATGTAGCAATATAGTATCGGGTATTTATTTTGGCAACGGAAACACATGCGTTTTGACGGTCTTGTTCACGTGATATATATATATATAGAACAGCTCCCAAATTCCAGGGTAATCGTACCCAACAATGAAAAAAGCACTCTCAGGGGTGAATTTCCGTAGTTTATTAGCACGGACTCCGGCCAAACAGATGCGTTTCGGCTGACGCCTTTATCGATGTTTGTCGGGCGCGCCAAAGCCACCGTTTTTTTATATATGTACAATGCACTCCAAGGTAGGCAACACAAAGAAAGGACCATAATCGCAATCGCAAATGCGAAAGCGAATGATACCGCCATTTTAACACTGTGCAAATTCATATCACTAGTGCCCATTCTTACTCGAATATTCGAATAGAATCGCATCACATTTATGTGCAATTTACAATGTTGATACATTTTATACATTATATATGATTACGTGGTAAGATTTCATCATTGACATTGTTCATGTGAAATACCGTTCAGTCAACTAATATCTCACCCTGTATGGGTAATATCACCACGACTTGCACATAAATATGTCATCAATCGAAAATCTCCATCACACTCGGTGAATACATTGCAAACTCATCACGCCCTGTATGGGCTCATCTCACAAAGCTGGTTTTCAGCCTTAGTCTATTATCTTCACCAATTAAACATTAGTCGAGTCCCTCACAACTAGTGGCCATACGATGCGGGTTTCTGAACATGTAGTATATCTATCACTACATAACTTCTAACTGTGATGATATCCACGACAGAGAGAAGAAAGGAGGAAAGAAGAAAAGAAAGGAAGAAAAGAAGAGAACAAGAAACAGAAAGGAAGACAAAAAGAGCGGAGAATATAAGAACATAAGAAGAACAGTGTCAGAGATGATAGATAGAATGACATGAAATTATCTGAAATGTCATCCTACAGACATCCTGGAATTCAATCTCCTAAATGGACTGCCAGTTCCTCACTACTATTCATCCCCAAGGGTGTTTTCGTCTGCAAATCTATGATGTAGCGAGATTCTAGACGTCAGAGACGTAAAATTCTGTCTCCTCTCCTTGGATTCACTGGGACATGATCTAAGCAATAAAAAGTGAGAAGATCCCTATTGCATTGATGTGCTCTGTTGAAGTGTCTTGCGACAGGATATGTCACATCCCCATTTGCTATGGCCCTCATATGTTCTAGTATTCGCACCTTTGTTGGATGGATCGTGCTGCCGATATACCTCAGGCCGCACAGGCAATTTAAGCAATATACCGTATAGAGTGTTGTACATGTTAAGAATTTCTTAATATTTTTAGGTTTGTCCAGACCTGGGATACTATAGGATAGGACTCTTTTGCTTTTGCTGTAGGCCTTGCATTTCTCACAGGGGAAGAACCCCCTGTTATTAGATGAGTTGGCGGAACATACGGCCCAATCCTGCAAGGGGATGCTGACCATATTGGTCAAATTCGCGTGGAGCGACAGGGATAAAGCCCTACAAGACTTCAGTAAACTAAAAGAAGAAATACTAAAGGAAGATGATCAAACTGGACTTGAAGAAATGAGAGAACAAATTAAAAAATGACTTAAGACATATGAGCAAAAGATCAAACAACGCAAGCAAGAGAAATTTGACAGAGACGAGAAAGACTACAACCAAGGCAGGGTATTAACCTAAAACGCGTTGGGTATTGCTGGCATGCTACAGTAAACTTGTAATTATCCAATAGACTACTGGATTATTGAAATATTCGTGAGTGCGAGTAGAATTCCTGTTGGGAAACGCTTTTGATATGTATATATATATATATATATATATTATCTACTGGCGGTCGTCAGTAGATAGTTATAGTTAGGACCTATTTTCCATAGGAAATCCGCAACATTCTATTTGAAATAACTTTGGCGCCAGTTGACGAATCTTCGCGAAATTTTTAAACTTTGTGGCCCGCTCTGGTCTACTCCTATCTTGAAAGTTTCGGGGTGATTCGGCAAGCGGGGGCCGAGAAAAAAGGGGGGGTCCCAAAACGTGTTTTCCCCATGCAATTTTCCATAGGAACCTTTCATCGCAGCTACAGCCCGAACTGCTGAACGGAATTACACCAAATTTGGCAAAAGGTAGCTCTTGGTTCAGAGTCATGCCTTTTGCTTAAATGGTGTAAATCCGTTCAGTAGTTCCTGAGAAAATCAAAAGTAAAATCACATACATATCTGGGCGGAGCCTAACCACACATGTCATTGTGAGATCTGATTGGCTGTCAGCACTTCATCCTGGAATTCCTGGCAGCCATCTTGGGACCAATATACATGATAGTACCCCATTGAAATGCATTGTAGTGAATCAAAGATTTTGAGGGTTACCAAAAGGAGAACTATAAAGGGTGATAACAGACTTTAGTTACATTAGAATTAATGTGTTGATGGTACCATACTAATTTCAGTAATTGTGGTGTGTTCTAAGATGATTTTACCCTGTGAAAAACCTTCTGCTGGGATATCATGAATCATGTTTGAGAGAAAACTATTTTCACATGCTTGTCCCATAGAGTTTTGGAAGGTGCTCCAGAAGCTAAAATGAGAGCATATTTTCTGTAAATTCACATTATCTTTCTCAGTCATGTGAGAATGAAGTCTGACATTCTCAGTAAAACATGTACATCCAACAAGGGCAGAGACTGTCAGTTGATTCCTTTGTGTTCTACTGCAGCTTCCCAGAGTGTTCTAAAGAACAACTACAGTGCTAACAGCCTTACTTATGACAAAAGTATGGCACACCTGAAGCCATCTTCATTGGAATAAACTGGTAACACTTAAAACATTTAATTTAAAAAGGAACAAAATGATGGGGTTCATTTTGTCATAGAAATTATGGTTAGTGCTGTAGAAAGAAAAATTAGGACATGTTTCAAGTGTGATCTCAAATATCTTCCTGTTATATTTCAACAGGAGCAGTCTGCCAGTTGATGCCTTTGTGTTCTACTGCAGCTTCCCAGAGTGTTCTAAAGACCAACTAGAGCGCTAACAGCCTTACTTATGACAAAAGTATGGCACACCTGAAGCAATCTTGATTGGAATAAACCGGTAACACTTAAAACATTTAATTTAAAAAGGAACAAAATGAGGGGGTTCGTTTTGCAATATAAATTATGGTTAGTGCTGCAGAAAGAAAAATTAGGGCATGTTTTAAGTGAGATCTCAAATCCTCTTCTATTTCATTAGAAAATTCTGACATGCAGACTGAAACAATCACTTTCAATACCAGCAGCAGACTTCCAGTTAACTCCCTGGTGAGCAGTAGCTTTACTACAGTGATCTAATGAGCAACTAGAGTGCTAACATTCTGAATTTATGGCAAATGTGAGACACATCTGAATGCCTTCTTGATGGAATCAAAGTAAAAACTGAAAGCATTTCCTACTGAGGAGACTGCAGTAAATGAGGAAATTAGGAAACTTCATAACAAAGAAGTCTTCCAAGATGGCCACCAGAGAAAAAGAGCCCAAATGTAGCACAAATATTACCCAGATGTAGCCCACATATAGCCCAATGACAAAAGTGTTCAAAACACTTTTTATTTTTAGATTTTTTTGCAGTTTTATGTAGTGCAGACTGGTCAGGTATTGGAGCGTTGCATCTTAAAACATGACCCCCTATACTACAAAAACACCACTGCACTACCCTAAACCCTAAAACACTAACCCCAACACGACCCCTTTCACTACACAAGTACCACTGCACTATCCTAAACCCTAAAACACTACCCCCAGCATGACCCCCTACACTACACAAACACCACTGCACTACCCTAAAACACTACCCCTAGCACTACCCCCTACACTACCCAAACACCACTGCACTAACCTAAATCCTAAAACACTACCCCCAGCACGACCCCTACACTACCCAAACACCACTGCACTACCCTAAAACATGACCCCCTACACTATACAAACACCACTGCACTACCCTAAACCCTAAAACACTACCCCCAGCACGACCCCCTACGCTACACAAGCACCACTACACTACCCTAAACCCTAAAACACTACCCCCAGCATGACCCCCTACACTACACAAACACCACTGCACTACCCTGAACCCTAAAACACTACCCCCAGCACGACCCCCTACACTGCCCGAACACCACTGCACTGCCCTAAACCCTGAAACACCACCCCCAACACGACCCCCTATACTGCCCGAACACCACTGCACTGGCCTAAACCCTGAAACACTACCCCCAGCAAGACCCAATACACTGCCCGAACACCACTGCACTGCCCTAAACACTGAAACATCACCCCCAGAAAGACCCCCTACACTGCCCGAACACCACTGCCCTAAACCCTGAAACACCACCCCCAGCACGACCCCCTACACTGCCCGAACACCACTGCTCTGCCCAAAACCCAGAAACACCAGCCCCAGCACGAACCCCTACACTGCCCGAACACCACTGCACTGCCCTAAACCCTGAAACACCAGCCCCAGCACGACCGCCTACACTGCCCGAACACCACTGCACTGCCCTAAACCCTGAAACACCAGCCCCAGCACGACCCCCTACACTGCCCGAACAATACTGCACTGCCCTAAACCCTGAAACACCAGCCCCAGCACGACCCCCTACACTGCCCGAACACCACTGCACTGCCCTAAACCCTGAAACACCACCCCTGCACGACCCCCTACACTTCCCGAACACCACTGCACTGCCCTAAACCCTGAAACACCACCCCCAGCACGACCCCCTACACTGCCCGAACACCACTGCACTGCCCTAAACCCTGAAACACCACCCCTGCACGACCCCCTACACTGCCCGAAAACTACTAAACTGCCCTAAACCCTGAAACACCAGCCCCAGCACGACCGCCTACACTGCCCGAACACCACTGCACTGCCCTAAACCCTGAAACACCAGCCCCAGCACGACCCCCTACACTGCCCGAACACCACTGCACTGCCCTAAACCGTGAAACACCAGCCCCAGCACGACCCCCTACACTGCCCGAACACCACTGCACTGCCCTAAACCCTGAAACACCAGCCCCAGCACGACCCCTACACTGCCCGAACACCACTGCACTGCCCTAAACCCTGAAACACCACCCCGTGCACGACCCCCTACACTGCCTGAACACCACTGCACTGCCCTAAACCCTGAAACACCATCCCCAGCACGACCCCCTACACTGCCCAAACACCACTGCACTGCCCTAAACCCTGAAACACCACCACCTGCATGACCCCCTACACTGCCCGAACACTACTGCACTGCCCTAAACCCTGAAACACCATCCCCAGCACGACCCCCTACACTGCACGAACACCACTGCACTGCCCTAAACCCGGAAACATCACCCCCAGCAAGACCCTCCTACACTGCCCGAACACCACTGCCCTAAACCCTGAAACACCACCACCAGCAAGATCCCCTACACTGCCCGAACAAAACTGCACTGCCCTAAACCCTGAAACACCAGCCCCAGCACGACCCCCTACACTGCCCGAACACCACTGCACTGCCCTAAACCCTGAAACACCACCCCTGCACAACCCCTACACTTCCCGAACACCACTGCACTGCCCTAAACCCTGAAACACCACCCCCAGCACGACCCCCTACACTGTCCGAACACCACTGCACTGCCCTAAACCCTGAAACACCACCCCCTGCACGACCCCCTACACTGCCCGAACACTACTAAACTGCCCTAAACCCTGAAACACCACCCCCAGCAAGACCCCTACACTGCCCGAACACCACTGCCCTAAACCCTGAAACACCACCCCCAGCAGGACCCCCTACACTGCCCGAACACCACTGCACTGCCCTAAACCCTGAAACACCACACCCAGCACGACCCCCTACATTGCCCGAACACGACTGCTCTGCCCAAAACCCTGAAACACCAGCCCCAGCACGACCCCTACACTGCCCGAACACCACTGCACTGCCCTAAACCCTGAAACACCAGCCCCAGCACGACCGCCTACACTGCCCGAACACCACTGCACTGCCCTAAACCCTGAAACACCAGCCCCAGCACGACCCCCTACACTGCCCGAACACCACTGCACTGCCCTAAACCGTGAAACAACAGCCCCAGCATGACCCACTACACTGCCCGAACACCACTGCACTGCCCTAAACCCTGAAACACCAGCCCCAGCACGACCCCCTACACTGCCCGAACACCACTGCACTGCCCTAAACCCTGAAACACCACCCCGTGCACAACCCCTACACTGCCTGAACACCACTGCACTGCCCTAAACCCTGAAACACCATCCCCAGCACGACCCCTACACTGCCCGAACACCACTGCACTGCCCTAAACCCTGAAACACCACCCCCTGCACGACCCCCTACACTGCCCGAACACCACTGCACTGCCCTAAACCCTGAAACACCACCCCCTGCACGACCCCCTACACTGCCCGAACACTACTGCACTGCCCTAAACCCTGAAACACCATCCCCAGCACGACCCCCTACACTGCACGAACACCACTGCACTGCCCTAAACCCTGAAACATCACCCCCAGCAAGACCCCTACACTGCCCGAACACCACTGCCCTAAACCCTGAAACACCACCCCCAGCACGACCCCCTACACTGCCCAAACACCACTGCACTGCCCTAAACCCTGAAACACCACCCCTGCACGACCCCCTACACTGCCCGAACACCACTGCACTGCCCTAAACCCTGAAACACCACCCCCAGCAAGATCCCCTACACTGCCCGAACACCACTGCCCTAAACCCTGAAACACCACCCCCAGCAGGACCCCCTACACTGCCCGAACACCACTGCACTGCCCTAAACCCTGAAACACCACACCCAGCACGACCCCCTACACTGCCCGAACACCACTGCACTGCCCTAAACCCTGAAACACCACCCCCTGCACGACCCCCTACACTGCCCGAACACTACTGCACTGCCCTAAACCCTGAAACACCACCCCCAGCAAGACCCCCTACACTGCCCGAACACCACTGCCCTAAACCCTGAAACACCACCCCCAGCAGGACCCCCTACACTGCCCGAACACCACTGCACTGCCCTAAACCCTGAAACACCACCCCCAGCAGGACCCCCTACACTGCCTGAACACCACTGCACTGCCCTAAACCCTGAAACACCACCCCCAGCACAACCCCCTACACTGCCCGAACACCACTGCTCTGCCCAAAACCCTGAAACACCAGCCCCAGCACGACCCCTACACTGCCCGAACACCACTGCACTGCCCTTAACCCTGAAACACCAGCCCCAGCACGACCGCCTACACTGCCCGAACATCACTGCACTGCCCTAAACCCTGAAACACCAGCCCCAGCACGACCCCCTACACTGCCCGAACACCACTGCACTGCCCTAAACCGTGACACACCAGCCCCAGCAAGACCCCCTACACTGCCCGAACACCACTGCACTGCCCTAAACCCTGAAACACCAGCCCCAGCACGACCCCCTACACTGCCCGAACACCACTGCACTGCCCTAAACTCTGAAACACCACCCCGTGCACGACCCCCTACACTGCCTGAACACCACTGCACTGCCCTAAACCCTGAAACACCATCCCCAGCACGACCCCCTACACTGCCCGAACACCACTGCACTGCCCTAAACCCTGAAACACCACCCCCTGCACGACCCCCTACACTGCCCGAACACTACTGCACTGCCCTAAACCCTGAAACACCATCCCCAGCACGACCCCCTACACTGCACGAACACCACTGCACTGCCCTAAACCCTGAAACATCACCCCCAGCAAGACCCCTACACTGCCCGATCACCACTGCCCTAAACCCTGAAACACCACCCCCAGCACGACCCCCTACACTGCCCGAACACCACTGCACTGCCCTAAACCCTGAAACACCACCCCCTGCACGACCCCTACACTGCCCGAACACCAATGCACTGCCCTAAACCCTGAAACACCACCCCCAGCAAGACCCCCTACACTGCCCGAACACCACTGCCCTAAACCCTGAAACACCACCCCCAGCAGGACCCCCTACACTGCCCGAACACCACTGCACTGCCCTAAACCCTGAAACACCACCCCCAGCACGACCCCCTACACTGCCCGAACACCACTGCTCTGCCCAAAACCCTGAAACACCAGCCCCAGCACGACCCCTACACTGCCCGAACACCACTGCACTGCCCTAAACCCTGAAACACCAGCCCCAGCACGACCGCCTACACTGCCCGAACACCACTGCACTGCCCTAAACCCTGAAACACCAGCCCCAGCACGACCCCTACACTGCCCGAACACCACTGCACTGCCCTAAACCGTGAAACACCAGCCCCAGCATGACCCCCTACACTGCCCGAACACCACTGCACTGCCCTAAACCCTGAAACACCAGCCCCAGCACGACCCCCTACACTGCCCAAACACCACTGCACTGCCCTAAACCCTGAAACACCACCCCGTGCACGACCCCCTACACTGCCCGAACACCACTGCACTGCCCTAAACCCTGAAACACCAGCCCCAGCACGACCCCCTACACTGCCCGAACACCACTGCACTGCCCTAAACCGTGAAACACCAGCCCCAGCATGACCCCCTACACTGCCCGAACACCACTGCACTGCCCTAAACCCTGAAACACCACCCCCTGCACGACCCCTACACTGCCCGAACACCACTGCACTGCCCGAAACCCTGAAACACCATCCCCTGCACAACCCCTACACTGCCCAAACACTACTGCACTGCCCTAAACCCTGAAACACCACCCCCAGCAAGACCCCCTACACTGCCCGAACACCACTGCCCTAAACCCTGAAACACCACCCCCAGCAGGACCCCCTACACTGCCCGAACACCACTGCACTGCCCTAAACCCTGAAACACCACCCCCAGCACGACCCCTACACTGCCCAAACACCACTGCTCTGCCCAAAACCCTGAAACACCAGCCCCAGCACGACCCCCTACACTGCCCGAACACCACTGCACTGCCCTAAACCCTGAAACACCAGCCCCAGCACGACCCCCTACACTGCCCAAACACTACTGCACTGCCCTAAACCCTGAAACACCAGCCCCAGCACGACCCCCTACACTGCCCAAACACCACTGCACTGCCCTAAACCCTGAAACACCAGCCCCAGCACGACCGCCTACACTGCCCGAACACTACTGCACTGCCCTAAACCCTGAAACACCATCCCCAGCACGACCCCCTACACTGCACGAACACCACTGCACTGCCCTAAACCCTGAAACATCACCCCCAGCAAGACCCCCTACACTGCCCGAACACCACTGCCCTAAACCCTGAAACACCACCCCCAGCACGACCCCCTACACTGCCCAAACACCACTGCACTGCCCTAAACCCTGAAACACCACCCCCTGCACGACCCCCTACACTGCCCGAACACCACTGCACTGCCCTAAACCCTGAAACACCACCCCAGCAAGATCCCCTACACTGCCCGAACACCACTGCCCTAAACCCTGAAACACCACCCCCAGCAGGACCCCCTACACTGCCCGAACACCACTGCACTGCCCTAAACCCTGAAACACCACCCCCAGCACGACCCCCTACACTGCCCGAACACCACTGCACTGCCCTAAACCCTGAAACACCACCCCTGCACGACCCCCTACACTGCCCGAACACTACTGCACTGCCCTAAACCCTGAAACACCACCCCCAGCAAGACCCCCTACACTGCCCGAACACCACTGCCCTAAACCCTGAAACACCACCCCCAGCAGGACCCCCTACACTGCCCGAACACCACTGCACTGCCCTAAACCCTGAAACACCACCCCCAGCAGGACCCCCTACACTGCCTGAACACCACTGCACTGCCCTAAACCCTGAAACACCACCCCCAGCACAACCCCCTACACTGCCCGAACACCACTGCTCTGCCCAAAACCCTGAAACACCAGCCCCAGCACGACCCCTACACTGCCCGAACACCACTGCACTGCCCTTAACCCTGAAACACCAGCCCCAGCACGACCGCCTACACTGCCCGAACATCACTGCACTGCCCTAAACCCTGAAACACCAGCCCCAGCACGACCCCCTACACTGCCCGAACACCACTGCACTGCCCTAAACCGTGACACACCAGCCCCAGCACGACCCCCTACACTGCCCGAACACCACTGCACTGCCCTAAACTCTGAAACACCACCCCGTGCACGACCCCCTACACTGCCTGAACACCACTGCACTGCCCTAAACCCTGAAACACCATCCCCAGCACGACCCCCTACACTGCCCGAACACCACTGCACTGCCCTAAACCCTGAAACACCACCCCTGCACGACCCCCTACACTGCCCGAACACTACTGCACTGCCCTAAACCCTGAAACACCATCCCCAGCACGACCCCCTACACTGCACGAACACCACTGCACTGCCCTAAACCCTGAAACATCACCCCCAGCAAGACCCCCTACACTGCCTGATCACCACTGCCCTAAACCCTGAAACACCACCCCCAGCACGACCCCCTACACTGCCTGAACACCACTGCCCTAAACCCTGAACCACCCCCCTGCACGACCCCCTGCACTGCCCGAACACCAATGCACTGCCCTAAACCCTGAAACACCACCCCCAGCAAGACGCCCTACACTGCCCGAACACCACTGCCCTAAACCCTGAAACACCACCCCAGCAGGACCCCTACACTGCCCGAACACCACTGCACTGCCCTAAACCCTGAAACACCACCCCCAGCACGACCCCCTACACTGCCCGAACACCACTGCTCTGCCCAAAACCCTGAAACACCAGCCCCAGCACGACCCCCTACACTGCCCGAACACCACTGCACTGCCCTAAACCCTGAAACACCAGCCCCAGCACGACCGCCTACACTGCCCGAACACCACTGCACTGCCCTAAACCCTGAAACACCAGCCCCAGCACGACCCCCTACACTGCCCGAACACCACTGCACTGCCCTAAACCGTGAAACACCAGCCCCAGCATGACCCCCTACACTGCCCGAACACCACTGCACTGCCCTAAACCCTGAAACACCAGCCCCAGCACGACCCCCTACACTGCCCAAACACCACTGCACTGCCCTAAACCCTGAAACACCACCCCGTGCACGACCCCCTACACTGCCCGAACACCACTGCACTGCCCTAAACCCTGAAACACCAGCCCCAGCACGACCCCCTACACTGCCCGAACACCACTGCACTGCCCTAAACCGTGAAACACCAGCCCCAGCATGACCCCCTACACTGCCCGAACACCACTGCACTGCCCTAAACCCTGAAACACCACCCCTGCACGACCCCCTACACTGCCCGAACACCACTGCACTGCCCGAAACCCTGAAACACCATCCCCTGCACAACCCCCTACACTGCCCAAACACTACTGCACTGCCCTAAACCCTGAAACACCACCCCCAGCAAGACCCCCTACACTGCCCGAACACCACTGCCCTAAACCCTGAAACACCACCCCCAGCAGGACCCCTACACTGCCCGAACACCACTGCACTGCCCTAAACCCTGAAACACCACCCCCAGCACGACCCCCTACACTGCCCAAACACCACTGCTCTGCCCAAAACCCTGAAACACCAGCCCCAGCACGACCCCCTACACTGCCCGAACACCACTGCACTGCCCTAAACCCTAAAACACCAGCCCCAGCACGACCCCCTACACTGCCCGAACACTACTGCACTGCCCTAAACCCTGAAACACCAGCCCCAGCACGACCCCCTACACTGCCCAAACACCACTGCACTGCCCTAAACCCTGAAACACCAGCCCCAGCACGACCGCCTACACTGCCCGAAAACCACTGCACTGCCCTAAACCCTGAAACACCAGCCCCAGCATGACCCCCTACACTGCCCAAACACCACTGCACTGCCCTATACCCTGAAACACCAGCCCCAGCATGACCCCTACACTGCCCGAAGACCACTGCACTGCCCTAAACCCTGAAACACCAGCCCCAGCAAGACCCCCTACACTGCCCGAACACCACTGCACTGCCCTAAACCCTGAAACACCAGCCCCAGCAAGACCCCCTACACTGCCCGAAGACCACTGCCCTAAACCCTGAAACACCACCCCCAGCAGGACCCCTACACTGCCCGAACACCACTGCACTGCCCTAAACCCTGAAACACCACACCCAGCACGACCCCTACACTGCCCGAACACGACTGCTCTGCCCAAAACCCTGAAACACCAGCCCCAGCACGACCCCTACACTGCCCGAACACCACTGCACTGCCCTAAACCCTGAAACACCAGCCCCAGCACGACCGCCTACACTGCCCGAACACAACTGCACTGCCCTAAACCCTGAAACACCAGCCCCAGCACGACCCCCTACACTGCCCGAACACCACTGCACTGCCCTAAACCGTGAAACAACAGCCCCAGCATGACCCACTACACTGCCCGAACACCACTGCACTGCCCTAAACCCTGAAACACCAGCCCCAGCACGACCCCCTACACTGCCCGAACACCACTGCACTGCCCTAAACCCTGAAACACCACCCCGTGCACAACCCCTACACTGCCTGAACACCACTGCACTGCCCTAAACCCTGAAACACCATCCCCAGCACGACCCCTACACTGCCTGAACACCACTGCACTGCCCTAAACCCTGAAACACCACCCCTGCACGACCCCCTACACTGCCCGAACACCACTGCACTGCCCTAAACCCTGAAACACCACCCCTGCACGACCCCCTACACTGCCCGAACACTACTGCACTGCCCTAAACCCTGAAACACCATCCCCAGCACGACCCCCTACACTGCACGAACACCACTGCACTGCCCTAAACCCTGAAACATCACCCCCAGCAAGACCCCCTACACTGCCCGAACACCACTGCCCTAAACCCTGAAACACCACCCCCAGCACGACCCCCTACACTGCCCAACCACCACTGCACTGCCCTAAACCCTGAAACACCACCCCTGCACGACCCCTACACTGCCCGAACACCACTGCACTGCCCTAAACCCTGAAACACCACCACCTGCACGACCCCTACACTGCCCGAACACTACTGCACTGCCCTAAACCCTGAAACACCATCCCCAGCACGACCCCCTACACTGCACGAACACCACTGCACTGCCCTAAACCCGGAAACATCACCCCCAGCAAGACCCTCCTACACTGCCCGAACACCACTGCCCTAAACCCTGGAACACCACCACCAGCAAGATCCCCTACACTGCCCGAACAATACTGCACTGCCCTAAACCCTGAAACACCAGCCCCAGCACGACCCCCTACACTGCCCGAACACCACTGCACTGCCCTAAACCCTGAAACACCACCCCCTGCACAACCCCCTACACTTCCCGAACACCACTGCACTGCCCTAAACCCTGAAACACCACCCCCAGCACGACCCCCTACACTGCCCGAACACCACTGCACTGCCCTAAACCCTGAAACACCACCCCCTGCACGACCCCCTACACTGCCCGAACACTACTAAACTGCCCTAAACCCTGAAACACCACCCCCAGCAAGACCCCCTACACTGCCCGAACACCACTGCCCTAAACCCTGAAACACCACCCCCAGCAGGACCCCCTACACTGCCCGAACACCACTGCACTGCCCTAAACCCTGAAACACCACACCCAGCACGACCCCCTACATTGCCCGAACACGACTGCTCTGCCCAAAACCCTGAAACACCAGCCCCAGCACGACCCCTACATGGCCCGAACACCACTGCACTGCCCTAAACCCTGAAACACCAGCCCCAGCACGACCTCCTACACTGCCCGAACACCACTGCACTGCCCTAAACCCTGAAACACCAGCCCCAGCACGACCCCCTACACTGCCCGAACACCACTGCACTGCCCTAAACCGTGAAACAACAGCCCCAGCATGACCCACTACACTGCCCGAACACCACTGCACTGCCCTAAACCCTGAAACACCAGCCCCAGCACGACCCCCTACACTGCCCGAACACCACTGCACTGCCCTAAACCCTGAAACACCACCCCGTGCACAACCCCCTACACTGCCCGAACACCACTGCACTGCCCTAAACCCTGAAACACCATCCCCAGCACGACCCCCTACACTGCCCGAACACCACTGCACTGCCCTAAACCCTGAAACACCACCCCCTGCACGACCCCCTACACTGCCCGAACACCACTGCACTGCCCTAAACCCTGAAACACCACCCCTGCACGACCCCCTACACTGCCCGAACACTACTGCACTGCCCTAAACCCTGAAACACCATCCCCAGTACGACCCCCTACACTGCACGAACACCACTGCACTGCCCTAAACCCTGAAACATCACCCCCAGCAAGACCCCCTACACTGCCCGAACACCACTGCCCTAAACCCTGAAACACCACCCCCAGCACGACCCCCTACACTGCCCAAACACCACTGCACTGCCCTAAACCCTGAAACACCACCCCCTGCACGACCCCCTACACTGCCCGAACACCACTGCACTGCCCTAAACCCTGAAACACCACCCCCAGCAAGATCCCCTACACTGCCCGAACACCACTGCCCTAAACCCTGAAACACCACCCCCAGCAGGACCCCCTACACTGCCCGAACACCACTGCACTGCCCTAAACCCTGAAACACCACCCCCAGCATGACCCCCTACACTGCCCGAACACCACTGCACTGCCCTAAACCCTGAAACACCACCCCTGCACGACCCCTACACTGCCCGAACACTACTGCACTGCCCTAAACCCTGAAACACCACCCCCAGCAAGACCCCCTACACTGCCCGAACACCACTGCCCTAAACCCTGAAACACCACCCCCAGCAGGACCCCCTACACTGCCCGAACACCACTGCACTGCCCTAAACCCTGAAACACCACCCCCAGCAGGACCCCCTACACTGCCTGAACACCACTGCACTGCCCTAAACCCTGAAACACCACCCCCAGCACAACCCCCTACACTGCCCGAACACCACTGCTCTGCCCAAAACCCTGAAACACCAGCCCCAGCACGACCCCTACACTGCCCGAACACCACTGCACTGCCCTTAACCCTGAAACACCAGCCCCAGCACGACCGCCTACACTGCCCGAACATCACTGCACTGCCCTAAACCCTGAAACACCAGCCCCAGCACGACCCCCTACACTGCCCGAACACCACTGCACTGCCCTAAACCGTGACACACCAGCCCCAGCAAGACCCCCTACACTGCCCGAACACCACTGCACTGCCCTAAACCTTGAAACACCAGCCCCAGCACGACCCCCTACACTGCCCGAACACCACTGCACTGCCCTAAACTCTGAAACACCACCCCGTGCACGACCCCCTACACTGCCTGAACACCACTGCACTGCCCTAAACCCTGAAACACCATCCCCAGCACGACCCCCTACACTGCCCGAACACCACTGCACTGCCCTAAACCCTGAAACACCACCCCTGCACGACCCCCTACACTGCCCGAACACTACTGCACTGCCCTAAACCCTGAAACACCATCCCCAGCACGACCCCCTACACTGCACGAACACCACTGCACTGCCCTAAACCCTGAAACATCACCCCCAGCAAGACCCCCTACACTGCCCGATCACCACTGCCCTAAACCCTGAAACACCACCCCCAGCACGACCCCCTACACTGACCGAACACCACTGCACTGCCCTAAACCCTGAAACACCACCCCCTGCACGACCCCCTACACTGCCCGAACACCAATGCACTGCCCTAAACCCTGAAACACCACCCCCAGCAAGACCCCTACACTGCCCGAACACCACTGCCCTAAACCCTGAAACACCACCCCCAGCAGGACCCCCTACACTGCCCGAACACCACTGCACTGCCCTAAACCCTGAAACACCACCCCCAGCACGACCCCCTACACTGCCCGAACACCACTGCTCTGCCCAAAACCCTGAAACACCAGCCCCAGCACGACCCCTACACTGCCCGAACACCACTGCACTGCCCTAAACCCTGAAACACCAGCCCCAGCACGACCGCCTACACTGCCCGAACACCACTGCACTGCCCTAAACCCTGAAACACCAGCCCCAGCATGACCCCCTACACTGCCCGAACACCACTGCACTGCCCTAAACCCTGAAACACCAGCCCCAGCACGACCCCCTACACTGCCCAAACACCACTGCACTGCCCTAAACCCTGAAACACCACCCCGTGCACGACCCCCTACACTGCCCGAACACCACTGCACTGCCCTAAACCCTGAAACACCAGCCCCAGCACGACCCCCTACACTGCCCGAACACCACTGCACTGCCCTAAACCGTGAAACACCAGCCCCAGCATGACCCCTACACTGCCCGAACACCACTGCACTGCCCTAAACCCTGAAACACCACCCCCTGCACGACCCCCTACACTGCCCGAACACCACTGCACTGCCCGAAACCCTGAAACACCATCCCCTGCACAACCCCCTACACTGCCCAAACACTACTGCACTGCCCTAAACCCTGAAACACCACCCCCAGCAAGACCCCCTACACTGCCCGAACACCACTGCCCTAAACCCTGAAACACCACCCCCAGCAGGACCCCCTACACTGCCCGAACACCACTGCACTGCCCTAAACCCTGAAACACCACCCCCAGCACGACCCCCTACACTGCCCAAACACCACTGCTCTGCCCAAAACCCTGAAACACCAGCCCCAGCACGACCCCCTACACTGCCCGAACACCACTGCACTGCCCTAAACCCTGAAACACCAGCCCCAGCACGACCCCTACACTGCCCGAACACTACTGCACTGCCCTAAACCCTGAAACACCAGCCCCAGCACGACCCCTACACTGCCCAAACACCACTGCACTGCCCTAAACCCTGAAACACCAGCCCCAGCACGACCGCCTACACTGCCCGAACACTACTGCACTGCCCTAAACCCTGAAACACCATCCCCAGCACGACCCCCTACACTGCACGAACACCACTGCACTGCCCTAAACCCTGAAACATCACCCCCAGCAAGACCCCTACACTGCCCGAACACCACTGCCCTAAACCCTGAAACACCACCCCCAGCACGACCCCCTACACTGCCCAAACACCACTGCACTGCCCTAAACCCTGAAACACCACCCCCTGCACGACCCCCTACACTGCCCGAACACCACTGCACTGCCCTAAACCCTGAAACACCACCCCCAGCAAGATCCCCTACACTGCCCGAACACCACTGCCCTAAACCCTGAAACACCACCCCCAGCAGGACCCCCTACACTGCCCGAACACCACTGCACTGCCCTAAACCCTGAAACACCACCCCCAGCACGACCCCCTACACTGCCCGAACACCACTGCACTGCCCTAAACCCTGAAACACCACCCCTGCACGACCCCCTACACTGCCCGAACACTACTGCACTGCCCTAAACCCTGAAACACCACCCCCAGCAAGACCCCCTACACTGCCCGAACACCACTGCCCTAAACCCTGAAACACCACCCCCAGCAGGACCCCTACACTGCCCGAACACCACTGCACTGCCCTAAACCCTGAAACACCACCCCCAGCAGGACCCCTACACTGCCTGAACACCACTGCACTGCCCTAAACCCTGAAACACCACCCCCAGCACAACCCCTACACTGCCCGAACACCACTGCACTGCCCTAAACCCTGAAACACCACCCCCTGCACGACCCCCTACACTGCCCGAACACTACTGCACTGCCCTAAACCCTGAAACACCATCCCCAGCACGACCCCCTACACTGCACGAACACCACTGCACTGCCCTAAACCCTGAAACATCACCCCCAGCAAGACCCCCTACACTGCCCGATCACCACTGCCCTAAACCCTGAAACACCACCCCCAGCACGACCCCCTACACTGCCCGAACACCACTGCACTGCCCTAAACCCTGAAACACCACCCCCTGCACGACCCCCTACACTGCCCGAACACCAATGCACTGCCCTAAACCCTGAAACACCACCCCCAGCAAGACCCCCTACACTGCCCGAACACCACTGCCCTAAACCCTGAAACACCACCCCCAGCAGGACCCCCTACACTGCCCGAACACCACTGCACTGCCCTAAACCCTGAAACACCACCCCCAGCACGACCCCCTACACTGCCCGAACACCACTGCTCTGCCCAAAACCCTGAAACACCAGCCCCAGCACGACCCCCTACACTGCCCGAACACCACTGCACTGCCCTAAACACTGAAACACCAGCCCCAGCACGACCGCCTACACTGCCCGAACACCACTGCACTGCCCTAAACCCTGAAACACCAGCCCCAGCACGACCCCCTACACTGCCCGAACACCACTGCACTGCCCTAAACCGTGAAACACCAGCCCCAGCATGACCCCCTACACTGCCCGAACACCACTGCACTGCCCTAAACCCTGAAACACCAGCCCCAGCACGACCCCCTACACTGCCCAAACACCACTGCACTGCCCTAAACCCTGAAACACCACCCCGTGCACGACCCCCTACACTGCCCGAACACCACTGCACTGCCCTAAACCCTGAAACACCAGCCCCAGCACGACCCCCTACACTGCCCGAACACCACTGCACTGCCCTAAACCGTGAAACACCAGCCCCAGCATGACCCCCTACACTGCCCGAACACCACTGCACTGCCCTAAACCCTGAAACACCACCCCCTGCACGACCCCCTACACTGCCCGAACACCACTGCACTGCCCGAAACCCTGAAACACCATCCCCTGCACAACCCCCTACACTGCCCAAACACTACTGCACTGCCCTAAACCCTGAAACACCACCCCCAGCAAGACCCCCTACACTGCCCGAACACCACTGCCCTAAACCCTGAAACACCACCCCCAGCAGGACCCCCTACACTGCCCGAACACCACTGCACTGCCCTAAACCCTGAAACACCACCACCAGCACGACCCCCTACACTGCCCGAACACCACTGCACTGCCCTAAACCCTGAAACACCAGCCCCAGCACGACCCCCTACACTGCCCGAACACTACTGCACTGCCCTAAACCCTGAAACACCAGCCCCAGCACGACCCCCTACACTGCCCAAACACCACTGCACTGCCCTAAACCCTGAAACACCAGCCCCAGCACGACCGCCTACACTGCCCGAAAACCACTGCACTGCCCTAAACCCTGAAACACCAGCCCCAGCATGACCCCCTACACTGCCCGAACACCACTGCACTGCCCTATACCCTGAAACACCAGCCCCAGCATGACCCCCTACACTGCCCGAAGACCACTGCACTGCCCTAAACCCTGAAACACCAGCCCCAGCAAGACCCCCTACACTGCCCAAACACCACTGCTCTGCCCAAAACCCTGAAACACCATCCCCTGCACAACCCCCTACACTGCCCAAACACTACTGCACTGCCCTAAACCCTGAAACACCACCCCCAGCAAGACCCCCTACACTGCCCGAACACCACTGCCCTAAACCCTGAAACACCACCCCCAGCAGGACCCCCTACACTGCCCGAACACCACTGCACTGCCCTAAACCCTGAAACACCACCCCCAGCACGACCCCCTACACTGCCCAAACACCACTGCTCTGCCCAAAACCCTGAAACACCAGCCCCAGCACGACCCCCTACACTGCCCGAACACCACTGCACTGCCCTAAACCCTGAAACACCAGCCCCAGCACGACCCCCTACACTGCCTGAACACTACAGCACTGCCCTAAACCCTGAAACACCAGCCCCAGCACGACCCCCTACACTGCCCAAACACCACTGCACTGCCCTAAACCCTGAAACACCAGCCCCAGCACGACCGCCTACACTGCCCGAAAACCACTGCACTGCCCTAAACCCTGAAACACCAGCCCCAGCATGACCCCCTACACTGCCCGAACACCACTGCACTGCCCTATACCCTGAAACACCAGCCCCAGCATGACCCCTACACTGCCCGAAGACCACTGCACTGCCCTAAACCCTGAAACACCAGCCCCAGCAAGACCCCCTACACTGCCCGAACACCACTGCACTGCCCTAAACCCTGAAACACCAGCCCCAGCAAGACCCCCTACACTGCCCGAAGACCACTGCCCTAAACCCTGAAACACCACCCCCAGCAGGACCCCCTACACTGCCCGAACACCACTGCACTGCCCTAAACCCTGAAACACCACACCCAGCACAACCCCCTACACTGCCCGAACACGACTGCTCTGCCCAAAACCCTGAAACACCAGCCCCAGCACGACCCCTACACTGCCCGAACACCACTGCACTGCCCTAAACCCTGAAACACCAGCCCCAGCACGACCGCCTACACTGCCCGAACACCACTGCACTGCCCTAAACCCTGAAACACCAGCCCCAGCACGACCCCCTACACTGCCCGAACACCACTGCACTGCCCTAAACCGTGAAACAACAGCCCCAGCATGACCCACTACACTGCCCGAACACCACTGCACTGCCCTAAACCCTGAAACACCAGCCCCAGCACGACCCCCTACACTGCCCGAACACCACTGCACTGCCCTAAACCCTGAAACACCACCCCGTGCACAACCCCCTACACTGCCTGAACACCACTGCACTGCCCTAAACCCTGAAACACCATCCCCAACACGACCCCCTACACTGCCTGAACACCACTGCACTGCCCTAAACCCTGAAACACCACCCCCTGCACGACCCCCTACACTGCCCGAACACCACTGCACTGCCCTAAACCCTGAAACACCACCCCCTGCACGACCCCCTACACTGCCCGAACACTACTGCACTGCCCTAAACCCTGAAACACCATCCCCAGCACGACCCCCTACACTGCACCGAACACCACTGCACTGCCCTAAACCCTGAAACATCACCCCCAGCAAGACCCCCTACACTGCCCGAACACCACTGCCCTAAACCCTGAAACACCACCCCCAGCACGACCCCCTACACTGCCCAAACACCACTGCACTGCCCTAAACCCTGAAACACCACCCCTGCACGACCCCCTACACTGCCCGAACACCACTGCACTGCCCTAAACCCTGAAACACCACCCCCAGCAAGATCCCCTACACTGCCCGAACACCACTGCCCTAAACCCTGAAACACCACCCCCAGCAGGACCCCCTACACTGCCCGAACACCACTGCACTGCCCTAAACCCTGAAACACCACCCCCAGCAAGATCCCCTACACTGCCCGAACACCACTGCCCTAAACCCTGAAACACCACCCCCAGCAGGACCCCCTACACTGCCCGAACACCACTGCACTGCCCTAAACCCTGAAACACCACCCCCAGCACGACCCCCTACACTGCCCGAACACCACTGCACTGCCCTAAACCCTGAAACACCACCCCCTGCACGACCCCCTACACTGCCCGAACACTACTGCACTGCCCTAAACCCTGAAACACCACCCCCAGCAAGACCCCCTACACTGCCCGAACACCACTGCCCTAAACCCTGAAACACCACCCCCAGCAGGACCCCTACACTGCCCGAACACCACTGCACTGCCCTAAACCCTGAAACACCACCCCCAGCACGACCCCCTACACTGCCCGAACACCACTGCTCTGCCCAAAACCCTGAAACACCAGCCCCAGCACGACCCCTACACTGCCCGAACACCACTGCACTGCCCTAAACCCTGAAACACCAGCCCCAGCACGACCGCCTACACTGCCCGAACATCACTGCACTGCCCTAAACCCTGAAACACCAGCCCCAGCACGACCCCTACACTGCCCAAACACCACTGCACTGCCCTAAACCGTGACACACCAGCCCCAGCAAGACCCCTACACTGCCCGAACACCACTGCACTGCCCTAAACCCTGAAACACCAGCCCCAGCACAACCCCTACACTGCCCGAACACCACTGCACTGCCCTAAACTCTGAAACACCACCCCGTGCACGACCCCCTACACTGCCTGAACACCACTGCACTGCCCTAAACCCTGAAACACCATCCCCAGCACGACCCCTACACTGCCCGAACACCACTGCACTGCCCTAAACCCTGAAACACCACCCCCTGCACGACCCCCTACACTGCCCGAACACTACTGCACTGCCCTAAACCCTGAAACACCATCCCCAGCACGACCCCCTACACTGCACGAACACCACTGCACTGCCCTAAACCCTGAAACATCACCCCCAGCAAGACCCCCTACACTGCCCGATCACCACTGCCCTAAACCCTGAAACACCACCCCCAGCACGACCCCCTACACTGCCCAAACACCACTGCACTGCCCTAAACCCTGAAACACCACCCCTGCACGACCCCCTACTTTGCCCGAACACCACTGCACTGCCCTAAACCCTGAAACACCACCCCCAGCAAGACCCCTACACTGCCCGAACACCACTGCCCTAAACCCTGAAACACCACCCCCAGCAGAACCCCTACACTGCCCGAACACCACTGCACTGCCCTAAACCCTGAAACACCACCCCCAGCGCGACCCCCTACACTGCCCGAACACCACTGCTCTGCCCAAAACCCTGAAACACCAGCCCCAGCACGACCGCCTACACTGCCCGAACACCACTGCACTGCCCTAAACCCTGAAACACCAGCCCCAGCACGACCGCCTACACTGCCCGAACACCACTGCACTGCCCTAAACCCTGAAACACCAGCCCCAGCACGACCCCCTACACTGCCCGAACACCACTGCACTGCCCTAAACCGTGAAACACCAGCCCCAGCATGACCCCTACACTGCCCGAACACCACTGCACTGCCCTAAACCCTGAAAAACCAGCCCCAGCAAGACCCCCTACACTGCCCAAACACCACTGCACTGCCCTAAACCCTGAAACACCACCCCGTGCACGACCCACTACACTGCCCGAACACCACTGCACTGCCCTAAACCCTGAAACACCAGCCCCAGCACGACCCCCTACACTGCCCGAACACCACTGCACTGCCCTAAACCGTGAAACACCAGCCCCAGCATGACCCCCTACACTGCCCGAACACCACTGCACTGCCCTAAACCCTGAAACACCACCCCCTGCACGACCCCCTACACTGCCCGAACACCACTGCACTGCCCTAAACCCTGAAACACCATCCCCTGCACAACCCCCTACACTGCCCAAACACTACTGCACTGCCCTAAACCCTGAAACACCACCCCCAGCAAGACCCCCTACACTGCCCGAACACCACTGCCCTAAACCCTGAAACACCACCCCCAGCAGGACCCCCTACACTGCCCGAACACCACTGCACTGCCCTAAACCCTGAAACACCACCCCCGCACGACCCCTACACTGCCCAAACACCACTGCTCTGCCCAAAACCCTGAAACACCAGCCCCAGCACGACCCCCTACACTGCCCGAACACCACTGCACTGCCCTAAACCCTAAAACACCAGCCCCAGCACGACCCCTACACTGCCCGAACACTACTGCACTGCCCTAAACCCTGAAACACCAGCCCCAGCACGACCCCCTACACTGCCCAAACACCACTGCACTGCCCTAAACCCTGAAACACCAGCCCCAGCACGACCGCCTACACTGCCCGAAAACCACTGCACTGCCCTAAACCCTGAAACACCAGCCCCAGCATGACCCCCTACACTGCCCGAACACCACTGCACTGCCCTATACCCTGAAACACCAGCCCCAGCATGACCCCCTACACTGCCCGAAGACCACTGCACTGCCCTAAACCCTGAAACACCAGCCCCAGCAAGACCCCCTACACTGCCCGAACACCACTGCACTGCCCTAAACCCTGAAACACCAGCCCCAGCAAGACCCCCTACACTGCCCGAAGACCACTGCACTGCCCTAAACCCTGAAACACAAGCCCCAGCAAGACCCCCTACACTGCCCGAACACCACTGCACTGCCCTAAACCCTGAAACACCACCCCCAGCAAGACCCCCTACACTGCCCAAACACCACTGCACTAAACCCTGAAACACCACCCCCAGCAAGACCACCTACACTGGCTGAACACCACTGCACTGCCCTAAACCCTGAAACACCACCCCTGCACGACCCCCTACACTGCCCGACCACTGCACTGCCCTAAACCCTGTAAAACAACCCCCTCAAGACCCCCTACACTGCCCGAACACCACTGCACTAAACCCTGAAACACAACCCCCAGCAAGACCACCTGCACTGGCTGAACACCACTGCACTGCCCTAAACCCTGAAACACCACCCCTGCATGACCCCCTACACTGCCCAAATACCACTGCACTGCCCTAAACCCTGAAACACCACCCCTGCACGACCCCTACACTGCCCGAACACCACTGCACTGCCCTAAACCCTGAAACACCACCCCCAGCACGACACCCTAAACTGCCCGAACACCACTGCACTGCCCTAAACCCTGAAACACCAACCCCAGCATGACCCCCTACACTGCCCGAACACCACTGCACTGCCGTAAACCCTGAAACATCACCCCCTGCATGACCCCCTACAATGCCAGAACACCACTGCACTGCCCTAAACCCTGAAACACCACCCCAGCACGACCCCCTACACTGCCCGAACACCACTGCACTGCCCTAAACCCTGAAACCCCACCCCCAGCATGACCCCCTACACTGCCCGAACACCACTGCACTGCCCTAAACCCTGAAACACTACCCCCAGCAAGACCCCCTACACTGCCCAAACACCACTGCACTGCCCTAAACCCTGAAACATCACCCCTAGCAAGACCCCTACACTGCCTGAACACCACTGCCCTAAACCCTGAAACACCACCCCCAGCAAGACCCCCTACACTGCCCGAACACCACTGCACTGCCCTAAACCCTGAAACACCACCTCCAGCACAACCCCCTACACTGCCTGAACACCATTGCTCTGCCCTAAACCCTGAAACACCACCCCCAGCACGACCCCCTACACTGCCCGAACACCACTGCACTGCCCTAAACCCTGAAACAGCAGCCCCAGCAAGACCCCCTACACTGCCCGAACACCACTGCACTGCCCTAGACTCTGAAACACCAGCCCCAGCAAGACCCCTACACTGCCCGAACACCACTGCACTGCCCTAAACCCTGAAACACCAGCCCCAGCATGACCCCCTACACTGCCCGAACACCACTGCACTGCCCTAAACCCTGAAATACCAGCCCCAGCACGACCACCTACACTGCCCAAACACCACTGCACTGCCCTAAACCCTGAAACACCACAACCCTGCACGACCCCCTACACTGCCCGAACACCACTGCACTGCCCTAAACCCTGAAACACCCCCTGCACGACCCCCTACACTGCCCGAACACCACTGCACTGCCCAAAACCCTGAAACACCACCCCCAGCACGACCCCTTTACTGCCCGAACACCACTGCACTGCCCCAAACCCTGAAACACCACCCTCAGCACGACCCCCTACACTGCCCGAACACCACTGCCCTAAACCCTGAAACACCAACCCCTGCATGACCCCCTACACTGCCCGAACACCACTGCACTGCCCTAAACCCTGAAACACCACCCCCTGCACGACCCCCTACACTGCCCGAACACCACTGCACTGCCCTAAACCCTGAAACACCAACCCCTGCACGACCCCCTACACTGCCCGAACACCACTGCGCTGCCCTAAACCCTGAAACACCACCCCCAGCACGATCCCCTACACTGTCCGAACACCCCTGCACTGCCCTAAACCCTAAAACACCACCCCCAGCACGACCCCTACACTGCCCGAACACCACTGCACTGCCCTGAACCCTAAAACACTACCCCAGCATGACCCCCTACACTACCCGAACACTACTGCACTACCCTAAACCCTAAAATACTCCCCCAGCACGACCCCCTACACTACCCGAACACGACTGCACTGCCCTAAACCCTCAAACACTCCCCCCAGCACGACCCCCTACACTACCCGAACACGACTGCACTGCCCTAAACCCTAAAACACTCCTCCCAGCACAACCCCCTACACTACCCGAACACCACTGCACTGCCCTAAACCCTAAAACATTCCCCCCAGCACGACCCCCTACACTACCCAAACACCACTGCACTGCCCTAAACCCTAAAACACTACCCCCGCATGACCCCCTACACTACCCAAACACCAATGCACTACCCTTAACCGTAAAACACTACCCCCGCACTACCCCCTACACTACCCAAAGACCACTGCACTACCCTAAACCCTAAAACACTACCCCCGCACGACTCCCTACACTACCCAAAGACCACTGCACTACCCTAAACCCTAAAACACGACCTCCTACACTACACAAACACCACTGCACTACCCTAAACCCTAAAACACTACCCCCAGCACAACACCCTACACTACACAAACAACACTGCACTACCCTAAACCCTAAAACACTACCCCCTACACTACACAAACACCACTGCACTACCCTAAACCCTAAAACACTACCCCCAGCACGAACCCCTACACTACCCAAACACCACTGCACTACCCTAAACCCTAAAACCCTACCCCCAGCAGTACCCCCACTACCCAAACACCACTGCACTACCCTAAACCCTAAAACACTACCCCCAGCAGTACCCCCACACTACCCAAACACCATTGCACTACTCCTAAACCCTAAACACTACCCCAGCAGTACCCCCTACACTACCCAAACACCACTGCACTACCCTAAACCCTAAACCACTACCCCCAGCACGACCCCTACACTACCCAAACACCACTGCACTACCCTAAACCCTAAACACTACCCCCAGCATGACCCCTACACTACCCAAACACCACTGCACTACCCTAAACCCTAAATCTACCCCCAGCATGACCCCCTACACTACACAAACACCACTGCACTACCCTAAACCCTAAAACACTACCCCCAGCACGACTCCCTTCACTACCTAAACACAACTGCACAATTTGTTACAGGCGTTGCAACGCAGGCCTGTGGTGCTTACTGGAAATACCTGGTGGGCTAGTTGGGCCCCAGGGACCCTCAGGATTCAAGGTGACCTAATCCCCCAACTTAAAATACGCCACGGGGCGCGTTTGCACAGTGGTGAAGGGAGGGGGAGGGGCCTCAGGTGACATGTGCGCAAACACGCCCTGTGGTGCGTTTTAAGTTGGGGAATTAATTCCCCTTGAATCCTGAGGGACCCTGTGGGCCAATAAGCCCACCAGGTACCTTCAGTAAGCACAACAGAGTTGCGTTGCAGAGAGGTAAAAAAGGTGCGTGGCCTCGGAACGCCTCTCTGCAACTCAGCTCTGTGGTCCTAACTGTAGGTACCTGGGGGGCTAGTTGGGCCCCAGGGACCCTCAGGATTCAAGGGGACTTAATCCCGCAACTTAAAACGCGCCATGGGGCGCGTTTGCACACATGTCACCTCAGGCCCCCCTCCCTTCACCACTGTGCAAACGCGCCCTGTAGCGCGTTTTAAGAGGTAGTTTTAATCCCCCTGCCCTATTATGTACTAGGGACTTACAGAGGAGGTCATGCTAATCACAGGGGTACCCCAACGCATAGTGTTCCCTAGTGTATGTAGGTGTTTTCACTGTATTCTAAGTGTCTTTTAGCATAGCACTGGCTCTGGTTAGTCAGAGTCAGTTACCACCAGTACCCGTCTGAAAAAGTTGTGGGCACAGGACGATTTTGCAACAAGGCCTCTTTCTGCTCTTCTGTTGGTTCTTTTTGCACATCTTTTGCTTCTTCCTGCACTTTTCTTCGTCTTTGTGGACTTCTGTTGCTTCTTTCTGCATTTCTTTTGCTTCTTTCTGTGCGTTTTTTCTTCTTTCTTCACATGTCCTACCTCTGTAGGCATAGTTAGAAACTAGCATTTAAAAAACCTTTGAAATTCACTTAAAAATCATAGGTTTCAGGCACGTTATAGTTAGAAATTAGCATTTAAAAAACCTTTGAAATTCACTGAAAAAACCATAGGTTTCAGACACGTTATAGTTAGAAATTAGCATTTAAAAAAACTTTGAAATTCACTGAAAAAACCATAGGTTTTAGGGACAGTTATAGTTAGTTGGACATTTCACTCGTACAAAACCATAGAAATTCCCCCGTTATAGTTAATTCAGCTAACTATAACTCGCGCCCCTGCAATGCACTGCTGATGACGTCACATATTACATCACTCATGACATGGTCAGTGACATCACTGATGACATCACTGATGACATCATCCATGTGATAATTTCATGCATCGTCTCACACCCTAATATAACTTTTGATACACCCACTCTAAATTACAGACTGCCAATCTCAAAACCATACACACTCCAATACCAATAACTACATACCCACTCACTGATTCTTAGGTCTACACACACACATCTACTCACTCACCCGTACAGTCACTCATACTTACAGTCACTCAGTACAGGACTATCATATGCACTCATACACCTATATAAACACTCACACACCGCCACTCATCCATAGAGGTACTCACACACCTAGTCAGTCATGCAAAAAATTAATCACACACCCATTTACTCACCTATACAGTTATACACACACCAGCTCACTTACTCATACAAATACTAGCACATTCTTACGCTCTTATACAATAACTGATACAAGCACACACGCATCCATACAGCCACTCTCACAATAACACACTCTCACTTGTAGCCATTTAAATACTCTAACACACATATATACTGCCTTTTACATATGTAGTTACTTGCACATGTACCACTGAGATATACATTCACTCACTAACACACCCATACACACACTCACCCACCCAAGCAGTCCATCACAGATGCACTCTTGAAATCATGCACCCAGTGAATCACCCACTCACACATCTATGTACAGAGTCACACACACCCCACCCACACAAACACTCAGGCAGCCATACAGATACTCAGAGAACCAATCAATAACCCATATAGACACTCATGTAGCTATTTGCAAATCCATGCATCCACTTACACACCAACAAACACACGGATAAAGACATTCACACAGTTTAGTCACTAACCCATGCATTCAGTAAAATACGTTTAATCACTCACTTGTAGAGTCAGTCACGCACGTACTAAATCATCCATACAGACACTTATACACCCACTCATTCTTCAATACGCCTTTCCCTATATATACTAAACATATTTAAACTTTACAGAAACACACAGTCACTGGATGATGTCATCAGTGATGTCATTTGAGATGTCATCAGTGATGTCATCAGTGATGTCACTGACCATGTCATGAGTGATGTAATATGTGACGTCATCAGCAGTGCATTGCGGGGCCGCGAGTTTTAGTTAGCTGAACTAACTATAACGGGGGAATTTCTATGGTTTTGTACGAGTGAAATGTCCAACTAACTATAACTGTCCCTAAAACCAATGGTTTTTTCAGTGAATATATATATACATACACATACATATATATATATACATACACATACATATATATATACATTCACATACATATATATACATACACATACATATATATATAAATACATACACATACATATATATATATATATATACATACACATATATATATATATATATTATCTACTGGCGGTCGCCAGTAGATAGTTATAGTTAGGACCTATTTTCCATAGGAAATCCGCAACATTCTATTTGAAATAACTCTTGTGTCGGTTGACGAATCTTCGCGAAATTTTCAAACTTTATGGCCCGCTCCGGTCCGCTCCTACCCTGAAAGTTTCGGGGTGATTCGTCAAGCGGGGGCTGAGAAAAAAGGGGGGTCCCAAAACGTGTTTTCCCCATTCATTTTCCCACAGGAAACTTTAGCCACGGCTACAGCCCGAACTACTGAACGGAATTACACAAAATTTGGAAAAGAGGTAGTTCTTGGTTCAGAAAGAACCCTTTTTGTTAAATGGTGTAAATCCGTTCAGTAGTTGCGGAGAAATTAAAAAAATAAGAGTCAAAAAATCAATTTCCCATAGGAAACTTTATGCAAGGCTACAGCTCGAACTGCTGAACGGAATTACACCAAATTTGGCAAAGAGGTAGTTCTTGGTTCAGAAAGAACCCTTTTGTTAAATGGTGTAAATCCGTTCAGTAGTTGGTGAGAAAATCAAAAGTAAAAACACATATATATCTGGGCGGAGCCTAACCACACATGTCATCGTGAGATCTGATTGGCTGTCAGCACTTCATCCTGGAATTGCTGGCAGCCATCTTGGGACCAATATAAATGATAGTACCCCATTGAAATGCATTGTAGTGAATCGAAGATTTTGAGGGTTACCAAAAGGAGAACTATAAAGGGTGATAACAGACTTTAGTTACATTAGAATTCATTTGTTGATGGTACCATACTAATTTCAGGAATTGTGGTGTGTTCTAAGGTGATTTTACCCTGTGAAAAACCTTCTGCTGGGATATCATGAATCATGTTTGAGAGAAAACTATTTTCACATGCTTGTCCCATACAGTTTTGGAAGGTGCTCCAGAAACTAAAATGAGAGCATATTTTCTGTAAATTCACATTATCTTTCTCAGTCATGTGAGAATGAAGTCTGACATTCTCAGTAAAACATGTACATCCAACAAGGGCAGAGACTGTCAGTTGATTCCTTTGTGTTCTACTGCAGCTTCCCAGAGTGTTCTAAAAAACAACTAGAGTGCTAACAGCCTTACTTATGACAAAAGTATGGCACACCTGAAGCCATCTTGATTGGAATAAACTGGTAACACTTAAAACATTTAATTTAAAAAGGAACAAAATGATGGGGTTCATCTTGTCATAGAAATTATGGTTAGTGCTCTGGAAAGAAAAATTAGGACATGTTTCAAGTGTGATCTCAAATATCTTCCTGTTATATTTCAACAGGAGCAGCCTGTCAGTTGATGCCTTTGTGTTCTACTGCAGCTTCCCAGAGTGTTCTAAAGAACAACTAGAGCGCTAACAGTCTTACTTATGACAGAAGTATGGCACATCTGAAGCCATCTTGATTGGAATAAACTGGTAACACTTAAAACATTTAATTTAAAAAGGAACAAAATGATGGGGTTCATTTTGTCATAGAAATTATGGTTAGTGCTGTAGAAAGAAAAATTAGGACATGTTTCAAGTGTGATCTCAAATATCTTCCTGTTATATTTCAACAGGAGCAGCCTGTCAGTTGATGCCTTTGTGTTCTACTGCAGCTTCCCAGAGTGTTCTAAAGAACAACTAGAGCGCTAACAGTCTTACTTATGACAAAAGTATGGCACACCTGAAGCCATCTTGATTGGAATAAACTGGTAACACTTAAAACATTTAATTTAAAAGGAACAAAATGAGGGGGTTCATTTTGCCATAGAAATTATGGTTAGTGCTGTTGAAAGAAAAATTAGGACATGTTTTAAGTGAGATCTCAAATATCTTCCTGTTATATTTCAACAGGAGCAGCCTGTCAGTTGATGCCTTTGTGTTCTACTGCAGCTTCCCAGAGTGTTCTAAAGAACAACTAGAGTGCTAACAGCCTAACTTATGACAAAAGTATGGCACACCTGAAGCCATCTTGATTGGAATAAACTGGTAACACTTAAAACATTTAATTTAAAAAGGAACAAAATGAGGGGGTTCATTTTGCCATAGAAATTATGGTTAGTGTTGCAAAAAGAAAATGTAGTGCATGTTTTAAGTGAGATCTCAAATCCTCTTCTATTTCATTAGAAAATTCTGACATGCAGAAGCTAAAACATGTCACTGAACGAAGT